>JALJVW010000206.1:85114591-85307091 GCA_024865655.1 Emberiza elegans | reverse complement strand
TGTCTGTCCAGGTATCTCAATAGCAGAGGAAACCCTGTCAGTCCCATTTTACAGATTGAAAAGTGAGATTTAGATTAAGTGTCTTGCTCAAATTCACAAAGGCAATCTTCAATATCACTTTGGGTCCTGCATCCTATCCCAGCCTCTTAATGTACCAACCCTTCCCTCCAGTTATTGCCAGCCCTTCATCCCTTTATTTGACTTCTCTGAATATTGCAGAATTACTCACTTCACAACTGAAGGGAATTCCTGGGGTTGAATGGCCCCAGCACCTTCTGCTATTCCAACATCTGAACTGAAAAATACATCTCTTCACACTCATCAAATATTTTGTTAGGATATTAGACATTTGATCCAAGAAATGTCAGTATACAGAGACTCAGTGGGCACGCTCATCCCAGATGCAGAACTCCAAAATCTTTGGGAGTACCATGGTCAGGAAATGTTGTTGAAGTGTAATTTTTTTAGCATTGCAGCAATGCCTAAAATGACATTAAATCAAGGATATCCCGAGGTGGAAAAGAGAGCAAATGCTGGATGCATGGCCAAGGTGTGCTTTGCTGGAAAACACATAGCTCTTCTGCCAGCAAGGAATAGGCACCACAATTCCATATTTTTCTAGATTTTTATCTATATTCAGATATTTATCTATACATTGTTGAATCTCAAATTTCTTTTTCATTAAAGGATCAGCTTCAAAGGACACTCGAGTGAATTCAAGGTAAACATTTCTATTTCTCTTGTTGTAAAAGGAGTTGTTATGCGAGCTGTTATTTTGCAGTTATTTTATTTATTTTGCCCTTTAAATAATCAGCAAAGTATGATAATGCTTTACATACTACTGTGAATATAGAACTTCCCTCTGAGGTTTACATTTCATATATGAAGTCCAGGATGAATGATGCCATTCTCATGGCATTTAAAAAATGAAAATCAGTGCAATGTCTGCTCCAAGTGTATAAAAAAGATACAGAGAGTAAGACATTGCTCTGCATCATTTTAAAACTAAAAAGTGTCAGCCCGAGTACTCTAGAGCCAAAAATAAAAACAAGCAGAAATAAAGGCAGAGCTGCTCAGTCTCATTTAGCTGCCTAAAATTAGTGCAATGCAAACAATAAATTCGATGCAGGGTTTAAAGGAAACTGGACATTCAAAATTCTGTTCAGTGCCAAAAACTGTGGGTTATTAGTAAAAAACAAGCAGGATAATAAATTATTTCAATGTAATGTAAAATATCACCCTTAGCCTTAGACCCAAAGAGGAAAATCCTAATAATCCACACAGTTCCCATGCTGGATAAGCAAATAAAACCCTAATGGGATTATTTATTTCTGAACAGAGATTCACACAATGTCCATATTCTTTGTGATCCCTTCAAAGGGAGAGCAGGAAAAACGCAGGAACAATTCACACCGCTGATATCCTTCTATCCTTTTTTTCTTTTTTTTTTTTTTAAGCACCAAAATATTTTAACAAACAGCTGAGGATTCTGTGCTCAAAAAGGAAGGAAAAAAAACAAAAAAAAGCAGCTACAGTCAAGTCCACCTCGCTGGCAGGTTAATTTGGGTTCCTGTGGTTGGTTCCCATGTTCCGAAGCCACCCAGGTGATGTCGGATGGCAGCGGCGCTGCCGCCTGACCCGGGGTGACAATCTGCACAGAAACCGTGGGGCTGGCAGCTCAGTGGCTGTGACTTTAACAGCACTGCTCTGGGCCCGGAATCAATTCTCTCTGTTTACAGACCATTTCACAGCCCTTTACCTGCAACATCACTTGTGTCAGTCCCATAAATACTTTGGTGTATATAATGCTTGAATTAGCATAATGGTTCAGGCACAGGGCTTTAAGCACAAAGAAGGACATGTCAACATGTTCTCTTCACTTAAGCAATTAAGAGCCATTATGCTGCTTCAGTGGAAATATCATCAAGGTTAAAGACAATCCCAAACACCCCTCTAACCTTTTTATTCTAAGTCTAATAAATGAGGCATAGAAATTGAAATGTTAGTAAACAGTGCTACTTGCAAGCTCTTTTTGTATCATGTTTAATCAGAGCTCTCATTTGCCACTTGTGAAGTCCCAGGCACGGGGATTATTCAAATTATTCCCCCTTCTGCAAAAGTTCACCTCTCTGGAGGGGTTTGCTTCGTGCCTTGTGGCAAGGTCTGGGTGCTCTGATGTGGCAGAGTAAAATAAAAATAAAATAAATATAGGCAAAGGCAACAGAGACTGGGCCACACAGAACAATTATTGATAAATTCTTTCTCTGTGTGTGTATCCGAGTCCTCTCTGATATTTATTCTTTTTAATGTTTACTGCAGACTTTGTATTTTCCTCTCCACGCTACTCAGGAATAGAACCCAGTGGAAATTTGTTATTACACTGTTTTTATTTTTATTTTTATTTTAAGATGGCAGCATTCAGCCAAGGCCAGAACAGTTGCTCATGGGTGATTCTGTGAGATGCAGCATGGAGGATCCCAGGCACTGAATTTTCAGGGCTTGATTTTGGGGGTGTGTGCTGCTTTGTTTGCTCTGAATTCATTCCTAATGCTCAGCCTTTGATGCCAAAGGCTTTGAAAAACCTTAGGAAAAACTGGGAGAGAAATTGAGCATCTGGAGCAGAGAAAGAGAGAAACCCTTGGTAGGGAAAGGCCCAAAATAGAGAGGACAGAACCCAAGAGCACTTCAAGAACTGTGTCTGTTTACAGACACCCTCCTGAGGCAAATCCTGCTTTTCCTGCAGCATTTGGGGTATTTCGTGTTTGGGAAACACTTGAGCTCTGTTGTAGGTTCACATAAATGTTGGAGATGATACAACTTTCTTTTATTAATGCTATGATGAATTTTTAATTCTTTTATTAATGCTTTTATTAAATTTTTAACTAATGTTTGAGTCACTTCCCTAAACCTTGTGGAAGAAGAGAGTGGATGGGCAGTGGGGGTGTCTGGAGTCTCCTGACAATGGGGTGCCAAGCACATGGGGGGGCTGAAATCCAGGAGCTTTGGGCATCCATGGCAGCAGGTGCTCTCCAACAGTTCCATGCTCCTCATCTGCTGCTCTCTCAGCTCTTCAGGCTTGAGTTTTCCTATCAGGAATCTCACTGGGCATCTTGGCTGCTGGAGGTTACAGTGCTGAGTGATCACAGACTTGCAGTGGCAGCTCCTTCCTGTCCCCTCAGGACAGGGACAATGATCCTGGGCCATCCCCCTGGGTCTGTGCTCACCATTCCCAGTGGCCACCACACTTGGCAGAGTGTCCCCTCCAGCCTTAGAGCTTTTTGTTTCCTTTTCTGTTTTTAATATGTAACTTTTATAAACTCACAAGAGATCAGTTTGAATCATTGATTTCACGTTCCAAGAACCTCACCATTCCCCAGAGTTGCTGAATTTTTGTGTGGAACATCTCATCCCACCTGTACCTCCACTGCTGCCACTCAGGGCTGGGATATGGCAGCAGCTGGACATGGCTGTTCCACTCCAGCAGAGGTTCAAACAAAGCTCAGCTCCGTTTCAGTACCCTCACCAGAACCTGCCTGGTGGGAGGAATCCCCTCCTTATTTCATGCTCCCCCTCAGGAGCACCCTGAGAAGTTGCCAAATTACAGCAGAGGTTTCTTCAGCACCAGGCAGGGCTGAAATGAACTTTGGCTCCCTTTTAAAAACACCCAGCTATGGGAACTTTGTAGTTGAGCCATTTTGCTCTGCTCTCCACCAGCTTCCAAAGGAAGCACAAATTGCTTGGTTGCAGTTTAAAGCCTGACAATAATATTAATAAGCAAACATTCACAGCCTGATTTGATCTGCTCTCACCCCACTGCAATAACTTCCTTTGAAGGCTGGTTTGAGATCCCTGGCAATGCCTGGAGGCTGAGAACTTGATTTTGTTCTCCTCACAATTGCTGTGCTCTGCAATCTCTCCTGGATGTCAGGGGCTGCTTGGCAGCTTCTCTTGGCTGCCCATGAGTGTCCCCCCCATCCTTCAGTGAGGGAATCACTGAGCATGGCCAGGCTGCGCTGAGGCACCAGTGGTGCCCATCCATCCATGATTCATCAATCACTGGGTGGAGAAAAAGCTGCAGATTCCTCATCCCAGGTGCACAGGAACACCAGGATTTCTGTTCCATGTCCAGCTCTCCTGAGGCAAGTCACGTTCCTGCCCATAAAGTGATGTTCCAAGGGTTGCTCCCCTGTTTCCTGACCAAACCAGCCTGCAGGACAGGAATTGGTGGAGTTTGGAGCTTGGGAGGGAGCACTCTGCAGAGAGGAGCTGTAGGGAAGGGACACGGGGCAGGACATCAGGCACTCCTTCCTGCTTCCTACAGCACCTTCCAAACCCACAGATCCTTCAGAGTCCCTTTCCTCCTCTATGTTTAGAGCTACAAAGATTGTTTTTGGTATAGAGCAACACTTTAGCACCTTCTGAGGATCTCAAAGCAGGGATTAATTAAGCTCCCGAGCACCGGTGGGAAGGGAGTAAACAGTCCAATTGCCACTTTATGGCAAGGAAATGACTGGCCAAGGTCATCCAGGCAGCACAGGAGGGAACAGCCATAAAACAAGAATTACACAGCTGCCTTTCCTCCACAGAAAGATGCCCCAAAATAGGAGCTCACCTGAACTTTTACTCAGATTTTAGGGGGAAGAAATGTGCAAAGCCATTCAAAAGATTTTTTCCAGCTACATCACAAAGGCTTGGTTGCATTTTCCAGCCCTGGGTCTGATTGCTCTCACTCCAGCTGAGACAAGAGCTGTGCTTGAGGAATGAATGCAGGAGATATTGTATTGTATTCCTGGGAGGAGGCTTTGGTAGGTCATTTTGTTTTATTCTTTCAGCCTGATTTCCTCAGCATCTGAATACATGCAGATAATGATAATTCTGATGTGTTTTCTGTAGCTAAGCATCAGCCTCATTTACCTGTCCCTTTGCTAGGACCAAAACTCCTTGGTAGAAATAGGAACCAGAGCAGCTCCTGCAGCACTGTGGGAGCTGCTTCTTCTTGCCTCAGGCTGGGAGCAGCTCAGTGGTTGCTTTGCAGGGTGGAAATTGAGAAGGAGAGACAGAATCTAGAAAAAAATTTGAAAACTCAGCAGATCAACACGTATTCTTTAAAGCTTTATAACAGCAGTTGTAGCAGAGATCACCTCTTCACCTCCTTGAGCCTAAATACCTGCTCTAAATTCATCATCTCTTCACCTTCCCTTAATGCCTGCTCTAAATTCATCACCTCTTCACCTCCCTGAGCCTAAATTCCTGCTGCAGATTCCCCCTTCTGTTCATGTGGGACCCACCACAAGAAGCCATCCCACCCCCAAACAGAGAGCAGGCAGAGCCAGCACCATCCTCATTATTTTATCTCTCTCATTTGTCATTCCAACAGCCCTGTCCACTCTCACCCTATAAAAGAAATTATAATTGAAATCGTGCTCGTGTGTTTTGAGGCAAGAGCGACTCTGTGATCATTTAGCTTTATCCAGGCTGTAACAAAAGCTGCCACAGATGCTTGTTCCACTTTTTTCCTGCACAAAGAAATAAAGCACAGTTGCACAAATGACATGTATGTCAATCTTTAGGTCACAATGCTTCCTGCAGTTGGATCCCAAGCAGGAGACATCAAGCTAAAGGCATTTAAGAATTAACAGTCTGTACCCGAGACAGGAAATGGAGTTTATAAAACAGGTGGATGAAGACCAGTATTCACTTGCATCACAGTAAAGCAAATCCATTTATATTTTATTTCCTATATACTGGCAGGAATGTGCATTTTCACCATAACCAGGCTCTGCAGTTCCTGGGGGATGTGGGATATTTGCAGGAGGATTGCTTTGGCCTGGTAGAACTTCAAGGCCGTGCTGGACAGGGTTTGGAGCAACCTGGGCTAGAGGAAGGTCCCAACCCAAACCAGTCTGGAATTCTGTCACCTTCCATGTAGGAAATGATCTATCGAAGGAAAGGAAGGAGACACTGCCCAGAAAACTCCACTCCCCAGCTGAGGGTTTGGCTTTTCCACCCTGAATCCACATGGAGCTCACAGGATTTTTTTGCAGCGCCATAAGTTCTGCTCAAAGCCAGGGAAAAGTTGGCACCTGGTGCTCCAGGCAGCCCCAGCTCTCCAGATTCCTGCACAAGTGCTCCCTTCCCTGAGCATTGCTATCCTGGGTGCATATTAACCATGATTGAAACAACGCCCATTGGAAGTCTTAAAACCTTAACCACCAGTTTTACTTCTAAAATAAAGTAAACTGCCAAAAGTTCTGATAAAAGTGACAATTTATATTTTTAAGTAGTACGTCCGGAATTTTCCTATAGCTGTAGACAAAGGAATTCTTACCCAGATAAGTATAAGAGCACCAATAAATTTAAGGTAGCTTATGCAAGTTAGGCACTAATGAATGTCATCTTCTGTTTTGTCATGAAAAAAGATCTTTCTGCTGCTAAAGGAGACTGATTTAGATTATGAATAGCTGTAGTGATTTGCAAAAATGGCTCCAGAGAGATAGACTGAGATTCCATATACTCATGGCACTTGAGGTTTCTGCCCTTTTTGTTGAAAATTAATTTGTCCTGTGGGTTATTGGATTCTAGCTCAGCCAATGTATATTGCTCAGTCATCACAAATTTACTTAAAATTTAGTGTAGCTGAAGTTCATTCAACAAGACAAAAGTCCACAGTTGAAAGCTTCTAAAAATCTTTTTAAAGAACTGGCTGATGGTGTAATTGAAAGCGCTGGGATGAAGGAGATTTACAGAATGTTTTGCAGGTATCAATATCTGGTTTATTAGATCACAGAGACTCTTCGGTTTCCTCTCTGGATGGCGAAAACAAAAGGATGGTTGCTGTTCCCTTGGTGAGTTTGTCCCATCCTCAAACCCCAAACCTACACTCCTAAAATGAGAATTGCCTGGTACCATTTTCTACAGCTTCCTCCACTATTTCTTTAATTTGACACATATTCTTTTTTATGGAATAGAGAAAGAAACTCTGGCTGTAAAATGTCAAATGCCTCCTCTTACATACCATTTCTTTTTTTTTTTTTTTTTTATTTCCTTTCTTTTCTCCCTTTCTTTCCTTTGTTTGCCTTTGATGTATGAAAGGAAATTTTGTTCGTGTTCTTGGAATCCCCATCTGAGTTTTCACTTCTCAGCTTAAACATTGCCTTTGCTTGTAAATTTGATTCCCAAAGACAAATAGGTTCAGGTTAAAAAAAAAATCTAATTCTGCTCAAATCAGCAATCCTGTTCAAATTAAAAGGCTGTAACTAATTTGATTGATGGGTGCAAGTCCTCTCTTAGCCCCACGCTGGTGAATTGGGTTCAGAATGCCCTCCAAGAGGGGCTGGTGAAGCTTTTCAGACACAAACCAGGGGACCTGGGTGCAAACACCAATGTGGGCAAGGAGGGGTGATCAAAGAATAGGCAGGTATTAAACATTCACAGCATAGTGGTTTTTCATTACTTATAGAGGATAAAAACCTTCTCAATGAAAAATAATTCTCCTTATTTTAAGCTCTATCAAAACCAGTTTCACGTTGCTTTTAAATGATGGGGATTTTTAAAAAGAAAAATACAAAGGCAAATAGTGCTGGTGGCATATGGGGAAAGCTCATTTTGTGCACAGCCCCTGAGGATGGTCCCCAAATACTGAGTCCATAGACACTTTGTGTCCTGCCTACCGGGAATTAGGCTTTAAAAACAACAAACAAGAATCTAAAATTCAGTTTCAATTTAGTGTTAAACTCACTTCATAAACATCACAGTAAAATAAGAGAAAATATGGAAAACAAAAATTCTCCCAGTCCAGATCTCTGTTCAGGTGGCTATTTTTCTGTATTTCCTTTTTCCTGGCTCTGGTGATACATCTGAATACAACTGATCAAGTTTCAGCTGTGAGGCTCTCAGCTCTTTGCTGCTACACAATTGCACGAAATGAGATACAGTGCCATAAGCAAATCGTGACACAATGGACTGGAAATTTTAGATTAATAAACCTCTTTCAGAAGAGAACTAAATAACTTTTACAGTTTTATCTGTGGCTATTTGTTTCTTTGAAGATTTATGGTCCTTGCAACAGATATGCATCTTATCTTTCACTCTTCAGATTACAGGAAGATGATTTTAAACAGGCTCCTGACTGGCACGAGCTGGAATTGCAGATGATCTTGCTTTAAAAAAATGCTAAAAGTGAACTTGCAAGTCAAATGAGAATATCATTACACGTGTCAGAGGGGTCTGAGAGCAGAATCTGCATCCAGCTAAACAAGATCTAATCCTTATTGTGGCGAGCGGCATCCTCGGGCAGCTCTTTAGCATCCGGGAGCTTAACGAGGAATTCCAACTTTCCGTGCTGCCGCTGCTTTAATTGATTGACGCTAAAAGTTTAGAAACTCAGATCCGAGGCGCTCTCACAAAGCTCCTTTAAGCGAGCCTTCTCCTTTGAAAGCGGGCTCCTCGATTGAAAGTGGCAGCCCACATTTTTAGGTTTCAAGCAGCTCTGTCATTCCGGCAGGAATGTGTCTGCCACTTCACACGAAAGCTCGGCCTGAAAGACATGTACTTTGAATCAGAGAATCAATAGAACACTTAATGGACAATTAGGAGAACAGCTGTAGGACTGTCAAAGGCCCATCTGTACACGGCTCGGCTGGACAGGGCACGGAGCTGCACTCGCTGCCCCGGGGCACCGCTCCATCACCAGCCCCCTCTCGTTTCCCAGCACCGCTAATGGAGGATTCCTTTTGCATTACAAATTTTAACACGTGTAGAAAATTATGGAAATTGCTCGGGCCATTTGTCAACTTATATCATGTGAATTGATCAATAAATTTCACCACTTTGTTGTTAATGTAGATAAATTTTGGCATTTAATTAAGCTACAAGTGAAAATGTGGCCACTTTTAATTTCGGCAGATGCTCCCTTTTCATCTGTAATCCAGGGATACATTGGCAAATACAATTCAGTCGCTAAATATTTATAGACAACGTGACAATTCCTAAAAGAGTTATCATCAATGATTTTGGTTCTGAAACAATTAGCATTGTTTGCAAGAGTTCGTGTGGAAAGCTGAAATAAATTCTGAACAGCAGATCAAATTATGGCTACGCAGGTACATTGAATGTATAAAGCACATAAATCTACACATGGTATAAACACATGATTATTCCAGGAATACTGCTCTGTGCACAAACATGGAAATTCTGATCAGCCAAGGAACAAATTCCCACATCCATAAATACTCGTGCCCTACACCGAAAGTGTTTACAGATATCTCTGGATAGGACCACTGCAGTGATGTTTATCCTTAATGGAGCTGCTTTGCAAATACTTAATGGGAGAGATTGATCTCGGGAAGTAACACCACGGAAGGAAACATTTCATACACAAACACTTTATGTAGGAGAAGTAAGAGCTGACAAAAGCATTGCTGCTTGTAACAATAAATGTATTTAAATTCTTCCAAAATACCAAGTACATTTGCAACCCGTGATAATCAGGGATCAGCCTTTAAACTCCCCGATATTTTCTAAGCACACACAGATTTGGCCAGACAATAAGAAACATAAATGAACATTTTAGGCTTTCTATATGGCCTTAGGGAGGCTGAGATGAAATCCTGCCTCTGACAGCCAGAGGCCCCAGACACAGCACTCAGCAGCCAGGCTTGACATGATGAACTGCGGAGGCTCCTCTGAGAGCCAGGGGGGTTTGCCTGGTGCTGCTGCTGCCGCCGGGGCCTCTGGGGCAGGAACAGCCTCAAACCCCAGCGTGGGGCTGCTAAAATCCCCCTGGGCAAGCAGCTCCCGCCCTGACCTGCAGCTTTGGGACAGAGGACTTGTCTGGCATTTGGAGGATGTGAGTCCTGCAGGATGAACTTGGGCAAGGAGAAACCTGACTCTGGGGGAATCAGGAATCAGAAATGTGACCTGACTCTGGGGGAATCAGTGGTGCTCACACACTCCTGCTCCTCAGCAAGAGCTCCCAGTGCCCTGAGCAGGCAGGTTCAGCATCTCCCCACAGGTACAGGGACAGACAAGCAGCACCCCACAGATAAAAGCCCTTTTACTTGACTCCTTTGTGTACTTCTCTGTTTTCAGTGCTGGGCAAAATCATCCAACTCTGTAAGAAAAAAATAAGAGAGCACTCAGACACACCAATCATTTTTAAAGTGGAGTCTCTGGGTTTGTGGATTTGTCAGCACTGCAGCATGTTTTATTTCCAGGTTTTCACAGAAAGTGGTCAGCAGATTCCCTGAAGTTGTTGGGAGTGTGGGGAAGAGGATGGGAATCCTGTTCCAGCTGAGAGTCACTGGCCTGCAGCTGAGGATTCACACAGAGAGAACAGGGAATGTACTTGCAGAAACTGGGGGGCATTTGAACCACAGGGGAGTAGATGGACAGCACAAAATATTCCATAAATACAGAACATTCTAACCAAATCTTGAGTCACTGAAATGATCTCATTGGCCTTTCCTCTTGAACAGAAAGCTTTGTCTCAGCTTACCAAGGCTTTCTTTTTTTTTTGCATTTCACAGCATTGGCATTTACTCTTCCTGGACTGGATCAGCATGAGCTCATCAGAACATGCCCAGGATTCCTGTTCCTGAGGGCTCCACGATGCAGAATCTTCTGTTGCTGAGAGGGAACCCTGCTGGAGAAGGCTCCACATCCAGGCTGTCACTGCAGCTCCTGCCAGAGCCACCCCCCAGCTGCACAAAGCCTCAGCTGAGTACAGCACACACAGCAGGGACGGTACCAGGGCTGGGGAGGGGACAAACTGTGCCTTGTGACCCGGCATGTGGAATTAGAGCAAATTTGCAAAAACAGGGAGCTTAAAGGCCTAAACCCACCTGTCCCCTGCTGCACTGACATGTCCTGTGGGTCAGTGTGGTCCCTGTGCTGGATGTTTAACACTCGGCCTCTCTGCAGCAGTGAGAGAGGACCCAGCACGCCCCGTGGCACAGCACAAACCCCCCAATCCCAGCCTGGCACTGACAGGTCCATCCTGGAATTGGCCTTGCTGTAAATTCTTAATGGCTGAGCTGAAAAATGCTTGACAGTTGGAGGCAGTGCTTGTTTCTGAGGAATATTTACTTAACTTCTCATGGTGAAGACTCAAACTCTGGATAGAAGGGCATCACACTGCAGTGAGCAACAAAAAAAGTCTATTAAACAATCTTTGTTTTTTTAAAAAATCTCAATAACAACAAACCCATTTGTCTGTTTCACCAGCAGAGCATTTTTGTGGGAGATCCCTATTTATCTGATTTATTAGAAATGCTCCATTGAGACAGAAAGCATTTTTCTAATAAACCAAGAGGTTAGCACTATTGTTTTCAGTACAGCTGACCCTTGGATTTGCTGTAAAACCAGAATCATTAGAAATGCTCCATGGGTTATATTGGAGCATTTCTAATGAAACAGAGGGTCAGCTGTATTGAAATAATGTAAAATATCTAGATTCATGAGAAAAACTCTACTGAAATGCATGGAGCGTTTCTAATAAATCCAGATTTTAGTGGAGCTCAACCCTGAATCCATTAAAACCTTATGAAAAAATAGTTACTGAGCATGCACCTTAAGTACTTTTTTCTGTGTTAATCTCTCATTTATTCTAAAATACGTTGTAAAAATAGCAAATGGCATCAGTGAAAATTTGTTATTTAAAGTCTGCCATTTCCTCCCCTCCCAAGGAGCAGAGAGGCACTGCTGCCACCAGGAACAGGCACCTGGAGTCCCATGAGCTGTGCTCCAGCAGCTCCCAGGAGCAGGGATCAGCGCCTCACTGCAGCCTGTCCCTCTCCAGGCACATCCCAAATGTAGCAGAGCACAAAGGGACCCATCCAGGCCATTCCCTGGGATGGAATGAGCACTGGGAGAGCTGCAGAGCTCCAGGGAGGAGCTGCCTGTGGAAGCTCTCAGCAATCCCAGCCTTTTCCCAGTGTGGAATGGTAGGAGGGATCATGGTTTTCTCCCAGCCACGCAGCACAGGGCTGGAGCATCACTGTGTTCATTCCCAGGGGATTTTCCCCTGGGTTCTGGGAGCCTGAAGTGTCTTCACTGAGAGATGCAAAGGATCTCTGCCTGCAGGAAGGGGCATCGTAACTAAAAGCCTTGATAGGAAATACAGGTGTGCTGCACTTTGGGCACAGAGTGGGGTGAATTCCCAGGCACCTGGAATCTTCCACAGTCTGCAGGTGAGATTGCTGGTGGAGGGAATTGCTTGTACTTCATGTACATTGCTTGTACATGAAGAGAAACCCCAGCCTGATTTCCCCTCCAAGCTGGATATTTATTCTCCATTTACAGTCCCGTGGGCAGCAATAGAATGAGATTTTTTTAAATTACCACCAAGCTTTTTGTACCATTTTTAGTGTACAACACTATTCAAAGCCTGCTGGACTTCCAGGTTTTATTTAAGGCAGGTTAAGCTGCTGTAATCTTGTAAAAGTATGTCCTAAAGATGAGATGGCTTGGGCTCTGCAGTCAAATCCCACATCCATGGCAGGTGACATCTTTAACCTGTCCAAGTCAGCTTGGTAACTGCCTGAAAACCTGGGGCCTAGGGTAAGAAAAATTGGGTATTAATCGTAGCATGTTATGAGCCCGGACATGTAAAAACCAAAGAAGTCTTTCTAATTATTGTTTCACATCAAAACAAGAAGTGAACTTTGGCAGGTTTATTTAAGGTCTTACAGGAGTCAGTGCCTCACTTGGATGATCAAACCCCTCCTCAGGGCAGAGCTGAAGTGAATTTGATCAATTTTCCCGATGAACTTCTTGTGAAAGTTGTGGCAAGTTTTGGTGATGCTGATGCTGCTGATTCTCACTTCCCTGGTATTTCTAAAGCTTTATTATTGCACCTCTCCCCTTCTAGAACTGCTGCAGACAAGGAGCTGCAGGCACCAGCCAGGCACAGCCTGGGGAAGAGTTTGGAGAAGGGTTTGGATCAGCCCCAGCCACCCCCTGCTCTCAGGTAACACATCCCAAAAGCTCTGAAAACAAAGAAAAGTGATTATTGGATTTATAGGCTGAAAGAGCTGCATTGATCAGGCCAGAATTGACAAGACCAATGTTACATTGGCTTATTTTGGGATAATTTGCTTAAAATTCAGCGTGGAAAGACAATGCACCCCTGCAGGAGGCTGTTCAGGGAGTGGGCTGGTGTGTGCTGGAGCATTTTCCAGCACTGCTCTGGCTGCAGTCCCTGTGCTTTCAGCAGACAGCAGAGGAGCTGGCTCACCTCTGTTTATTTTATGAACGCACACACTCAGCCTGCCTGCAGCTTGTCAGCTTCTGATGCTGCTCCTTTGGCTGCTTTGTACCCACATGTACAGAAAATGTATAGGAAAAGTATATTAATATCATTCTATCTCAACAGATTTAATTCTTAAATGCTACATATACTTGGTTAATCTCTCATTTTAGAAGTAGGAAAGGTTAGATTATAACATCAGGTTAGCTCTCTTTGAAGCAGGTAATAATTAAGTTGATTCACTGTTGCAATTACTGTCAAATCCCCCTTAATTACCACGGATTTTATAGCAGCTTCATTATACGTCTGCTGTAATGCATTGTGGCCCAAAGGAGAAGTGTTGCAGGAAATTCTGCATAGCATGTATAATTCTAACCTGCAGTTAAAGCTCCTAGTGAAAGCCTCTGCACTAAATTTATCTTTTTTTGACATTTTCCCCCCTATAATTTAAAGCCGTTGAGCTGGAGTAACACCACTAAAATATACACCTAACTTCCTAAGTGAAAATGGATCTCTTCATAGGTATTAGGAATAAAAATGGGAAAATTATAAAATTAGCAGGGAATTATCCTTGGGAAACTGCTCAGCAAAAATGAAGAACACTTCTGGTCTGGTGTCATGGGGGGAGAAAACCTCTGCCCAATGCTGCGAGTTGTGCACCCCTGAACAACCCCTGAAACCCCACTGAACACAGTTTTTGAGGCAGTCAGAATTTGCTGGAGCACTCTGCTCTCCATGAATATTTTCACCCATTGTTCCTTTTGCATTTTATAAATGGAATTTTTAAAGCAACTCTCTCCTTTTGAACTGACCCTCCAAGTTAACTCAGGGCCTGGTGAAACTGCTGCTTTCTGGCTCACGTGTCACTGCTTGTTTCCATTGGAAAAATCTTTACAAATCAGGGTCTGTAAATTGAGCCTGCAACAGTTCAAAACAGATAAGAGAATAATGTGTGCCATGGATTCCCTTGTAGGGAAGGAATTTACTCCCCAGCACATATTAGATGCAGAAAGGGCTCCAGTGTCAGTGACACTATTGGCAGCTGTGTTAACAGTGAAGGAGCTGCCTTTGTACAGCAGTACAGTTATTAAATTTCTCCAGAGACCATGACTCATTAATCAAATATTCATACATCTCTGTAAATACATGCTGAACAGAGAATAGCCTCAGAGCTGAGCATCCCAGCACAAGTGCTCTTTCATGTGGCCCTGGCCCAGCCCTGAGAACATGTGGTCATGTTTTGCATTTCTAATGCCCCGTGTGCTCCGGAGCACCCCGGTCCCTAAAAACAGAACACAAGTGATCTTACTGATGGCAAGTGTTACACAGCCACAATTAAAATTGCTTCACTATGGCTTCATACCATCTTTTTAAGAGTGAGGACAGTGAATCAATTCTTCTGTTCTTTGTTTACCATCAGACAAGTAACTTTTTCCCATACGGATGGAGGAACCCAAGGCCATGCTCCTTTTAATACAAGAATTTGTATTAGCATGGAAACAACAAACCAATGGTTGGACTGGCAAGGCCAAAAACTTCATGTATTTGCAAAGGCATGAGCTTGTTGTGTTGAACAAATGCTGTATTTTGTGTGTCCTCACTGCCAGACAGAGACACATCTCACCTGCTGCAGATGTGAACACACCTCAGCGTTTGGCCTGGGTCAGGCTGAGATCACAGCCCAGAGCTGAAGCCTCTCTGAGATCAGCTGAAGGTCTGCTCTGTGAGCCTTTGAAACAATTCAGTTTTCTGATTTTCCTAATCCATGTCCAGGACTCTGGGTTTGAGAGTTGCAAGTTCTGACTGATGCTCCCAGTCCAGGCTCACCGTGGGCTGGAGTAGAAAAATGCTTTAAAGAGGGTTCTTTGTAAATGGGCGTGATGCCATTGCTGAATGAAGGTTTAAATTCTGGGCTGTTGTGCTCTGCTGGACTCAAGGGAGCAGGGAATGGAAGGAATTACCTGAATTTTCAAGTGCAACTTGCAGGAATGTGTGGACAGCACAGAATCCCAAGTGATCCTGGTAAGAGGAGGGATGTGCACAGATAAATCCTGGAAAGAGGTGAGTCTCAGATGATATTCCTTCATGGCTTTTAGAGGCTGGGACATAGAATTCACCCCTGGAACCAGTCCCTAACTGATTTGGAAGGGAAATTTGCATAAAATCCTTATGGCCCAGTTTAAGGGTTGTGCTCCAAAAATACTTCCTTTTTAGTTCCCTTTCTAATAAATACAGATACTCTACTTAAGCACCTCCACAGCTCCTACCACATTCATTTCAGTGCATTTTAATTTTCCTTAACAAGGCTTGACATTTACATTTTAGAAAGAAAATCCTCTCCTATATTTAATTAGGGCACTGATTGAGACAGGATGGCAATAACCTCCCACACTTCTGTGTAAGACAGAACCCCCACCGTGCTCCAGGAGCCAGCACATGCCAAAAAAAGCAGGTTTGGGTATCTGCTGTGTGCCATGCAAACATCACAAAGCTGTGGTCACAAACCCCTTTCCCTCCCGTCCTCCCAGTCCTGGGCAGCCAGAAGTGATCCCAGTCCCTTCCATGACCTTGCCCACTGACCCAGCAAGCTGCTGGATGTGGATAATGCCTAAAACATTGACTTTAACAACCTTCCCTTGGGGCACAGGGATTCGCAGGCAGGATCAGAGTGTAGGAAAGGAGGAGATGGAGAGCAGGAATAACGTGGGAGTGCTGAGCAGAGCTCACAAAGCCTTGGCTTTAACACACGCCTAAACACCCACCAGAGCTGGGTGAAAACAGCAAACATTTATTTGTGCATCTCCTTGCATAAATAAAACCCTGCTGATTTGCTTTGATGGCATTTACGAGCACATTTATTCATAAACATTAGAGTGAGCAAGTTTTTATTTGCAGGAGTGTTCATGGCAAACAAAAGCCTCGTGAATTCTGGTGTGAATAAATACCAGAGAGCTCTCACTCGAGCAGGGCTGCTGCAGTCATTAAGTAAAGCTCTTTTTACTATTCACACTGTGGATTCAGACAATTACAGCTGCCCGTGGACTGCTTACAAACAGGGAAGGGAACTGTTTATGGAGCTCAGTTCATCCAATTAGGCAGCAGAGGCATCTTGTGAAGACACCAAACCTCAGGGTCAAACCATGAGTGCCCAGGGCTGGATCCTGACACCCTCCAGTTCCTCTTTGCACCTTTTTGTCAATGCAAATAAGTTAGCAGCATTTAAAAATCCTTTTATGTGATGCTGGCATGGCCTAACCAAGCTGGTGGGAGGCTGTCCCTGTGCTGCTGGAATATTCTGCCAGAGGCTCTGGGTTTAGGGTAAGGAGCTGAAATGCTGCTGGATGCTGTTCCTGCCTGTGCTGCACAGTCCCCATGCAGGGCTGGGGGAATGCACCCCATAATAATCAGCTCCAAGGTGGGCAAGGGCCATGAAGTAACCTGGCCTCCTCTTGGAGGCTCCTGCTGCTCTGGCCTCCCTGGAAAAGCCCAATGACCTTGGATGAAATGGTTGTGGAAACAGCAGGTGGGGAGGGCTGGATTCCAGACCTGCTGTTTGTGTTCCTTTGTGGCATTATTGACCTTTCATAACTCACTGATGGCTGCTTTTCACTCCATCATCCCCTTTAAGAGATTGTCAATAAGGCTGGAAATAAATCAGGTCTCTGGGGCAAATCCATTTTCCTACTGGAATTAGCAGGGAACAGGAGATCCCTGCCCTGCCTCCACTGGGCACAACTGAACTGCTCAGCTGCTTCACACTGACAAATGTTCTGGGTTTGGAGGGGTGAAAAAGCCAAAAACACACAAAAAAAAGCGGAAAAGACAGTAACAAATCAGGTTGGCCCCAATTTTCCAGCTCTGCTGAAGCATGGGGGACTGGTGAGAGGGACAAGAAATCTTTAAAGAGAGGCATCACAAAGCCCCTGGATGGGGACTGGAGCACCCTGGGACAGTGGAAGGTGTCCCTGCCATGGCAGGGGTGGCACTGGATGGGCTTTAAGGTCCCTCCCAGCCCAGACCAGTCTGGGATTCTGGTATTCTATGGAACAAACTTAGTGCTGGTTTGAGTACATTCCCATTTCCAGGCCTTCTAGAAGCTATGCTGCTGGATGCTGTTCCTGCCTGTGCTGCACAGCCTCCCATGCAGGGCTGGGGGAATGCACCCCATAATAATCAGCTCCAAGGTGGGCAAGGGCCATGAAGTAACCTGGCCTCCTCTTGGAGGCTCCTGCTGCTCTGGCCTCCCTGGAAAAGCCCAATGACCTTGGATGAAATGGTTGTGAAACAGCAGGTGGGGAGGGCTGGATTCCAGACCTGCTGTTTGTGTTCCTTTGTGGCATTATTGACCTTTCATAACTCACTGATGGCTGCTTTTCACTCCATCATCCCCTTTAAGAGATTGTCAATAAGGCTGGAAATAAATCAGGTCTCTGGGGCAAATCCATTTTCCTACTGGAATTAGCAGGGAACAGGAGATCCCTGCCCTGCCTCCACTGGGCACAACTGAACTGCTCAGCTGCTTCACACTGACAAATCTTCTGGGTTTGGAGGGGTGAAAAAGCCAAAAACACACACAAAAAAGCGGAAAAGACAGTAACAAATCAGGTTGGCCCCAATTTTCCAGCTCTGCTGAAGCATGGGGGACTGGTGAGAGGGACAAGAAATCTTTAAAGAGAGGCATCACAAAGCCCCTGGATGGGGACTGGAGCACCCTGGGACAGTGGAAGGTGTCCCTGCCATGGCAGGGGTGGCACTGGATGGGCTTTAAGGTCCCTCCCAGCCCAGACCAGTCTGGGATTCTGGTATTCTATGGAACAAACTTAGTGCTGGTTTGAGTACATTCCCATTTCCAGGCCTTCTAGAAGCTGGGCTGCAATTCTCCAGGCTGTTTCCCTCTGGGACCAGCTGTCTCTACCACCATCAGTAAATAATCCCCTTTCCCAAAGAATCACTCTAGAAATTCCCATTTCAGGAGTAAACATGGGGCAAACCCTTCCAGTCTGACCTTTCCCAAGAGCAGTGCCCTGGGCTTCTGGAAATGTCTCAGAAGTCAGCTGCTGCCTTTGCTGAGTGCCTGGGGGTGTTTTTAAGGGTTGGCTGGAGATGGGAGAGGCTGCACAGAGGAAAGGGAGTTGGTGGCTGGGGGATTTCCCCATGGAGCAGAGCAATCCCTCACCCCACACCCCTGAGCTCCCAGGGCACAACCAGAACCTCCAGCAGAGCTCTGGGCTGTGACGGGCTTTGGTCACTGCCAGGGAGAGCCAAGGGTTGGAAAACAAGGCTGGAAAGAGAAGGCAGAGTCTCCACTGAGAGCCTGAGCCTGTGCCAAGCTAATGTCAGGTATTATAAACACAGTGAGAAAGGTTCCTTGTGAGGAGAAAAGAAATGGCAGAAGGGAGGGAGAGAAAAGGCTGTGAGGGGACAAAGCTCCGAGGCTGCAGCGCTCCTGTTTGGGCTGGCAGGCACGGAGGAGCGGGAGATGTGGGGAAGCCTCTCAGAGCCTGGGCCACTGCAGCCTGTGTGAGTAACTGATGCTCCTCAGGTTTGTGTTTGAAGGCAGCGGCAGCAACACTGATGACACAAATTAATTGCCTGGTTTGCAGCAGCTAATGCAGACGAGGTAAAGAGAATTACTACACGATTAACATAGTTTCCAATTAAAGTCCCCTGTAGTTACCCAAAACCATTAATTTCTAGTAACCTGGTAATTTAACTTGTGTCACCCCTGTACACAAGTGCACCAGGGCATTCTGTGGGCTTGTCTGTGCTTCAACCTTGGACAAAAACCATGATGAAAACAGCCATGAATTTTTAACAATTATTTGTAGCAGGCTTTAAAGAAAACCCCTCTGTGGTGAACTAAAGGATTTGCTACAAATTAAAGGACCCCAACCCAGGTGTTGTTCTAGCACTGCTACTTTTCTTTCCCTCAGTTAGAAAGGGAAAGACTTTCACTATTTAATAAGGTCAAAGATGTTTCAGCCACTACATTTTTTATCCAGTTGGAAAAAGAGAAAAGGTTCTATCCTTCTAGGGAAGTTTGCTGTTGGAATGACAGACCCACATTTTCCTTTTTAACATTTCTGTGCCACAGCTCTTGTAATTCCACGTGAGCATTTCCATTCCAAGAATTCTGCACCACAGGCCTTTGGAAGAGCAGCTCCTTTCTGCAGACACAACAGGCTTAGGGGTCTGTGCACATGGGATTTTTTGAAGGTACCTGAATTCAGGTGGTGGAGCTGTGGAAGAAGGAAAATTCAAGCACTAAGCACAACTTGGTGTCTGATTTCCTGTCCACTGCCACCCTGAGGTGGAACCACCCTGAGGCTTTGCCTGATCTTTGCTAAAGCTGCATCTCCTTGTGCTCCACTCACCAGCAATCTTCTCTCTTCTAGCTCTGACATCCACACTTCTCCTCATTTTGACATCTAAATTCCATAAATACGTTGTTTACTCCCTCTTCTGGGCTATTAATGAAAAATATGAAGATCAAGCCAAACATCCGCACATACCTGTTAGTAAAAAGTCACATTATGGCAAATATTAGCAGTGCAGAGGTTACTGATTTAGACAAATAATGTCTGGGGTTTTTCCCTTGAAAACAAATGAACATTTTGGTTTTTGAATATTAATTAACACATGCAAATGCACTCTCCAGCCCTGACACAGACACAGACCTGGTCTAGTTCTGCCTGAAATTTATCCATTAGTCATTTCTTGCTCATAAAAGTAAAAGGTGCTTTAATGAACAAACATGATGCTGATTATTTGGATCAGCAACACTTGTGCCTCTGTGCCTGAGCAGCACTTAGACCAGGTAACATTTGGTTTACAACACAACAATAAAATCTGCCTTTATTGCAAATAAACAGAGTATTCACCCCTTACAATATTGGTTTAGATGCAGGATTACATTCACTGTTAGAGGATCTAATATTAATATAAAAGGCACATGCACTTCATGTTTTCATACCTCTTTTATTTCCCAAGCAGCGTTAATATGATTTTTTAAATATTGTATTTACTTTGTTAAAACATGAAACTATTTCTGTACATTTGTTTGCAATCTGAGAACACACACCACCAAGTAATCATTTGTACAGTAACAACACGTATCAAAACAAAAAATCATCACAGCCCAGAATCTTCCACATCCGCCCCCCTTAGCTTTGATTTAAAAGCTGCTCTGGCAGGAGAAGCCTCACCATTGTGGTAGCTGAAACAGGAAACAAACACTGCTCTCTTCTAATAATTGTCTCCAGCTGCTTTGATTGGTTGCAGTTAATATTAATAGTATAACCTTTAAAAATTGTGGGGAAAGGTAATACTTTATCTTCACTCCTCATATTAAGGCTCCAAAGCAAGCTTAATGAGAAACCATTAGAAAGTCATAGTGCTAAATAGTATCTTAACTCCCAATTCAGCCTATATAATTATGGCAGGGCTGCCAGTGCCACCGACTCCTGATCCATCACCCTCACCTTTCCAGCAGCAGCTGCCCTGCATGGTGCCAGGGTGGCAGCACAACCGGCAGGGCCACCCAGCTGGGATTTGTCCCCTTCCCACAGGAACAATTCCAGCTGTGCTGCAGGCAGGAACAACGTGGTCTCCACAGCCCTGGATGTGCATCCCTGGCAAGGCCAGCCCCCCTGGCAGCCCTGCTCAGGAGTGCCTGGAATGGCACAGGAGGGCACAGCTGGCATCTGGGGACTGGCCAGGCACAGCTGGCTCTGAGCAAAGCATCTCCTTCACTACCACAACTGCACAGACACTCCTCCAGCCAGCAGTGAGCAAAAATAATCAGTACATACATTAGTAACCGACATCTTAAAGACTTTTAACATATAAAACATTATCTTCTTTATGAAAATAGACCAATTTCAGTACAGGCTTGCCTTTTGGGGAAGGAATTCAGGTACATTTTATAGTTAAAAGGCAAGTGTTCTCCTGGACAGCTGCCGATGCTCTTGTGTAAAATGTCCTTAAAGCAAGACAAACTCCTCTGTGCTAAATCTCTTCAGCCTTTTCTTCTCATCCTCAGAGAAAAGGTCATTTTCTTCACGGAGTGGACTGGAAGCAAAGTCATAGTCTCTAGAATGACCCTTGACAAAAGTAAACAGGGGATATTTCTCCTTGGATGAAGATTTCAGCATCTATAATGTAAAATAAACCAGATAAAACATTCATTGGAAATGAAGAAATACAGCAAGTACCTGATGATGACTGCCAAGTAAAAAATGCATTATTTTAATTATCTCATTAGACAAAAGCATTGCACAATCTAAACATTTCCTCCTCCTATGAGATATTTACTCCCCTTTCTCAGGCAGCTGCTAATTTCCTGCCTACCCCTGGTTTTGAGCACACAGATCACCTGTATGTGCTGTCACAGTCAGTGCAACAAAGAGAAAGAGAGAAGGATAAAAGACAGAAGATAAAAACCTCTACAAAATACTTAATGGCCATAAGGGTCTCCTCAAGCCCAGGTGTGAATTCTGAGCATCCTGGGGGAGATTTTTATTGTAGAATCAGCAGGTGCAATATTCAGTGTTTTTATTAGAAGTTCAAACACATTCAGCAATGTAAATAAGGCAGTGAGGAGCACGTGGCTCAAACCAGATTGGTGACAGTCACAGGGAACCAGGGGGCCCAAAATCTAGGTTTATAAATAAGAAAACTGAGCATGGAGAAAAGGGGTATGGGGAATGATAAATACTGAAACAGATCAGCAAAACATCTTTAAGAGCAGATAAAACTCCACTAAGCACTGAAAAACATTTCAGCCTTTCAGGGTGTTTTGCCCACTGATTTATTTTTTAATTTGTTTTACTTTTTCCTACCTGCTTGGGAAAAATCAGCCTAGTGTTGCAGTGGCTGCAGAACCACATCAGACTAGAGATACACACTGTGCAGAACCAAAAATCACTGAGCACCATTTCAGGAGAACAATCAGTCTAAAACAGTAAAAAATCCCCAAAGAGATCTTTAAACAGTAAGAAGTATTTCAAAAATGACAGTCAGGTGTTGAGGGAGCATTTAAAAAATAAGAAAAAAATAAATCAACCCCAGTAAAATCCTGGGGTTCCACTGCCTTGTCTGTGTTCAGCTCTACTGAAACTTCCATCTGCACAACTGAGGGAGGTGAGCAAACCCTAAACACAGGAACTGGGCAAGGAAATGCCCAAACAAAGTCCAGGGGAACCTGGTCAAGATTTGTGTGACTCTCATCACATCACATCTCAACAGTGACCAGAGAATCTGAAACTCTGAACAACTTGCCAGTTTCCTAATTTATCTGTCTCTAAACATATAAGGCCATAATGTTTATCCTCAAATATAAAAGCTAAATCTCATCTCTCACCTCTTATTACCCAAAAAAGGCAGGCAGAAACTGGATTTACTTAGCTCAGCCTCCACAGGGCACACCAGGAATGCACTGAGCTTTATTGTTCAAGAGTTACCACACTACAATTGCAAACAAAGGGAAAAATGATGGAAGAGAAGGAAACCACAAAGGATGTGAAGGAAGGATTGCAAGATCAATTGACAGAATGTTTCTGACATTGTCCCTGTATCCAAACTTTCCCCTTTTCAAACTGACACTGCCTGAAATGTATTTCTAGAAAATAATGTCAGTAATATTAAAGAGCTTCTATCTAAAATACCAGGATAATAACTCCAACACTTGGATCAGTCAAGAGTACTTTCACAAACTGTGTTCAGGAAAAAACTGTACTTAATCCCAAACCTGAAAGAACAGAAATAGGAAAAAGGTAACTTCTGCTGGAACTGATTTTGTAATGAGATTGGTTTTTTTCCCATGTTATGACATTCTATGTGACAGAACAGGAAAACATGGAAGAACAGAAACTTCACTATTTAAACTTTCCATGGATCTGCTGCTTAGGAACTTCTGCTTCTTTAAATCTGTTTTCTACCTCTCTGGGTAAGAACCAAACAACTTCAGCATCAATCAGTATCTATTTATTATAATCAGCATTAAGTTTAAAAAATGCTTTTTTGGCTGTAGTGCTAATACCACTAGTAGTAGTACTAGTATCACTTCTCAGAACCTTCCAAGTGCTGGACAAACATGAATTCCTTGTGCTGCTGTGGTTGCAATATTAACACTGAGCCCATCTGCTGCTGCATCCTTTTCACAGAGCATTTTCTGAAGCCACCAAACACAGAGCAGCTCACAGAACACACTGATGATGCTGCATTTCATACGCTCACATGCTGGAATAACTAAGGAGAAAAAAAACGTGATTCCAATGGGACCTAAATGAAGCCAGAGCAGTTTTTCCAGGGGAAGGATGGTCAGACAGATTTGCTGGGGGGCACCTGCTCTGTGCAGCTCAAACCAGAGCCCTGTGCTTCCCACCAGGAAAAGCCCCTCGTGCTAGGGAGGAATAATGAACAATTCGGGTTTGCTCCAGCGTTCCCTTCCCCGGTCCCTGCCCAGGCCCGGGCTGCTCCCCAGCACCTCCCCGGCCTCCCCGGGCCGGGCGGCCCCGCTCGCAGGGCTGCAGGGGACATTGCCACTTCACGAGTGCCACCTCGTGGGCCCGCCCGGCGCCAGCCCCGCTCCCGCCGCCCGGGCGGGCTCTGCCCGGCCTCACACCGCGAAATCCCAACGGGATCAACACCCAGCTGCGCCCTGCCCGCGGGAACAGCGCGGACAAATGCCACGAAGGGAACTGGGTCTGCTCAGCAGGGCAGGGCTGATCCTCTGCCCGTCCCCACACCCCGTTCTGGCCGAGGGATGGATTTGGGAACTCCTGCACCTACCTTGGTGATTTCTTCAGAAGCCTTCTCAAAGTCCTGCACAGTCCTACAGTAAAATCCTATTGTGCAGCTCGGGTCCATTTTTTTGAAGGACATCTTTTTGGGAGAAGGACAGTGGAATGACTGCAGGTTTCCCAATGAAAAAACACAAAACACGGTTACAGTCAGGAATGGCACAGATCCATGTGTTTATTTTTGTCCCCCCAACAGCTTTAAAGCATCCAATGCCCTGCAGCACCTGAATTAAAGCCCAGCACACACTCTGGAAGTGATTTCTCCCCCCACCCCAAATATCCAAGTGACTGCACCCTTCCCCAGCCGTGTCAAACCTCCTGCTGCTCAGGCTGCATTCCCCAAACTTCCCCACACACACCAGGTTAGTTTGGAACCTGTCACAGCTCTGCTGCTCCCAGCAATACTTTATGAATATTCCCAAGGCAGAGAAGGTGAATGCTCTTCTGCAAATTGAATTTGTAACAGCTTTTGCACTATCTTACTGCTTTACTACCACTGCCCAGTGCCCCTTCCCTCCCCCAGCCTCCATAAAAGAGACATAATGGAATAAACCAACCTCATGCATTTTCCTTCACTAAATGAAATGGGTTCAAAAACCCACAAAGCACACAAAAGCAAAACCATATTACAATGATCCACAAGTAGGGAAAAACCAAACATGCCCTGCTTTACAAATGGGTTTTTCCTCACGTGAAATCTCTTTCCCTGACAGATGCTGCCCCGCCAGTGCTGTGAGCTGATACTTTCAGCAGCCCTGCTGTAAGACAAAGCAAACACAAAACCCCTTCCCCACGCTCCTCACTCAGCTTATGAGAGAAAAAAATATATATTCCATCTATCCTGATTCTGTGGTGATTTATTAGAGGAACTACAGTTGTGGTGAAGCTCTTTGTCCAACAACTGCAATAATTTCCTCACTCGCTCTCAGAGGGAGCCAGTCCCCTCCACTCTGCCTCTAACACAGAGGATGACCCATCATCCTCCCTCTATTAAATCCCTTTTTTTGCTAATCACAAAAATCAATCCACAGAAGCCAGCACTGGTTCCCAAATCCGAGTGTAACCATCCCTGCAGCAGTTTTACATAATAAAATACATTGTTCTTTCCTGGTGATTACAAACCCAAGAGGTATTTCTGTAAAACCTCTGCTAAAAAACATCCACCAAGCTGATTCGGGCTATTTCTGCAAGACTGATTTTAGTCACTGCTTTTTCTCCTCACCGTTCCAATTTCATAAACAGCAATTGTATTTTTAATATTAATTCCTGAATAATCACATGCATAAAAAAATAAAATCAAACCCTGCCTTCCACATCCCACTCCAGCAGCAGCCCTGTCCCCACAGCTGTGCAGGAGGTTTAATGCTGCACAAATCACTGCACAACAAAGAGAAGTGGGGAGGATTTTTTTTCCCATTCCTCCAAACAAATGGATGCTGGAAGCCAATACAGAGTGGATTGATTTCCAACTTATTCTGGACAATTTGTCAATTTTGAAAATACTCCCTACAGATAAATCTAACAAGCAACTATCCACACTAAGAAAGCAATTTCTGTTTACTTTTGACATTTCTGGACAAAGATATAATACTATTAAATGCAGCAAGCATTAAATTGCAATCTATTTTCCGTCTGCAGGAAAGCATTAGGATGAGATCAAGCCAAGCTGGCAGCTTGCATACCTTCCAAACACAGCTTAAAACCTTGCTATTATTTAGAAATTCAGATTAATGCCAGTCTGCAGCACAATTTTGAGACTGAGTCGTAGGAAAAGAACCCAATAGATGTTTTGGTAGCTTGGCCACAGCAGGACCTTAAGGAATCCACCTCAGCTCTGCTGCTCTGTGCTCTTCCCACCTTTTGTCTGCTTTTCCCCAAAGTGTAAAATTTTCAGGGGCACTGGAGCAAAACAGCTGTGAGGATAAAGGGAACGAGCTGGGCGATGATCCCAGGCAGAGCTGGAACTCACCAACTCCTGCTCCAAACCCCTCAACAGGGCAAACCTAAAGGAATCTCCTAAAGGAGCTGGCACTCGCCAACTCCAATCTCTACAGGGCAAACCTAAAGGAATCTCCTAAAGGAGCTGGCACTCACCAACTCCAATCTCCACAGGGCAAACCTAAAGGAATCTCCTAAAGGAGCTGGCACTCAATCCCCAAGGGCAAACCTAATCTCCAAGGGGCAAACCCAAAAGGAAAACCTCTCTCTAAACACAGCCAAACCTCCTGCCTGGGGTATTTACTGACCCATTTTGCTGCTGTGTTCTTCTGCTTCATCCAGAACCTTCTCATTTCCTAGAGATTCCTCCACTTCTATGTTATGTACCATGCTACCTCAAGCACTTTGTTAAGCATAAATAATGACAAACATGAAGCATTTGCTGTAAGGACTTGACACCAGCCCTGTGCAGGCCCTTTGGGATTTTTTATTTATATATGAATAGTTCTCCTGAACAGCATTTGAGGGGATTTTGCTCCAGCTCTGCTCTGGAGCAGCTGCTGCTGCCCTGGCTGTGGATGCCCCTCAGGCTGAGCCAAGAGCTGCTGGAGTTCACCTGAAGTTGGCACCAGACCAAGAGAGTTTGTGTGGATGGCCCTGAGGATGTGACTGTGAGTGCTGAGGCCACTGAGCACCTCCTTGCAGCTGACAATGTTTTCCCAGGGCAGCTGTAAATTGAGTTCTCTAATCACCTCCTTTAGCTCCATCTATTTCCAGGCTCCTACTATTGAATACCACAGGAATTCTCCCTAATGTTGCTTGCAATTTGAATTAAATAAATAAATAAATAAAATGACCAAAAGGACAAACTTATCAACCCCAAATCCAAACAGGTTTAAGATCTACAAATATAATCTATTTTCTTTGATGGAAAATCACTTAAATGAAATGATCATCTATTTTGGAGATTTTATGATCATTAAAAAGAAAACAGATGAAGATTAATGAAGTAAAAATTAAACCTCCATATTGAGATTTAACCTCTGGTCATTCTTGTTGATTATAGGCCTATAAAGAAGGGCAGGACATTGATAAATAACATGTAACTGTAAAACCATAAAGCTGCAGCTAGCTAGAACAGCTCTAAATAATTAGTGTTTGATTCATATGGGAAGAAAACAGTGCCAGCTCTATATCCATAGTACCTCAAGAGGGAAATCCTTTATGCTGACATCTACAAAAGATTGGCAGTAATGAGGATCCATGTAAATCAAACTGTCATCTGCAAGGACAAAACAGAAGACAAGTAATTCAAAAAACACCTTATTATTACACTGCTTACAATCCAATTTCTATGCAGAACAGCTGGAAAAAAAGCCAGTGAGTAACTGCTTGCCAGGCTGATACTCATTGACTGAAGCATAGGTTTTTGCAGGACAGATTAACTTTTGCATAATCAAATATGCTTGTATAAGCAGAATTTTTATAAAGTGATGAAACTGTCATTTAATTTTTGGTGATAAAATTACTTTTACAAACACACAATTATATTCTGGAGTTTGCATATGAAAAATGTATCGCCCTGCTTCATCCTGACAGCAAGAATATATTGCTTGTCATTTAGGCATCAACTAACACCACTTAAAGCAGGAGAGAGTAAATACCTAAATAAGAACTGCCAGGCAGGAACAGCAAACGCTCCTCAAGTTTGGTGAAACAGATAAATTATGCCTTGTTTATGCAACAAGGGAAATTAAATGTACATTTTACAGAATCCAATTACTCCGTGGGGTAAATGACAAATGGCTGGACTTGGGGAGATGTGATGAATTAATAAGGTGCTCATTTTACTATTTTAATCACGCTATTTCCCACTGCTTCAGTATTAACTTCCTAACTCTGAGAGAAAAAAATACTGAGGAGACATAAAGCAGTCAAACACTAACCTTGGAATCCAGCAAAGTAATAGGATTGCTTGGGTCTGCCACCAATGATGCCAACACAGTACTCCAGGCTTAAAATTCCCTGAAACAAGAATAGGGAATCATTAACATTAACCAAAGTATTAAACTGAAATATTTGCTTATATTAAAATATTTGCTTTTTGCTCTTTTAGGCAAATGGTTTTGGTTTTTCTAAAAGACTGACTCCATGACTTCCTGGGCTTGACCAAAGTGAAACCACACCAGCAGATATTCCAGAGACTTCCCATGTTTTTGGGGAGGAGACAAAATACCATGTCACACACTGAGCACCAGTTCCTTAGTCCAAATATCCCAAAATACTGAGATTTGCAGCTTTCACACACATTTACATCCTGTGCCCCTGGGGACTCTCTTCTTTTTGTACTAAATGGACAAGCGTGGCCAGAGCATCAACTTTTACATCCTGGGCACAAATGCCAGCTGAAGTTAAGAGCAATTACAAGGTCCAGCTCCAAAACCAGCTGCCCCACATCCAGGGAGGAGAGAGAACCACACAACAGCCAGGTCCCACAAACATCCCTGCAGGTGGCCTGGGGGACAGAGGAGCCAGAACCTTCTGAAGGCAGAACTTTTGGGAAAGGGACATTACTCAGTGTAAGGGAATTTTTCTTTCAACAATAAGATTGATATTGTCAGACTTCTAACACCAAGGCTTCTCAAGAGAAAATCTTCCCTGCTTAGACAAGGATAAAGTCATTTAAAAACCTCCCCTGAGATGCTACAGAGTCAAATCCAGCATGGTTTACACAGGTTAAGGAAGTGATGCTTATTTAAAATATGAACAAGAAGGTTTCCTTAGAAAATTCTTCTTTAAAATATAAATGAGAAGGTTTCCTCAGCAAATGCTCTGAGCACCACAGAACATTCAAGCAGATCAGAGGCAAAGGCTCCAAGAGCCAAGGAGGGCAGAGCAGAGGGGGAGCAAAGCTGCTCAGAGTAATGGATAACTGTTTAATCTATGGCAAGCTCCTTGTAAAAGTGAATTATAAAAAATTTATCAATTTTCACCCATAAATATAAAACCCTTTGTAGAAATTACCTCTCGTGCTACATTCTAAAATCTGCATTTTTAACTTAAAGCTAGACTTCAAGAAATGTGGTCACTTCTTGGGAACAGTCAGGGCAGACACTGGAGTGACTGATTCAGGCAATTGAGAGCCTCTTATCTCAGCCTCCATCAGGCTGCAACAGCCTTGGCAAGGGAGCAGCAGGAATCCCTCACTGCAGCCAGCTGAAAACTAAAACTTTCCCAAACCAACTGTCTGAAAACACAAGGAAAATAACCAGGGAAAAATTTAATAACAATTTAAGTTCATAACTTGAAGGTCTTTACCAGTCTGTCTTCCCATGCCAGTAAAAATCAAAATGTTTTCCTGAAATGTTACAGTGAACAGAGAGCCACAAAATAAATCATGTTACAGACTCTCAGCCTTTGTCTGTGCTCCTACACTGGGGTAAATTAAAAATGAACCCAAAATTTAAAGACAAATCAAGAGGAGCATGGACAATGAAATAAAAGCAGCAGGGCTAAGAGAACAAGGCCTTCCCTAAGGGGAGCAAGAGGCAGGATTGCAGCACATCCTCAGGTATCTGCAGAACCTCTGCTGACAAAACCACAGCACAGACCTCCCCCCTCTGCCTTCTCCTTCAGTTTGCCTTTTTGCCAGCTCATTTTTACTGTGGTAACTGCTTCCTACTCCTGCACCACCATCCTCAGAAGCATTCATGCAGACAGGGAAAAAACAATTCAGGTAGTGAATAAAAATATCAAATAATTCCATGGGAACAAAGAGACAAAAGAAAATGCAAAGAACAGACAGGCAACAACTTAAAACCATTTAAATAATTTTCTTATTTAAGAAAATAAGAAACAGAGCAAGGACTGGAGTGTATTTATATTTTAAAATGCTGCCTGATCCTTAGTTACATATGCTATTAGAGTCCTGCTAGATTAAATTACCATTTGTAATTTGAGGCACTGCATTAATGTCTGTTCAGGTGGCTGCTGGAGGAGCAGGACAGTTATCACTGCTTTACCAAGGGACATCATGTGCTCTGCAATTATGTCTGATCTTGTAATAGGGAAATTTCAAATCTGTAAAGTCAAACTTTACAACCTTCAACTGTAAAATCCCCACCACAGGTTTAATGGGGAGAATCACCCTCGTGAAGTTGCTTTTCATATCCCCTTGTGCTACTCTTTGAAAAATGATTGAACTCTCATTTCATACCTTTACAAACTCCAGGTAGTCTGTGTTTGTTCTCTCCCCACCGAGTCTCACAGGAACCAATATAATTACAGCTTTTGTGCCTGCTTTCCCAGCATCCACAAAGGAGCACTGCCTGTCAATAACATCCGAGCTGTAGACTGAGACACACAGAAATATTCAAATTTCAAACAGAACCTCCAGGTTTTAGGGACACACCTCCAACGTGGCATCCCAGTGTGACAAATTAAAACTGCAGCCCCTGCAAATCTTGCTGTCCTCCCAAAACACAGCCCAGCTGCTGGAGCCCTGGGTGCTGAGAATTTCAGACTTTCTGTGCTGCCAGGCTCTGACCCCCAAGAGAACCCTGCACTGACCTGAGGCTGTGGAGAAGCTTCCAAAATGGAGTTACAGAACTAGAATTATAGGTATGCAGTTTGAATAGAAGTGTGTAATATCACATGGTGAAAAATTTAAAGTTTTAGAATATAGTAATATATATATAGCAAGATAGAGCTTTTAGAACAGTAACTAGTCCTTCTTCACCTTCTTCTCCATGAGTTTCAGTAATATTGTGTAATTATATTAAAAAAAAAGTCCACATTACGAGACATAGGTAGTTAGTTATTAAGTAAAAATATTTTAACTAACATTTCTTAATTAGACAGTTTATCCTTAAAAAAACTTATAAAAAGAGAGAAAACTCAATTTTAAAATTGTTAAAGTAGTATAGAACTCACAATTTGTAAGACTGTAATATAAATAAGAACTAATATCCAAACAAAAAATACAATCTCACCTATTTAATCCCAACCCCAAGGAAAAAAAACCCAAAACTCAACCCCCAGGTGACTCAGAACCAGTTCAGCCTCCTCACTCCCAGCAATATTTTGTGGAATGGGAATTGCTGCTGCTGCTGCTGAGTTGCAATGCCAAGGAAATGCAGAAGGGGTAGGGCAGGAGAAAGCCAATAAATATTTATTGCTGCACATAAACTTCTAAAAGGAATAATTAAAACTTGAAAGCTTCCAACTAACGGAAACATCTCCACGTAAAAGGAGAAGAGGTAATAATTGATTTGCTGATTTGGAATTCCACTATAAAATACCAAACCAGCAATGAACAATCTGCACATATCAAGAACCCCTTTGTCTACATAATCTCAATTTTGTGGATCCACTTCATTGGGACTTTTTCCCTTTAAAGCTCTATTGTTAAGTGCTAACTGGAAAGCATAAAAAGCATTTTAAATGTTTGCAAAAATCTACAAAATCACAGTTACCTGTACAATCCTGGGCAACATAGACTGTTACTCCTTGTAGCTCAGGGTCTCTTGCTTCTTCAACAGCTTTTCTAAGTACAAACACAAAACTATTCAACTCACCATTCATTAAAAAAACAAACAAACAAACAAATTATTTTGGCTTTTTAGAAACAGGTTGATTTTAATTGTTTGTGATAGGAACGCTTTGTTTGTTTGGGTTTTTATAGGGGCTATTTTTTTTTTAATTCAAGATACCTTCCCTTCCTGATAAATACAGTGGTGGGGTGGGATTTTTAATTTGTTTTAAATACTGGATACCAAGATCCAGCCTGTATCTTCCATGGATGTCTTGGTACCACATTTTTCCCAAGCCAAGATGACAATGTCTGGCTATTTAGAAGAAACAATGAAACCCACAAAACCATGACCCAAATCCCACAATAACTTCCAATGAAATTCATATTCATTACTTTATTTCTGTTTGTAACTATTTTCTGTCATGTATATGGATGATAAAGGCTACATTTGCTGACAAAAATACTATTTTCAATTCATTAGATCTCTTTATTTGACCTTGGTTCATATAACAAGCTACAAATTAGCACCTGGAAATAAAAAGTTTCACCAAAACTTTCAAAAAGATAATTACAAAATTAGACTCTCCTCAAAAGACTAAGAGTATCAGACCTAAAAATAAAAATAAAATCCATGCTGATAGTCAGAACCATTGTCATCTATCAGGGGCAGCATTTGCAAAGAAAGGAAACTGTTCAAAATCCAGGATTTACCTTTGATTTCAAGCACACACCTGCATTAAATGGTCACTATCCCTTTATTCCCATGCAGCCATTCCCAAATTATGAGGGAGCTGTACATTGTTAGTGCTGCTGCAAGAGAGAAAGATCCAGGAAAGGAAACCTCTGCAGGGCTGGAAATCACCCCTGGGGTTGTGGTGAGTGTAACCCTGCACCAAACCCCCCCTGCTCCCATTAGGGACACAAATAATTTAATAGATAATTTATTAAAGCAAGGAAAATATTCTGACTGCTTCCACCATGAGAAAAAAGTAGAATAAAACCCATTAAAAATGCTAAACTCCTACATCCCTGTTTGCATCTGCATGGATGCACACCTGATTATTTCAGTACAGCTGCACTTCAGATTAACATAACATTAACACTAAATATCAAATTCTATTTCTATGTGTATATATAAAAATGTATAAATGGATTAATTTTGCCTTCTGCTGTTTAAATGATTTATTAGTGATTTGGTTTATAGGTAAACTGGAATCCATTAAAAAAATAAACATATAAGACTACAAAAAAACCCCAAAACATTCAAAGAATTGGATATCAAGGCTCACAGTATGGAGAAATTTGACTTTCGACTTTTTTTTTTTAACCACGCTGAATGTCACAGACCCTTTACTTTTACTGGGATATAATTATAATATTAATAGTCCCATACATTTACAGTTTCACAAGAATTTGATGTGTGCAAAGAAATGCTGAAAACATCAATTTTAGCTCTGACATTTCATTACACTATCAGTACATTACAGCCCCCAGGTTACAGTATAAAAAAAAATCTCTAATGTTATGCATGTTCCAAGGTTGAAAGAGTGGTTAGTTTTTAGAACATTTCACTAAATGCAGCTCTACTTAGAAGGGTTTGGGAGAGATACTTGGGATTCTACAAGAAAACAGGAATGTTGTGTTTTTTCCTGAAATAAGATTGACAAAAGCTCAGCATTCATTCCTGCACCTGCTGCTATTGCCCTTCCTGCCTATGAAAAAGCTCTGGAATCACTCCTGCTATGGGTGTTTTACAAAGCCAATAATGAACAGTTTGCTGCTCAATTAGGCTGAAGCAATCTCAGGACACTCAGAAATGCTTCTCTGTGATGTGCCAAAAGGAAGGAACAGAGAGCTGGAGGTGTTTTACCTCAAAATGTCCAAAGGGAAGGACAGAGAACTGAAGGTGTTTTACCTCAAAATGTCCAAAGGGAAGGACAGAGAACTGAAGGTGTTTTACCTCAAAATGTCCAAAGGGAAGGACAGAGAACTGAAGGTGTTTTACCTCAAAATGTCCAAAGGGAAGGAGCAGAGAACTGAAGGTGTTTTACCTCAAAATGTCCAAAGGGAAGGAGCAGAGAACTGAAGAGGTTTTACCTCAAAATGTGTCAAAGGAAAGGACAGAGAGCTGAAGGTGTTTTACCTCAAAATGTCCAAAGGGAAGGACAGAGAAGTGAAGATGCTTTACCTCAAGATGTCCAAAGGGAAGGACAGAGAACTGAAGATGTTTTACCTCAAAATGTCCAAAGGGAAGGACAGAGAAGTGAAGATGTTTTACCTCAAGATGTCCAAAGGGAAGGACAGAGAACTGAAGATGTTTTACCTCAAGATGTCCAAAGGGAAGGAGCAGAGAACTGAAGGTGTTTTACCTCAAAATGTCCAAAGGGAAGGAGCAGAGAACTGAAGATGCTTTACCTCAAGATGTGTGCCACCACAGCAGGCCCGTACCAATCCCCCGCCATCTTCCCGGATTTCTTCCCGTACTCTATCAGCTGGTGCAGCCCAAAGGCTGCCAGGGGCGAGTCCCCGAACCAGGAGATGATTTTCCTGTGATAAAGCTCGTTCCTCCTCTCGGTGCCATCCCAGTCCCTCCTGGCAGGGGCCCGGGCCAGGAGCCCGGGGTCCCTCTCGGCCGTGAGCGACGCCTCGAAGGAGGCCGTGAGCTTCCTGACGGTGCTGCTGGGCCAGGACTCCGAGTCACAGCTGTCCATGGCCAGGGCTTCTGGCCACACCCAGGCTGCAGCAGGAAAAGGGAAAATCCAGAGGAACATTGGTTTTATGGCATAATTAGCAAAGCACTTCCTTTGTCCCCCTCATTAAAGTGATAATGTGTGTTTTGCATGGTGCTGTTAACAGGTGAACAAAGAATTCTGGAAGAGCATCGTTTGCTTTGATTTTTCTGGTGATTTTCTGGTGACCATCCCAGTCAGCTGAATAAACAAGATACACTTGATTACAGGTTAGAACTCTCTTACATATTAAATACATTAATGTTACTTCAATACTATCCAAAACCCTTTTATCCATGTCAAACAAGAAGTTTCAAAACTCTTAATTCTTCTTATTTTTCAGTTATTAAAATACCAGGCAGACCTGAGGAATTATTGATGTAAAAGCAAACATTTCTTCCTGGCAAAATGGCAAAGGAGATCAGCAGGAAAACAGGCAAGCAGGATTTTTTTATTCACTAAATTCATTAATTCCTTTAAATTACAAGGCAAACTTGTTTAAATATCATTCAGTAACTTCAATCTGCTTTTCCCTATGGATGGTGCATCCCACACAGCATTCCTCCTACAGAGTGGGGTTCAGCAGGCCCAGGAAGATGCCTGGAATGGTCCCCCAATTCCAGCAAGTACTCCCAACACAGAGCCAGCTCAGCGTAACATCCTCACAGGCCCTGCTGCTCTGGGCTCTCAGCTTCACACTCCAGCCAGTCTCAAGCACAGGCATTTCAAAGTAAAACTTCAAATTTAAAATCAAAACTCATTCCCAAAAATAGTCAGCAATATCTGGAACATTCCACATGGCAGTAGAAGTGTAAATATCTCAGCCAGAAACTTCAGGCAAGTTTTGCTTCCTAACAGAAACAACACCATTAAAAGAGAACGAAAACATCTCTGGGAAAAGAGTAAACAGCCATGAAAAACTTCCTGTAAACATCTAAATATGTTTCCAAAGCTGCCCAGACCTCATAAAAAGCTTTTCAAAAGATAATTCACCAGCTGTCAGAAGACCAAGTGAGGAGCAAAGCAGCCCAGAAAGACCATCCCTACCCCATCTTTCTGTGGATTTGGATTGCCACAGGAACCAGAGCACTCTGGAATCACCCCATCATCTTCCAAATTAGGATACAAGGGGGACACACAAGGAATTCTTTGGAACCATGGATTTTAAAGATAGAAACTTGAGGCTTTTTTGTTTGGGGTTACTTCCAAATGAGCCATTACACACTCCTGCTCACAGGGAGTCTTCTGGGCAGGTCTTGAATTTCTTTTAAATGTATGTATAAGCAGAGTGATATTTAAGGGATTTGTGTTCTCAGCAGAAGTATTTACACACTTTTTGATATGTGCAGTCAGTTGAAAGAGATAATGAATGTTTTACGAGTTAAATATCTACAGCCAAAGGCACAATCACAGAGCAAATCCCACAGCTCAGTCCTGACACTGCTGGAACGGAGACTCCGTGCTGCAGCTGGGCTGGGACCTCGCTCCCAGCTTCCATCAGAGCTGCACAGCCAGGGCAAAGTGGGATCAAAACAGGCTTTCAGAAGGATCTTCTGCTGGAGTGTTCCTGAGAGCCCACAAATGGCTGAGGAAACAATGCCCTGTGTTCTCTCAACCCCCCTGCTTCAGGCCCGTGCCTTGGCTCATTCTGAAGCAAGCAATGGGTGATTGTTATAAAGGGACTGGCAGTGGGATGGAAAGAAAAGGTGTTTCACTCTGCCAACCTAAAATACCTCTCTGCAGGACATGGCCCAGCCTGGAAGAACGAGAAGGACATGGACACTCAGCCCATGACAGCAGAAAGTGCCCCACAGCTCCTAAAGCTTCAGCTGGCTTCAGTGACTGAGGGAGGACTTTGAGACAGACAGTGGTAAGGAAAAAAGGGAAGTTCCTCTCTAAGTACAGGGGGAAGGAATGACACAGTGAACATTTCCACACAGAGAATGATGTATTGAGGTTAGATTAGAATCCTTCTAGGAACTCAATATATTAACACCAGGAGAAATTCAATAATGGACAACTTTAGAACTGATAAAAGAACATCACTTCTGCCATAGCCCACAGCTATGGGCTGGGGAACTCATTTCTACATCTGGAGCTCAAGAAACAATCAAATTTCCAGAGAACTGGGCATGTGTGAGGGTAAGAACACCCAGACAGGGGGATCACACTTTTGTGATGTATTAACTCACACTTGAATATTGGGAACTCCACAGAAATTTGCTTTGCCACACTTGGGCTCTCAGAAATGGACTGGCCTCTCAGGACAGGCAATGGGACAATTCCAACAGGAGTGAGGAGCCCACAACCAAACCCAGCCAGCCCTTCAGATCTGGGGTAAAAAAAGGCCATTTTGGTCGCCACAGAATGCCTGTGCTTATGCAAACACAGAGATCTTCTCTAACTCACCTCTCCCAAGGAAATGAAGCATCAGCCCCTGAGCCAGCAGCATCTGCCCCGTTCTGAGGGTGCAGCCCCAGCCACAGTCTGTGGTCAGAGCAGAGCCCTTGATCTGAGGGAACTCCTCTCTGTAGGTCAGCCAGATCCGAGAAATGAAATCCTTGCGGAACTCCTCGACATTGCCCGAAATCTCAGTGCTGATTTTGTCAAAATTGGACCCATCTGTGGAGAGCTCCCCAGATTCTGCAAGGCAGAGCACAGCTTAAGCTCTAATTAATTTGTTATTACACTTCTGTTATTAGAAAGCAAGTAACAAATATCAAATTTAAATTTACAAAAATTCACAATTGCCTCAGGTACAGCAAAGGAAAACTAGAAGGCAAACATTAACAGAAATGTGCCAGATTAAAAAGAAAAAAAAAAAGGAAAAATCAAAAGAACCATACAGGCACCACTGTGCCAGTGGAACCACTGACCTGCAAGTAAGTGCTTAATTCACCCAACTGTGAATGGTCAAATAAAGAGAGAGACTTAAAACACTGCACACTGGAAAGTGATAACAAAGGTGTTGGTGCAGTGACCCTGATCAGACCTTGTCACTATTTCCATCAGGAGTTTTTAGAGAGAAAATCTCCAGTTGATGGTAAATGAAGTGCAAATTACAACACAAATTTTTACAGAAAGCACAAGGTTTTGGTGTAAAATCCAAATAAAGCAGGTTAGGATGGGTTGCATTACAGGTGGACATTTAAATGAGTATTTTCTAAGCTTTTAATATTTACATTTTGGATTTGGTAATTGTTAATGCCAATCTTTCTAGAAGACTTTCTTTCTAGATTAAAAATACCTTGCTCCTTCTGAGGAATGAGTGAAGAGCTCTGTACTCACCCTCAGTTTTGAAGTGGTAACATTTTCCCAGCAGAAAAACTGGAGAGTTCCGACTGAAGTAAGTCTTTGTTTTCAACACCCAACCTAAAACAGATGCAAAACAAATACAAATTTGTGACTGAACTTTCCAAAAGGAAATGCTAACAGCATCTGGTTAAGCCCAAGGTAACCCTTGAAAGGGGAATAAAAAAAAGAAGCATTGATCTTGGGTTTTGGTCTCATAAAAAATCCCATAAAAGGTACAATGGCTACTTTTCCCTTTCAACCATGTGACAGCCTCAAAGAAAGCAGAAAAAAAAAGTATCTTTTCATCTTGTCAGAATCTCCAAAACTCAGCTATGATTAATAAAGTTTATCAGAAATCTGGTGGTAAATCTGAGCAACCTCAGTCCTAAAGGGAAAGCAGAAAAAAATCAAGGACAGATTAGTAAAGGGCACACTTGAAAATCTGGTTGCTCATAAACGAATTACTGATGCTCAGTTGTGGAAAAATGTTACTCAAGGGTAGATTCTTCAGTGGAGTTTGTATCTCACACACCATTCTATTTTTTTCCCATAAAATCATATTTATAAACAAAATAAATCTTTGTGCAGATGATTCCATATTATCCCTGTTTAAAGCAAAACTAGATTAATTTACAGAATATATTTACTGTTTCCAAAAGAAATAATTTAACATGAAATTATGCAAGATTTATTTGAAAAAATGAAAAGCTAGGGAAATTAAGCTGAGAAAAAATTGTTACAAGGGCCATATTGCATTTGTAGTATTAATTAGTTATGATTCAATTCTTGCCAACAAGAAACACTCCATTCCTTTGAATGAGGACAGATCTCACCACACTCTGCTCCACTCACTGTATTTCATGTTGTGCCATGCAGACATAAACTTTGATTTGATCTTTTCTACTTCATCTGTCCCCGTGGCCTCCATATTCAAATTCCAGAGAAAAAGCCATCGCTGTCTTGTGAGGCTTTCAGCTCTGCTGCTGCAAAAACCAAAATATAAACACTCAGCATCCCCCACTCAGGCACTAAAGCCCAACATGGCCAGGAACAGCCATAAACTCACAGAACCCTCCACCACCAGGCACTGAGAAGCAATCCCGTGTCCCATGAATAAGTAATAAAATAATTTAATTCCAAATATACACCAATAAAAGCACTACACAAAGCTAAATAAAAGATAATGTTCTCCAGCAGCTCTGCCTTGTACCACGAACTGCTCCAGAGCACAAAACCTGTGCTGGCACACGAGCACACTCATTTTATCAGCACTGAGGTGGAGAGCTGACATGCAGCCCACTGGACAGAAAAGATGGTGTCCTTTTCTGCTGAAGAGAAAACAAAAAGCACTTCTTGTGTTAAAATCCACCACAGCGCAGGCTAATTTTGTAAAAACTCCTGATAAATTTTCCAAGGAAATGCATCTTCACAGGCTCTTTCTGCGCTGCAAGGTAAGACAGATTTCACCTTAAAAGCAACCTGAACTGGTAACAATTGGTAATAAATGCATAAATAAACAGGTAACTGGTAATGGCTTTATCCCTGTTTCTAAGAAATTTGGCAAAATAGGACAGAACCCCCTCCACAGTCCAGCTGCCCCATTTGTAACAAGAATTTTGCTGTTAATGAACAGAACTTCCTTCCCCACGTGTATTCTGACAGTGGATCACCTTGAAATACCTGACACAGAAAGTTTCTGGATGGCATTTGGTGGCCCAAAGCCTTGCACAGAGAGATGAAAAATTAAGAGCTCCTGCTTCAACAGCAGCTCTTGTGGGACATCAAAAGTTGATCAACAGTGGGACATCATTGCAACCCTCACAGGAATTTTATCTGAGTTCTGACAGCACCAGCTGACATGAGCACCAGTGAACTTTCTCATGTAATTAATAAACTTGAGCCAGGAAAAACCTCCTTGCTTTAAAAGGAGTATCTAGAACTGTGTTTACCTTTCCATGTGCTATTCTCCACGGAACAGGGATCAAAAGCAGGACAAAGACTTAACTGGGTCACTTCTCTCCACTGGGAACAAATTTTAAGTAAACCAAATCACTGACAGTGTAATTAAGGAGAGGGTGAAGATGTCGGGGTGGCAGCATCACCTGAGCCTGAGGGTACTCACACACATCCACTTTTTGGGGATCTGCAATCTGCTGCCCAAACCACCCCTAGAACTTTCCCACTATTCTCCCATAAATATCTGCTTTTTGACAGAAAAAGAAGCAATGCCAACTCACAAACATGAGGGAAGGCTGAGGTTTTCCTAGTGAAAACAAGTGTTCACATCCCTGCTGTGATTAGCCTTGTGTTAAGTTGGGGAAGGAAGAAAAGGAGAATTTCAAGCTGGGTTTTAACTCCCTGCCCTTTTCCCTCTTCTTTTTTGTTTAGGAAAAAAAGGAAAGCCTGACTGTATCACGAGCTCTAGCCAGCAAAGCGGCAAAATGAACTTTTTCAGGAGGAGTGTTTGGTCCTGCCTTCCCTCACATGATCCATCAGCAACAACCATTTATCCACACACCACTGACTGCCTTAAAAAACAATTCCTATAAAAGCTTCCTCTGGCTAAAATCAGAAATGAAACAAACTCTACAGTTCTGAAACGGCTTGAAGACAAAATTATGTAAATGAGAAAGAAGCTAATTTTCTTTTCAAAGACAATGGTCACCACAGCACATTTATCTTTCCTCCTGGTATATTTCTTCTCTGACATTATGCAAAGATGCAAAAAGGGCTTCCAAGAATGCTAACACAAACCAGGTATCATTTTTTCATGGGGAAAACACAGGCTCTTGCCATCAATGCAAGAAATCATCAGTAAGAGTTCCACCGACATTAATGGAACAGCACCAGGAACATTAAAGGTCCCAGGAATATTAAAGCCAACGGGCTTGAATATCAAATTACCAAAGCGCACGGTTTTCTCCCTAAGTTGCCTGATGTCTGAAGTTGTTCAGATGCACACCACGAGGATGATGTTCCCCCAGGGAGAGCAGGACACGGCTGGAACTGAGCCCCAATTCCTGAGCCCCCTGAGGGGATCCCTGCCGGGAGCGGCTGGGCGCTCACAGGGATGGAAAACACCCCAAACCCCCCAAAACAGCGTTTGTCTGCATAAACAGCAGAAAGCAACGCAAGCTGCCGGTAAGAGCGCAGCGGGAAGGATGAATGAAGCCTCAATGGGGTAATTATAAGATAAATGATCTCCTATTAACTAAGACTTCTCTGGTTTTCATTCGTACCTTGACGGAGCCCGGAGCGGCAGCGGCGGCAGTCAGCGGCACCCACACGGAAGAAGGACGGGGAGCAGAGGCCGGAGGTCATTCCTGAGGCGCTGCAAACACATTCAAGGGCAGTTAGAAACGATACTGGGAAAGCGGCTCGCAAAGAAAACCAGATTATTCCTCAGTCCTGCAGCAGGGACGGAGCGCTTCGCCCGGCAGCACTCGCAGCCGAGCAGGAGCCCACACGCACCGCGGCAAGGGGCTCGGCGGCTCCCGGCCCCACAGGACACGGTCGCTCCCGAGCCACCGCCGCGGAGAGCCCGTCCCCCCGCCGCTGCCCTCCGCTCACCCCTCACGGAGCCGCCTCCACCATGCCCGGGGCCGCCCGGGCAGCGCGCGGCCTCCCGGCACTGCTCCGGCCGCGGCGCAGCGGCGCGCGAACTACAACTCCCGGCGGGCGCCGCGGCGGGGGCGAGGCGCGGCGAGCTGCAGGGGGCGCGCAAGGCACGCTGGGAAGTGTAGTCCGGAGGGAGAGCGGTTGGGAGGCGGGAGGGAGGAAGAGGACGGAGGAAGAGGAGGGAAGGAGGGAGGAAGGGGATGGAGATGGGGATGGAGATGGAGGAAGGCGGCGGGGCCAGGCCGGGTCGGGCCGTGCCGCGGCTGCAAGAGAAATCCCAACCCCTGTACGGGGTCTGCGGCTGTCCTTTAACAGCGCTTCTCCGTTTGCTCGGTTTTTTTTAGGAGGGGCCTGGTTTTGTTTGATTTTTTTTTTGTGGTTTTCTTTGTGTTTGGTTTTGGTTTTTTTTTGTGCGTGTGTGGTTTCCTTTTTTTGGTTTAGGTGGTTTTGATTTTTTGGGTTTTTTTTTTTGTGGGTTTTTTGTTAGTTTTGGTTTTGCTTTTGATTTTTAATTCCGTGTCCTTTGATTCCTCCACAGCAAAATGCTTCCCATATCTCCGAACTCCCTGAAGGATTTCAATTTCCAGCCTAAATACCCAGCTGAGTGTGCTCTCCTTTATTTCCTCTCTAAAAGTCCCATCAAAACCACTGCATCTCCTCTCATTCTCCTGAGGGTTTTTTAAAAAGTGTTTTGTAAAGTAGGTTCTTCATTAATCTGTTTGTCTTAAGCTGCTTAAAAATACTCATTGGCTGTATCGGGAGCCCAGCTTAAAAAAAAAAAAGTGCAGGATTTGCGGAGGATTGAGTTGAATTTCTCAGCTGTCTGGAACTGGCATTAGTGCTCAACATCCTAATATTCCTGCTTTCCCTGGTACTCACCAGCCCAGTTCTGGGTTCATGAAGCAAAGTCATGTGGGGTTTTTTTTCCATTTTGTGATTTTACTGCCTTCTGCTGGTCAGAGATGATCAGGCTGAGCTTAATTTTTATAATCAGCACACGATCTAAAATTTAGCTGCGGTGCAAATGCCAACAATAGATGCTTTGTGTCTTTCGTGGTGTTTTGGTTTTGTTTGGTTTTTTTTTCCCTGCAGCCTCCTGGATATATTTCACATAGGAGGGTTGATCAGTAAAGAGGATTGTAGGTTTTAATGTGCAGACTACATCTTGTTCCAAAAGTCTGCTGTTGGCCTGAGGTGGGGATGTAGCAGATCACCTTTCTAATCCTTCCCTGCCTTTCAGCTCCCTGCTTTTGCCCTTTGCTCCCAAGATAACGAAAAAAAGATTTAAAAGTAAAAACCCTGTTGCTGTTTGCATAAACTCATAAAACTGTGACAGTGCAGAAAGGAAGGGCCTGCTGCCTCCAGAATTTCATGATCTATTCTAGGAATTATAGTTGTTTAAAGTTTTATCTTTGCTTTTATTCCCTGAGACAGAGATGGATGTTCTTGTCTGTCTGTGTAGGGGCTGCAAGGTGGAGAGCTGAGGAGCTGACAGGGCTTGGATCTGCCTAAATGTACAAGGAATTATCCAGCTGATCAAAGGAAATGGCTCTTCCCCTTCCTGCACCTTCCTGCTCTCAAATTTAATAACCATGCCCTGAATTGATGGGCCACACCTGGATATACCCTGTAAATTCCCTGGGCAGGCAGGAGATGAGAGGGAAGGTATTTATTCTCTGCTTTTTTTTCCACACAAAACAAAGCTTTGATTGCCAAATAATCACTCTGACGACCATAAATAATTGTCTGTAAAAGAGAGAGTTTTCTTCACATCCACCAATTCCTGTTTCTGTAGGAGAGATTTGCAGAGGGAGTGGGAGAAACTGAGTTCAACAAACTTACAACAAATATCACAGAGTTCACACTTTCACCATTTTAATGGCATAAAGCCATCTCTGAGCTCCATTTGAATACCATAAGGAGATTTTTAAAATTTCTGTTCGTGGAAAATATCATTTGTCTCTTCTTTATTTTTTTAATGGGTAAACAAGGTGAGTAACACCAAGTGGCAATGGCAAGATTAAAAATTAGAGGAGACACTCTGATTTATGGAGATACACAACATTTATCCTCCAAACACTGCAGAATGGTAAGAGAACACTGGGCAGTGGGGAATGAAGCTTCTGCTCCTGTTCCTGCCACTCTTCCATCATCAGTAATCTGCGATATATTTAGAAAAGTTCATTAAACATTTGGCCAAATGTGCTTTCCCAAACATTGTTGCCTGAGGAGAGCAGACCTTGGGTCAAGTAGCTGGAGAGGAGGGAATTTTCCTCATTTATTTTTAGCTTCATTTCCTAGGGAAGTAAGCCATCTGTGGTCTGTTTCCCTCTGGGAAGTTTGGAAACTGCTCTGAATTCAAGTTTGCAGAGCCTCAGAGATGTTAAATAACTCCAGTTTTTGTGGGAGTAACTGCTCAGGTCAATAGAGATTCTGGCACAGGAAAAGGGGAGAACAAGGGAATTCAGACTGTGAGTTTGTGCATCCTTTCAAGCACAGTGAGGGTGGAAGGGCAGCAGGAGCTGGATTGCTCTGATGGGGTCCCCCCCAAAATTAGCCAGCAAACCTCTGCTGGGACCACGCACTCCTCCCAAAGCCACATTTCCTTTCTCTGTCCCAGAAGCAGGGCGAGGAGGAGGAGGCTTCAGCCAGATACTGGGAAGAGTCTGTGCCCAGGCTGCCCTTAATGTAAGATCCTAATTATGCAAAAGGAAATAAAACACATCAATGCCATTTATAGGGTGCTGAACTGGGAAAGGTTGAGAGCTGTGCTTGGGGTGGAAACATGAACTACAAAAATGATAAACATGAGCAGGAATTAGTAGAAGCTCAGTTGGGAAGACTTTGAGTCCTTCTCTGGGAAGATGGAATTTCTTGAGCCCACCTTTTGAAGTGAAGAAATCCTAAAATAAATGTGCCGGGAGACAGTAAAGCAGAAGTGGAGCTGCCATCAAACACCAGCACGTGAAGAAGGCTCTGGAAAGGCTGGTACAGTTCTGTGAAGGAAATAACAGGGATGTCAGGGATGTAGGGAAGGCTGCAGGAATTTGGAGAGTCCTCCCTCCTTGAATCTCGTGGTTTCTCCAGGAAGATTTGGGTACTGGGCAGCCTGAGAAGAGCAGCACATTCTCTCCTGCCAGAGCTGTCCAGAGGAGATGGTGTTTGTGGCACACGTGTAACTCTTTATTAAATATAAAGAGTTTTTGCCGGGAGAGGCCGAGGTTTGGCCCTTCCCGGTGCTGCCAGGAGGTGGCTCCCTGCATTTGCAGTCCCTATTTACGCCTTTGTTTGTGGAATTCCTCCGGACGCCTTTTCCCTGGAAAATGTTTCCCCTGCCTTTGCCCTGAGGAAGTTTACGTCAGAAGAACAAGGAAGCCCTGGGCTCAGGAAATAATCTGCTAACAGGCAAGGCAAGGATCAGTTCACTTCTGTCCAAATGTTTTCTGGCTGGGATCCAAAGGGATTTTTCCTGTGCAGGATCTAATCTTGTAAGATTATTTCTATCTGGCTCAGGGAGTTACATCTGTTTTGGTAGGGTGCGCTTACCAAATTTGATTATAGCCCAGTAAAAGTCATTCTCAATTATAAAAAAATCATTTTAGTTACATGTTTTAAAGGATGAAAGTGGTTCATGGACAGGTACTCTGGTGAACTGATGAAATGCTGTTTCATTCTTCCACTTTCAGCGTCCTGTGCCCAGGCCATGGAGTCCTTTTTGGAGGCAGGGATGCTTCCCAAAGGCTGATGTGTTCTTCTGTTGGAATCCAGCATGGAGCAAGCCAGGTTCCTGCTTTGCTTCCTAAAGCATGGTGAAGAATTATAGTGTGTTAAAGAAGAGTAGCTATTCAGTATCCTCAATAATGCTGGTAAAGTTCCAGGTTTTACATTGGTTACTATGTAGCCTCTATTCAAACATTAATTTAAATTAACTTGGGCTATCTGGAGGTATTATTTGCATGTACACAGCCCCTCCACTCTTGATTTGTCTTCACCCTCACCCTGAGATACCAGACACCCTTGAGGACAATACATGGGCACAAAAAACTCTGCAAAATAAGCAGTGTGACACTCCCAGTACATCATGAATCACACACAATTTCCCCCTGTTTTAAAAGAAAATGGTTCAGTTTGCAGGCAAACTTGCCACACGACTGTTGTTTCTGAATCATGGATCTGCTGGTTCCTAAAGAAGTATTTTCTGTGCAGCTGTAATTCCATGTAACAGGTTTCTCTGGTGATCACATTCTCCTCTTTGCAAAGCTTGTTTGTTTTTTCAGACCAAGCATTTCCTTCAGTTAATTCACTTCTAGGATGGCAAAACAAGAGGCAGAATGATTGTGACTGTGCCTGGAAGAGGCAGCCCTCACCTTAGTACCCAAAATAACACCCTGACACCATCACATCAATCCCCTCATGTTCTTACCATGAATTTTGTATTTGGCATATTGCATTTATAATGGCCAAACACTTTTTTTTCCTCTCTTATTTCTTCACTTTTTCCTTGACTTCTCTTGGTTAATGTTGCATGCACTGCAAAATTGAGGGTCAATCTACAGAAACTCTTGGGGTTTTTTGCAAGGTCACATGTACATTTCTACCAATGTTAGTGATCTCTTACAATTTGAACCCACAGACTTTGTAGACTTTTGCTGGTCACTATCTGAAAAGTAATGAGCAATCTATTTTTCTGAAATTCACTAGGTATTTACTATTAATTGAGGGATTTTGCTCATATTTAACCCAACTATATGGAGAAAACCTATTTCTCTGCAAAGCAATGCCCTCCTGATGTGAAGGCAATAATATAATAATATTTATATATATTATTTTTATACATATGACTTATATCATATCATATCATATTATATTATATTGTATTATATTGACAATTTTTATATATTATATATCTGTATTGATAGAGGTCCATTTTAAATTCAGGTGGGATGGCTGGAGCGCCTCTGGCCCAGCTCTCAGCTACAGAAAAAGTCAAGGAAAAGCAAAGGTGACATCAAAACCCAGCAAGTAGTGTCCAGAGCCTCACCAAGGTCCTTTCTCTGTGGTAATGACTGGCAGGAGGGGAAAATGAAACCTAAAATCCCAAAGGTCTTCAGTGGACCTTGGATACTCTGTGCCCTGTGTGTCAGGGCTGCTGGGGCTGGGCTGCTCTTTGCACCCTCTGGCAGCAGGACGAGTTTTCCTCTCAGAACTGCAGGATTCCCAGTTTTGGTCTCAGAGTTTGGGATAGGCAGGGGTGTTTTGCCCCCCTGCATTCCAGACTGGTGTCATTTTAGGTATAAAAAAGGGAGGGAGAGGAAGCATTGCTGGTGGTCCCTGATGCTTTGGTCTGTTCTTGTGAGCACACACACTCAGATTTGGGAATTTGGTCTTAGAGTTCCAGACTGCTTTGGGTTGGAAGGGACCTGAAAGCTCATCCAGTTCCATCCCCTGCCATGGGCAGGGACACCTCCCACTATCCCAGGGTGCTCCAAGCCCTGCCCTATCTTTCCAGAGATGGGGCAGCCACAATTTCTGTGGATATAAGGAGGTAAATCTCTTATCCCATGCACAGTGTGAGGCCCTTCTCTGGTGTGCAGTTCCACACGCAGGCAGCAGCTCCAGAGCAAGAGTCTTTTGTCTTGGCAGAGGTCCGTGGGATATTTCCTCCCCTCCCCCTTGGAGAAGAACATCCCTTTCTCAGTGCCTACAATGGCTCTTTGCTTCCCAGGATCTCTGTCTGTGTGCACGTGTGTGACACATGACAGCACCTTTGTGTCCTGGGGCACAGCCTCACCCACAGGGCTTCACTCGGTGCCTGCATTAAATCCCCTGGGATCACTCACACACGGAGATTTTTGCAGATTTTGGGGCACTGCCTGCGGAAACACACAACAAACAGCAGAGCAGAGGAATTGCACAGAGCTGGAAACCAGCAGCTCCTGCCAGGGGAAGGATTGGTGTCCTCGACGTGAGGGAAACGTTCACCCAAGCAGATGGAGTGGGGGGAATTAACACTCCTGCTTTGGGACACTTCCTGGGTGGCTATTAATAGTTCCCTGGTTTGGATTAACGCACAGCATGTGTAGCAGGGACTTGGTGTTATCTGCTAGATCGTGTCCTGGGCTCAGTTGGTTTTTGAAGTCACAAAACAGCCTTTTTGCCTTCTTTTTTTAATGACTCCTCACCTACCTCCTCTTCCCATCAGAATAACCCCAAACCATGATGTGCTTGGAGACACTGCTAGTAATGGCATGTTTGATGGGAATGGATGGTACAATCTTCCAACCATCTCCTGGATCATCATTAGGGACAATTTTTAGCCCTTTTGAAGGAAAAGGTGGGATGATATTGGGCAGGATTGACAGGGAGCCCAGTTTTGTTGCCGTGCCCTGCAGACCCATAACACCCAGCAAGGTCTTAAGCGGCACCAGGTTGGACATCAGAGGGAATTTCTTCACGGAAAGGGTTGATTAGACATTGGAAGGGTCTGCCCAGGGAGGTTTGGGGTCCCCAGCCCTGGAGGTGTCCAAGGAAGGACTGGAGGTGGCACTCAGTGCTCTGGGCTGGTGACAAAGTGGGGGTCGGGCACAGCTTGACCATGCTCCTGGAGGGCTTTTCCAACCTCAGTGATCCTGGGATTCTGGTGCTGCCAAGGGTTGGTCTGGCAGCAGTTTTGGACTGAGGGCCGGGGAGCGATGCTGAGGAGCCTTTTCCCCAAACCACCGTCGGATCCCCTTCAGTGCCAAGAACAGCCCCAGCCGCTCTGCTCTTACTCGGGAATAACGCGGGACTGCAAGGGGAGCCCCAGGCCCGGGGGGCAGGACCCTGGGGATGGGGACGGGGGCAGGGGCAGAGATGGGGACAGCATGGGGACAGGGGAAGGGGACGAGGACAGGGGAAGGGATGAGATAGGGGTGGTGACAGGGGCAGGGATGGGGACAGAGGACAGGGATAGGGGCAGGGATGGGGACAGGGGCAGGGAAGGATAGGGACAGAGTACGGGCATATGGACAGGAATAGAGACAAGCATGGGGACAGAGGACGGAGACAGGGGCAGGGACAGAGGACGGGGATGGGGAAAGGGGCAGGGATGGGGACAGGGGCAGGGACGAGGACAGGCATGGGGACAGAGGACGGGGATGGGGACAGGAGCGGGCCGGCCGCGGTCACTCCCCGCCGTATATCTGCGAGGAGCGGCCCCGCGGCGGGAAGGGGAGGAGGCGGCGGGCGCGGCGAGCGCCGGGGGTGGGAGCTGCGCCGCTCAAGTGCGCGGCTCGGCGGAGCATTACGGCGGCCGAGCGCTGCCCGGGCCGGCAGCGCGGAGCCCGCAGCGCGGCCATGGCCGAGCGCCGCGCCTTCGCCCAGAAGATCAGCAGGTACCGGGGCCGGGCCGGGCCGGGGCGGCGGCGGCACCGCGCGGGGGCGGGCGGGCCCGGCCGCGGGGGGCTCCGCCGCTGCCGCGCCCCGGGGCGGGCGGGCCCGGCGCGGCCCTCGGGCCCCGCGCCCCGCCGGCCTCCGGGGCCACGGGCAGGGTCCGCCCGCGGGGCCGCGGGGCTGCGGCTCCCCCCGGCCGCCACAAAGGGCCGGGAGCGGGCGCGGCGGGCGGCGGGAGCGGGGCCGCTCCCCCGGGGGAGCTCCCGCGGGGAGCGGGGGAGGGAGGAAGAGGAGGAAAGGAGCCGTGGAATTCCGCTCCCGCGAACAAAGGCCGGCCGGGCGCTTTGTGCAGCCCCTCTCGCCGCACAATGGGCGGCACGGAGCTCTCCCGGCCGGGCCCTGCCCCGGCCGCCTCCTGGCGCTGCCCCGGCCCCGCACCTGGGAGGGCAGCGCCGACCTCCCGCGGCTGGAAAATGGAGAGAGAGCTCCCTTCCAGCGCCTTCCTTCCTTCCTTCCTTTTGTGTGCGAGCGCGGCTGCTGCGCTCCTTGGACGCGCCGGGCTGCGCGAGGCTCGCGGTGCTGAGCATCCTTGCGTTCCTCAAAGTTTGGTTATTTTTTGAAGAGGAATATTTATAAAAATTTGCCTGCTGGCAGTCGGTTTCTGCAGATTTACATGCCGAGTTAGGCATGTGTTTCCAAGTGGGAATAGTTTTTCTGTTTGCAGGTCTGACCAGGTAGCCTTTGGTGACCATGGTACCTCTCCTACCTGTAGCCAGCAGTGGAGTGAAAGCGAGATCCATCAGTTGTGCCAGAGCTGTTCAGGAGGATGTGGACAGTAGCAAAAGGAGTCTCATTTTCATCCACTGAGTGAGAAGCTGTAGGTACAAATAGTTGCAGTTAGAGAAGATGTGATGGAGAAGGGTCACGGGCAAAGGAGAAGGGTGGGTAGGAGGTAGAGGAGTGACATCAGTCCCACCCCACTGATGATCTGGAAGCAGGTGAAAACATTGCCCTTCTCTTCAGGTTCTCTGCACATTTTGATGTGCACCAGCCAGGGGTTAGTGTGACAGACCAAGGAATGGGGAGAGATGGATTTGCTGCTGCTGTTTTTCCTGCCCCTTGGTTGTGGTCACAGGAGTGTCACATGAGAGACGAGCCCCGGCAGTCAGTGTCCGAGCTGTGCAGCCCTGCAGGAAGTTCAGTAAGGTGGCCCTGGGGTGACCACTGGGGTGCTCAGCAGCCCTGCCTGGTTCACTGGGTGGTAGCACAGCTGTGCCACCTCTGTGCACCTTTTGGGCTAATCTGGGTTGCAGTTAATCTGGGTTGTAGCACAGCTGTGCCACCTCTGTGCACCTTTTGGGCTAATCTGATCCACTGCCTCTGTTTCCCAGTGTGGTCACTAAACACGTTTGGTTCACCTGTGCCTGTGGAAGGTGCTTTGCAGTGAGGTCAGAGCTGTTGCATCTCCACCTTTCTTTTACACTTGTGAGATTGTTGTGTTTTCTATGGGGTTTCCCATGTTGTAGTGTCATATTCTGAGAAATGTCAAGTTCCTGCTTTGTGGCTTGCACATCCAGTGCACGTGAAGGCAAAAACTTATGGGGAAAATGTTGCACCTGGGGATGGCCAGGCTGGGCTGCTGCCCTTCCTTCTCCTGCTGGCACAGAGCTGCTGGGAATGTTGCTGTTCCAGGGCATGAGAGATTGGAGCAGGCAGTGCACGGAAGTCCCAGAGCTGTGCTGGTGGCTGCTGGAAGCCCTCCCCAGTCCCATTGTTTTCAGAAGAATAGATCCCTCACATTTTCACACTCTGCCCCCCGGTTTGGCTGACTCACCGAGGTAGACGTAGCATTTGTCTTATTCACAGGAAACAGCCATGCTGCTCTTGCATTGCCTGCGTGCTCCAAATGGATGTCATTCACATCCACCAAGACTAATTCCTTCGGTCCAGCTGCACGTTTCTAAGCTGGTTGTTGCAGTAGAGGTGGTAAAACAAACATGGGATGGGCTGAGGTTTTTCTTGGAAAGCCCAGGGATGTGTCCCACAGCTCAGATTTATCTCTGTGATTTCTTCAGCCACGGTGGTGCCCCTCAAAAAGCATGATCAGGATACTGGTGCCATGCCCTGCCTTCTCATTGCATCCAAATCTTTAAATATTGGGCAGAGGCTATCAGTAATTGCCCTAGCAGATTGAAAATATCTTTTTAGGACTATGTTTACAAGGTGTCTTTTTGATTAGGTCCTGCTGAGTTTTTGCAGGATGGGTTTGAACTAGAATTTGGCCATCACTAATTCTTCTTGACTCCGTCAGAAGAAACTCCTGAGTTAAACATATATGATGGGCTAATAAGATCTTGCATGAAATTGCTAATTTTTATTTGGAACTGCATTGGTAGGAATTTTTTTTTAAAGCTGTAGTGGATCACATCCTTCTGCAGCATCCTGGTGCGTCTGTAGCAGCATGGAGGCTGTTGCTTCCATCTCAGTGTGAGAGCAGAGGAGCTTCAGTGCCTCCTGTGTCTGGTGCACATTCCCAGCTGCGTTAGCCCAGTGCATTTTTTGGATATGGGGCTGCTTGGCAAAGAAATAGAGTGTGGAAACCCCCTCACCAAAAGGGCCAGTTGTGAGTTCCTGGGTGTCCCAGGAACTGAGCATGTTGTACCCCAGCGCCCCTGTGCTTCCTGGGACAGAGGAAAAGGCGTGCAGGGTTTTTAGAGTTCAAAAAGAGAGAAAGGAGAACTCCCCCTTAAACCTCACACAGCAAAAGCATTACAGGGATAAACTCATGTAGGCTTCCATGTGAGCCCCTGAGTCAGTGCCTTGTCAGTGCTCTTGGAGCATCCTGAGGCTGGGTCAGCTGGGGAATTCAGAGCTGCTCCTTTGGTCAGGCATCACCTTGGAAGTGTCCGCCTGGAAAGAGTTCTGATCTTCCTTTCTGCTCCCACAGTGGGAGAGGATCCCTGTGACTTGGGACAGCACCCCTGCCCTGCCCTCTGTCTTACAGTGCCTGTCAGCCTCACACAAGCCCCACAGTGTGATTTTTACAACTGCTCTGTGTTCTGTTGCTGAGAATTTCCAGTTTTCCTGTGCCCAGCTGTCAGTGGAGTCCAGAGAAAACAATTTTTTCCTGGTGGATCCAGCCCCTTCCCAGGTGCTTCCATGTGGACAGAGACCCCATGAGGTGCTGTTTCCTGGGGCTGGGGGGTCTTCAGCAGGGGCTGATCCTGCTCTCAGACATTCAGTGACTTGGAAATGCTCCTTCATCCAGGACTCTTACAGTACATGGGATTCCTGGAGTAATCCCAGCTTGTCCTTATGGATTTGAATGGAGGGGAAAACACTTGTGTTCACTACACTCAGAGCATCTTATTTCTGCTGCAGCTCCCTTTACACTGATGGGGTGCTGTGAAAGGGGACTTGGGAAGGCTAAATTTGCATTTATGTTCATTTAGAGCCCTTTTACACTGCCTGGATGGTGTGTCAGGGGGGGCTGACAGCCTCCTTTGCCCAGCCCCAGGGTAAAGAGGGATGGTGTGAAACCTGCACCCACTGAAAGCAATAGCAGAGCTGTCACTGGCTCCCAGGAGCACCAGATTGGGCCAGAAGCGTGGTCACAGCCGAATATTCATCACAGTTTATTCTCTTCCCACATCCAGATGCCATTTGCATTGTCAAAACACTGTCACGGATAACTGAAAGGATTTCTAGCAGCAATTTCAGAGCATCCCTTTCCTGTTCTCCCCAAAGTCCCACGGCTGTCCCCGTGCAGCCTCTCTGGATCTCTCGTGGGGGAGTTGGCAGCACTTGGGGAGCCCAAGAAAATCCCTGACTGCTTAAAGCACGGGAGGAGGCAGGGACAAAACTTCACACAATCCCAGAATGACTGGGTTGGAAGAGACCTCCAAGACCATCGAGTCCAGCCCAGCCCCAGCACCCCAACTCAACCCTGGCCCCCAGTGCCACATCCAGGCTTTGTTAAACACACCCAGGGATGGGGACTGCGCCCCCTCCCTGGGCAGCCATCCCAGAACTTTCTCACCTTTCTGGAAAAAGCTTTTCCTGCTCTCCAAGCTGTATTTCCCTTGGTGCAGCTGGAGGCTGTGTGCTCTGGCTGTGTCAGTGCTGCTGCAGACAGAGCCCAGCCCAGCTGAGCACAGGCCCCTTTCAGGAGCTGTGAGAGTGATGGGGGCAGCCCTGAGTCTCCTTTTCTCCAGGCTGAGCCCCCCCAGCTCCCTCAGGGCCTCCTCACAGGGTTTGTGCTCCCAGCCCTTCATCTGCAGGGCTCTGCCACAGAGCTGCTGCTGCCCTTCTTTGGTTGGTGTTTTTAGCTTGAGGTGACTTTGCTGTCCTGCAGTGATTTCCCCAGCCAGGTGTCCTGGGAGCTCGGTCCCTGCACTGCAGCCCAGGGGTGACATTTCAGCCTCAAGAATCAAAGAAGATCAGAAGAGCACCACAGGCAGCGTTGTGTGATGTTTTCTCTTTTAATCAATGGTGAGGAAAAAGGGAACATGTTGTTGCTCATCTGTGTTAATTTAAGAACCCACACACGCCCTGCAGCGGTCGGGATCAGGCTGGGCATTTCCTCAGCTGGAAATCAAACCCATTTCACTCCGAGGGGAAGGAGTTCACTCAGGAGGAAACAGGACCTGGGGTTTAGGAGGAAGGGCTGGACTGGCAGGGTGGCTCCGGGCCAGAGCTGTCCCTGCCTCCCTGGAGCAGGTTCCCTCATCCAGCAGAGCTTCCCTGGCTGTGGCTCACACCTGGATGGGGCTGCAGGCAGGACAGAGGGACAGCTCCTCCCTCGGCAGAGGTGACACTCAGCCAGTGCCACTGGGCTTTGGCATGGACATCCCTGCACAGCAAGGCAGGGGGATGGATGAGCAGAGGGTGAAGGAGTAAATGATGTGTGAATGCAGTTTTCTCTCTCTGGGGCAGAAGGAGCAGCTCTGCTGGGGCTGAGATGCCTCTCTCAGTGCCAGGCTGCCCTCTCAGAGCTCCTGGTGTGACCCCAGGCTGAGGAACAGGCTGGAGCAGCACTGCTGCAATTAGCAGGATGGGGAGAAGCAATTTGCCTTGTCCTTTCCCAGTGGAGAGGGCTGTGGAAAAGGGACATTTCCTCACGCCACCCCAGGCTGGCCCTGACCCACCTCTGCTGGGAAACAGGAGAGTTCCTGACCGTGCTTGGCATCACCAGGCAGATCTTGGGCAGATTTTTTTTGGGAAGGCAAAAAGAAGAACTCATATTTCCAGTTTGCTGGTTAAGCTAAAAAAAAAAAAAAAAAAAAAGGAACAGTTTTTGGGTTTAACCAGGCAGGGCACATGGAGAATGATTTTTGTGTGTAGTAAAGAACCCTGGGAGTGCAAACATGGCTTCATTTTGTTATTTGCAGCTCAGAGTACTTTGAGAATGACCAGTTTTGTTTTGCTTTAGGAGCCAGTTCCAAGGGGATTTTTTTACCCCTCTTCTTTGTGCGTTTTTTTCTTTTTCTGTGTGAACCACATGCACACACAATAATTAACCAGTGAAGAAGGTCAGAAAGGAAGTGACTGGGGAAGATGTACTTTAAACATAGACATTCATGAGGCTGTGGGCTGTAATTAACTGCAATGTTTGTCTGAGGTTCCCAGGTTACATGTTGAATATTAGATAAGTTATTAAAGAGGCAGTTTTTTATTTGTCCTTATAATTATCAAAGCTTTAATGGCTCTTCAGCTCTACCAAATTAATATATTTTTTTTTAGCGTTTGGGGAATATTTATTTCTCTTTTCTTGATGGGGTTTGGTGTCAGACCAGCATTGCTTTAGGTTAGAAATAGTGCTCAGGGTTATAGTGTAACATGGGCTGCTGGTCATGACCAGTTTGTCATGGACAAACAGCCTTTGGGAATGCAGGAGGAGGAGGAGAAGGCGAGTGTGTTCATGGAGTGTTGGAATGGTTTGGGTTGGAAGGGACCTTGAGGCTCACCCTGTGGTCAGGGACACCTTCCACCAGAGCAGGAGTTATTTGTTTTAGGGAAACTGGGAACCTCAGGGAGGAAACGGTGAGGAAGCAGCCCTGAAATAAGTCAGCTGAGACATTTCCTCAATGTGGAAATACTCATTTGGTGCTCCAAAGGTTCTGCTCCTTCTCTGAGTGAGTGGTCAGGGTGAAGCACATCTGCTGAAAGGTGATCCCCAACTGGAACAACTCTAGAAAAGCCCATGGGTGATCAGGGGAGCCCAAAGGGGACGCCTGGCAGGTAGAAAGGGGTGGGAGAGGGCTCTTGAACCTGGTCATGCTGCCACAAGCCCAGAGGGGGATAGATCACCCCTAAATCCATCTGGAGATCAGGCTGCATGAGGAGATGGTCCCTGAGTGTCAGAGGCACGCTGCTTTCCCTGGGAAAGGGTGTCCAGAACCTCTGTGAATGCAGAGACTCAGAAAGGAGCCAGCCTGAGCTGTGGGCTGGGCTGCAGGCCTGGAATGAGCAGTGACTCCTGCAGACTCCACTCAGGAATTCTGGGGTTTGCACAGTGCCCATTAACTTCACATGGGAAGGGTTCTGATGGGTGCTGGTGAAAGCTGCAGAGGCAGGAGGGCTCCAGCCTGGAGAGTAATGCTGGTTCCTTGTGAAACCCATGGGAGCTTCAGTTCTGACTGGCTGTGCTCGTGCTTTGGGGGAATGTTCAAAATCCAGTGGGGTTATGAACGGGGCAGCAGCACAGCTGAGCAGTGCCACCCTTTTGTGGCACCACGTTCCTTCCCCTGTTGGACCTCAGAGCTGCCTCAGGTTCCTGAGGAGGAGCCAGCACAGCTGTGGTTCCACAGCTGGGGACAGGTCCCTCCTCTGGCTGGACTTCCCATCTGTAAACAGTGCCTCTTGAAAATGGGGAAGGGTTTTTAGGTTTTCCTGTTGTGCTGGGCTCTGATGTTCCCTGCCAGGGCTCTGTGTGTGCCTGCTCAGGAGTGACACAGACACAGCAAGTGAGAGCCTGGTGCAGAGCAGAGCCCTTGGGGACAGGATTGTCTGTGCCCAGCCACAGCTCCATGTGTGCTTTCCATGCCAAGCAGCCATTTTAATGCATTCCAAATTTCCCTACAAAAGCCAGCAGCACGTGTGGTTTGCTCTCACGTGTGTCTGTGTGTGCACACGTGGTGGGAGCAGGGACATGGCTTTTCCTGCGTGTTCCCTGTCCCCAGCAGGACAGAAGCCACCCACCAGATGTGAAGACATCAGCTCCTGTGGATAAAGGCAGACATGAAGGAAATGACTTCTTGCAGCCAGAAATAAAACTTGATTTTTCTTTTCTCCTGCAGTCTACTTTTTTAAAAAAGACAAAATAATGTGTCCTCTAGCTGATCTTACATCCATCCTCTGGCCTGAGGAAACATCTGCTCCCCGTGGCAGCCTCACTTGTCCCAGCCAGTTCCCTCTGAGAGTTCCCTTCTCTGCCACTGACAGCAGCTGCCTGCAGCTGCCTCCATTCCTGCCCGGCAGCAATCCCAAAGGCAGGAGCCCATCCTGGTGTCCAGGTTTAGCTCAGGACAGGTTTAGCCATCTCCTTGGCAGGATTTTAGCAGCTCGTGTGCTGTTCCAATAAACAGCACAGTCCCCCTGGTGAGATCGGGATCTCTCAGCCATGAGGATGCTCAAAGACCACTGATGCAGCAGAGGAAAAATCACCCCAGTCCTTGCAGGCTGTTCATTGCCTGATGGGCTGGTTAGTGCCTCCCTGGAGCTGGGAATTTGCTCTGGGAGCCAGAGCTGCCAGCAGGGCTGTGATGTGGTGGATGTCCCTCTTGGTGGGTTTGTCACTAATAAATAAACTGGGTGTTGGCTCCTGGGGAGCAGCATTTGTGTTGTGAGGTCCTGCAGGCCAGGGCTGCTCAGCAGCTTTTCAGCTACACAGCTTTTCTTGTGGGAGGAATCTGGGTTTTGGTTTGCTTCTGGAGCAAAGCCATTCCCACCCTGCTCAGAGGCTGGGCTGTCCCTGCTGAGAGGAGCAGCAGATTCCTGCCGGGATGCAGGATGGGGAGCTGGCCGTGGCCCTTGGTTCACACAGCCCCTGGCCCTCAGCATTTCCTCTGCTGTGCTCCTCCTTCCCCCCCAGCTGGCTTTACCCACCTGTTGTGTTTCAGCCTCACCAGGGACAATGTGGCTCCTTGGCCAGAATTGGTTTTCCATGGAGGGTCACAGCTTTCACCTTCCAGCCATGGAAGGGCCGCTCTGTGCTTTCCACTCCTGGGGAGAAAATTCCCCAGTGGTGGAATTTCTGTCTGGCAGACACACGAGGCTCTGTGCCAGTGTTTCCTCTGCTTGTCACCCTTACCTTTCCTACACGGGAAGGGAAACACCTTTTTGTTCTGACCCAGTCATTTGTTTCCTGGTCCTTTGTCTGACTGTGATTGCAGACCCCAAAAATAGGCAGAGGGATGGAAATGCAGAGTACAGGAGCAGCTGTGTGACCAGGAACTGCTGGAGGGTGAGGAGAGCTCTGGAGAAGAGCTTTCCTTGGAAGAGCCTGCCGGGAACAAGTTCATTTGTGCTCGGGGTCACGTGCATCTTATTGCCACAGATGTGCACAGAGGAGCAGTTCACAAAAGGGGAAAAAATTTAATTGCTGATAAAAATGTGTATCTGCAGCCTTGTGAGGGCTTTGTGATTCTGTGAGTTTGGTCTGTTCCTGGTGGGCTGTGACAGCCTCAGTGCAGTGAGCAGTGTGTGCTTCCATTCCAGCAGGTGGTGGTTTTGCCAGTCTCTCCAGGCCCACTGGTGAGTGGGGTGTGCGTTTGCACCTGGCTGGCTGTGCTGTGCCGTGGAGAATCCATGGGCTGTGCTCACCCTGGGTGCCCCCAGAGGTTCAGCATTCCCTGCTGGAGCTGCTGCCTCTCACCAGCAGCCTCACTCACACTTCCTCTGGGAGAACTCCCCAGCTCCTTGCAGGATGGGGAATTTGCTGTGTTTGTTTGATGGCCCAGGTGGCTGTGCCCCATGCCATGTCCCTGGCAGAGGTGACTGTGTCTCTGTGTCTGCTTCCATTCCAGCACACAGGAGTGGTTCTGCTCCATGCCATGTCCTTGGCACACAGACGTGGCTGTGCCCCTTGCCATGTCTCTGGCACACAGGGGTTTGCTGTGCCCCATGCCATGTCCCTGCAGAGGGGGTGGCTGTGCTCCAGCTCATGTCCGTGGCAGAGGGCACACAGGGATGTGTGCCCATGCCATGTCCCTGCAGGGGTAACTGTGTCCCTGTGTGTGGTTCCCTTCCAGCACACAGGGATGCCTGTGCCCCATGCCATGTCCCTGGCACACAGGGATGCCTGTGCTCCATGCCATGTCCCTGCAGGGGTAACTGTGTCCCTGTGTCTGGTTCCCTTCCAGCACACAGGGATGTGTGCCCATGCCATGTCCCTGCAGGGGTAACTGTGTCCCTGTGTCGTTGCAGGACCGTGGCAGCCGAGGTCAGGAAGCAGATCTCGGGGCAGTATGGAGGCTCCCCACAGCTCCTCAAGAACCTCAACATCGGAGGCAGTGTCTCTCACCACACCACTGTAAGTGATGCCTGCAGCTCAGGCTGTTGATGGGAGAGGCTCTGGGAACAACAAGGACAAAATTCCATGCAAAACCCACTGATTTTGGGGATTCCTGTGTTGCAGATCAGTTGGTGTGGCTGGGAATCTGTTTTTCTGCAGAATCTTTGTAGGACAAGGGGCTTTCTTGACCAGATATTAGTTGTTTTATCCCCAAACAGCATGGATTGGGCATTAAATTCCATGTGTGTGTGGTTCTCTGCATGGAGAGCTCTTTGCAAGCTCCTGCACTTCAGGTTGCTGTTTTCCTGTCCTGGTCACTCTGGAGAGCAGGTCCACAGCAACTCATCTGCTCTTCTGAAGTATTTTAAATATTATTGTGCAAGCTGAGTGTGGCTATTCCTTGTATTTACTTACAAGTTTACAGCCCACTTTGAAGAGCTGCATTGTCACAATCACCCTTTCTGAAGTCAGACTTTCTTGCATGGCCTACCAGTAACCTTCCGGATTTATTGTGGTAAACATTTCAAGAGTGCAACAAACTTTTTCAAGCTGGAAATGTTTGATTTGGAGTTTCACTTCAGGTCACAGCAGTTCCTTTTGCTGCAGTCAACTTGGAAAATAAATATTAGAGCATCTTGTTTCCTTCAGAGAGGGGTGGTTAGGTCAGGCAGGGCTGGAAATGTGCCCTGAGTTTGATGGTCTGTGCAGTGTTGTGAGTTTACAAGAGTTCTTCTCTCTGGAGTGGGGTCCTGTAGTGTTTCCTCAGCTCCTGGGGTTGTGGGGATGAGTCCATGGGAATTCCCTCTGCTTCATGTGCAGTGTAACCTGTTAAAGCTTCCTCCTGAGGGGCACACAGGTGTCCTCAGAGCTGAGTGTCACCTCAGAAGGGACCTCCAGGCCGAGCTCTGGCTCAGAGCAGTGGCTGCACTGCAGGCACAGAGTTCACCTCTGCGGTCTGGCTGTGCCAGGGGCACTGGGGATGGAGGAGGGCTGGAATTCTGTCCTGTCCCAGGAGCTCAGGGAGAGCAGAGGGCTGCTCTCTCAGCAGCCTGGTGGGGCCTGGGCAGGTTAATGAGAGGGGTTAATGAGAGAAGGGCTAATGAGAGCTGCTGCCCGGGCTAATGCCTTATCTCAGTGCCTCTGCTGGGCTGTGCAGTGATAATGCAAAGCCCTGACTTGGCAGTTCTGGATGGTCTTTTGCATAATCCAGCATTAGGGCAGGGAGGGTCCCCTGCTATTAGCTGGAGTGGGGAGCACTCAGGGTCACTGACTCCACTTCCCTGCAGCCCTGGGCAGCTGAGGAGTGCCCTCCCAGTGGATATCCATCTATCCATCCCAGGAACTGCTGGGCCTCCCTTGGCCCGCCCTGGTTTCATCTTGGGAGGAGTTGGCTGACTTGCCTTTGTGCTCTCATCAAGTGAGATGCCTTCTGTGAGCCTCTCCAGCTGCTCCTCACCCAGCCATGTTTTTCATCAGTTTCTCCTTGTATCACCTCCTTTCACTCTGAATTGTCTTTTTTCTGCTTTTTCCTCCTGTTCCTGAGGTTTTTCCATTCTTCCACCAACCAAATATTCATGCTCAAAGCTTCAGTCCTGTTGATCTTCACATGTAATTTTTGATACAGGATCAGACTTGTTGGTCGTGGTATTATCAGTAGCTCTCATTACCCTGTTGCCCTGGTGTTTGCTAGTAAATATATGCAAGGATCTATAAAAATGCTGGAAAAGGTCATGCTGGCTGGAAGCAGGCTCTGAGCTTTTCCTGTCAAGCTGCATTGTGTGATGGCTGCTGTGATAAGCTCCCAGTTTGTCACATTAAATTGGGTGCTGAGCAGAGAAGCTCTGCAGAAGCCTGATTAACACGGGGTGATGGTTTGTAGGAGATAGTCTGTAGGAAAAGTCTATTTAGTTAAGTCATGAGTCTGTATCCTGAGGCTGCATAATGCAACAGAGGTTTGCTTGTCTGAATTTTGGGTTAATTTCTCTCCCCGAGGCATCCGTCAGGATCTGCTGTGCCTGCCTGGCCTGGTTTGATAATCAGCATTATGCAGGGGGAGAGCATTGCTGTGTGAAGCTGGAAAAGTTCACTTCTGTGTAGCCACACTGGTTTAGAAGCCTAAAGTAGGGCACGTAGTGTGGGAGTGAATAGGAAATTCCTGCTGAAGTGTTGTGTGGTTGGGTTGCAGTATCTCCACAGTGGCAGCTGGCTGGGATGGGGAGCCCCAGCCTGCCAGAATTCCAGAATTATTTGGCCAGTCCTCAAGGCAGGATGGTTGGGGCTGCCCTGGGCAGGGCCAGGAGCTGGAGTGGATGATCCCTGCAGGTCCCTTCCAGCTCAGGATATTCCATGATCCTGTGACTCCAATGGGTGTGCAGATGTGGTCTCTCGTGCCCACCTTGCTCACTGGGCTGGGAATTCTGCTCCAGGAAAGGTCAGCACTGATGGTTTGTCTGAGAGTCTTACCAGTCCAGTGGAGGTGTTTTGGTGGAGAAATGGAGTTTTTGTGAATGAGGAGCCTTCAGCACCATGCTTGCTTGGGCCTTGTCAGCTGAGGCCAGGGCAGGGATGTTCCCCACTCCACAGGCCTGCCCTGGCTGAACCTGGGATAAATGCAAAAACCTGTCAGCTGAATTTTAGCAAGTCTCTTCCCTTTTGCCTCACAGGCAGCCGACAAAATGCTGCCAGAACTGTTTCTAATTTGGTATCTGGTAGAGCTGGGGAGAAGACACTGCTTTCAAATGAGTTTATTATTGTCAGCCTCCACCCTTCTGCCACTTTAGGAGCAGCTGATTTTAATTGCACATTCCTCAAACCCCAGACACGGGTCCAGGGCCCTGCGAGGCTTTTCCTGCGTAACCCAATGTGCCAGGCTGGGATCCTGGCAGGATCCTGCAGCTCTGAGCTTTTTCTTTTTGCAGCCCACAGCAGAAGGCACTGGCAGTCTGTTACTGGGAAATAGGAGCTGTGGGCTCAGAGAGCTCCATGAAGGAGGGTTTATTTTTCTGAAGTTATTTTTGCAAGTCTCTCCAGGCCCACTGGTGAGTGGGGTGTGCGTTTGCACCTGGCTGGCTGTGCTGTGCCGTGGAGAATCCATGGGCTGTGCTCACCCTGGGTGCCCCCAGAGGTTCAGCATTCCCTGCTGGGAGTCCCCCACTTGCACTTCCTCTGGGAGAACTCCCCAGCTCCTTGCAGGATGGGGAATTTGCTGTGTTTGTTTGATGGCCCAGGCTGTTTACTATGGGCCATTATAATCCCTCATGACTAACCACTTTCTTTTCTTCTCAAGTTTGTTTTTTTTGCTGTGGAGCAGCTCCTGGTGCTCAGTTAACTCTGTCTGCTGAAAGAAGATAAAGACTTATAACATCTTGGACTTCTTTTTTCACTTTTGAGTGCCAAGGATAATAATAAAAATTTTTTTTGGTTGTTGTCCAAAACTTGATTGTTTTTCTTCCTGAGAAAAAGTTCTCTTAATTTTTAAAAAACCTTTTCAGGACTTTTTTCTATTTCTTTACATCTTTAGAGGTATATTTTAATGGTTGGACATAGTGCAGAGGTCTGGTTGGCAAGATGGTGTTCAGTCAAAGTTTGGGCGTGGATGATCTTGGAGGACTTTGCCAACCTTAATGATTCTGTGATTTATTTAGGAGAGCAGCTTTTTACTGAACCTGCAAATAAGCAGAGTGAATGTACATTCCGTTGTTTTATAGAAAAATCACAGCTTTTTCCAAGGGATTGGGTGTGATATTTCCTGCCTTCTGATGTATGTTACAGCAGAGATGATTGTTAGTATCTAAAGGAACACTGTTATGAGAGATGCTAATTAGTCTGGGAATAAAGGGGTCTGGATTCTTGGATGTGATGTGATCTGACCAGGGCTGCTCTCAGCACTTCATTTTCTCCTCTAAAATGAAGGTGCTGACATTTACATATCTTTGTAAAGCACTGCTGGCTTTATGGGCATTATCTGGGCTAATTGAGCCTTTGTCTTGGATTTATTGGATGTCAGACTTTGGCCATGTACTCAAAGATAGCATCTAATTATTCAGTAAGAGAATATAGGTTCCTTTGTATATTTCCATTGTTTATTTTAATGTAATTTAGGAGAAGAAGAAAAGGTGATTTGTGCAAATGAATGGGAAGCACAGCAAAGGAAAACATGACAGTGTCCTGTGTGGCACTGAAAGGGCACTTTGGAGTGCTCAGAGCCAAGTAATTTTATCACCAAAAATTGCAGAGGAGAATGAGCCAAGTCTTTGTGCTGTCTCAGGGCTGATGAAGGCTGGAGGGTGCCTCCCATTATTTGTATTTCCTGGCTGGATGGTTTATCCTCATCAGGCAGGGGAGGATGGGAGAGGCATCCACATCCTCTGCCTGCCTCTCCCCGGGGACTGCTCACAGTCAGCTCTGCTCCGGTGCACATTTTCTGTGGCACATGAAAATGCTCCCACGCGTGGCCAAAGGCAGCAGTGAGCCTGTGCCACGGGGCAGGGGCGCTTTACCTGCTCAGGTGACTCTGCTGCCCGCTGGAAATCTCTGCAGTGACTTCAAACGGTGTTAGCAGAGATGAATACTCTTAACTAAGTGATGTTATACCAAATATTGTTAATAAACAGGCTGGGGGTGCTCACCGGGAGAGGAGGAGGATCCAGGGAGAGCTCAGAGCCCCTTCCAGAGCCTAAAGGGCTCCAGGAGAGCTGGAAGGGGCTGGGGACAAGGATGGAGGGACAGGACCCAGGGGATGGCCCCCAGTGCCAGAGGTGGGCTGTTAGGGGAATTCCTTTGCTCAGAGGGTGCTGAGGCCCTGGCCCAGGCTGCCCTGGGGCTGCCCCATCCCTGGCAGTGTCCCAGGCCCTGGGACAGCTCTGCCTGCCCTGTGGCTCATCCCTCCATGCAGGGCACAGAGTGTCCCCTGGGAGCTGAGGGGTGCCTGTGCCAGGATTTCCTGCTCAGGAGAGCGCTCTGTGCTTGCTCAGGGCCACCAGGGCCACCAGGTTCTGCCTCTGTGAGCCCCGAGGGTCTGGAGGGCTCTGTCTTTCCTGGCCTGATGTAACATTTCCTGCCAAAAGGGGGAAATCTGTGATTTTTCTGCAGTCTCTGGTCAAACTGTTTGGCTTTTTCATTTCTGTGTCACTGTCTCAGTTTTTGCTTTTATTTTTGTCACAATTTATCAGAGGGAGGCTCTTCAAGATGAGTCTCAGCACTTGCATTTTCTGTGTCAAAGTCTTTGTGTTCTCCAAATACTCTTGGTGAAATTACACAATTCTTACTCATCAAGATCTTGTCTTCTTACCCGTCCTTGGAGGCACAACTCGTGTCTTTCTAGGGTTGGTAAGAAATTGCTTTAGTATTCCCAGATAACTAATTAATCTCTGATTAATATTAATATTTCTATACCCAAATGGCTTCCTACATTAGCAGCCAGTTATCACAGCAAATAACCTGGCACTGTTTGTACATAAAGCATCTCACTGGTTTTGGGACTGGCTGTTACTTGTTACACCTAGGATCCTTCTTTAGCTAGGTACATTTGTAATTATTTCACAGAACCCCAGACTGCTTTGGGTTGGAAGCACCTTGGAGCTCCTTCCACTGGCCCAGGGTGCTCCAAGCCCTGTCCAGCCTGGCCTTGGACACTTCCAGGGATGGGGAATCCAGTTCCTTTCATTGGAATCTTTTCTAACTCAAGCATTTTGATAGAATTTGACACACACTGCAGATCTCACAGAATCCAGATCTTAAACTAAATGTTTTCAGATTCAAAAATGGAGCCTTCAGACACAGAGAATGCTGACAGCCATTTTTGGGGCAGGTTTGCAGTTTGGAAATGAAGGAATTCCATCAGCTGCTGTCTGCGGTGATGCCATCGCACAGGGCACCGTGCAGAAGCAGGAGCGAGAGGCAGAGCAGGAGATAGGGAGCTGCATTCCAGGGGCAGTGGGGAGGTCTCATCGTCCCTGCTGAGCCTGGGGAGCTGCCGTGCTTGATGGGAAGCAGAGATTGCCTAGGAATCCCCTCGGTTCATTTGAATCTTTCCATCTGTTATAAATGCAGCCAAGAAATGAAATGCAGGAGTTCTCTGGGCTCACCAGGCATCAGGAGCATGGGTTTTCTGAAATGCAGGGATGGCAGCAGACAAATGTGCGAGTCTTTGAATTTGGATCCATTTGGGTTATTTTTGGAGAGCTTAGTTGAAAGAAAATGTCATTTTTGCAAGTAAAACATGTTTTTTCATTACTTGAGTGTTGTCAGTGGTTAATATTACACTGCTCATGTTTCAAAACCTCTTAGAGTGACTTGCCTGTAGTTCACACTTAAAAATAAATCCACTGCCTCTGTTTAGCAAGCTCATTTCTTTCAACTGTTACCTTCTTTAACCTGCCTGCAAATTGTAATTTTTTTATTTTTAGCTTATTACATTCTCAGATTTATTCTGAGTCCCTGCAGTATGCCAGGTTTGACTCCTGTTCCCTGAGATCCCAGTGTCCATTTAAGGGTGACGGGGTTTTGCCCCAGCCAGCCCAGGCCATCTGCATTCCTGAGTGCTCAGCAGGGGAAGTGCCTGTTTGCCCTGGGGACCCAGAGATGGGCTGGGGCTCAGCTTTGAAATGTTCATCTGCTGCTTCTGTCCCTCCAAGATTTTGCCCAGGGAAGGCAGTGGGTGGGAAGTTGGTATTAATTTAGAATTTGGAGCTTTGGCACAATCTGTTGCAGTTTTAGCACGTTATAAATCTCTTAATATTTAAGGAGGTACCGAAGTTAAGATGGAACTTTGTCCTGGTTTCAAAATTGGCAAGAAATATCACCCTGATTTTGAAGAAGCGCTTTAGCTGCCAAGTAAAAATAGCAGTCAGGATCCTCCCTGTGATGAGGAGCTCTCTGCAAGGTTAATTTTTCAAGGTCCCTTATGGGATCCTCACAGGGAGTTTCACTCCCCCACAGGAAGGAGGAACAACCTTGCCCACTTTGCCATTGTCATTTTTACAGAGCCCTCAGTTGTGCTGCTCCCCACAGGGGCCAGGCTCTGCCCTTGGGAATGATGCATCTTCTTTGAGCTAAAAGGGAAATTGGGCTTGGACTGGGCTGCAGCAGTTGGGTTCAGATCCTTGTTGTGCCAGATGCATCCTGCCAAGCTGCCGTGCCATAACCTCTCAGTGCTCCTGGGGCTCCCTCCCTGGGGGATTGGACATCCTGGGAGGGCAGAGGTGACGGAGGGAGGAGGGGGAAATGGGAGGGAATGTTGTTTTCCATGGCTGTGCTGTCGTACACAAGCTGGAGAAGTCTGCAGGGTCCTAGCAGGGATTTGAGTGTGTCACTTGCAGTGTGGGTTGGGCAATCCCCTGTGCCCAGCTTGGGGAAGGGATGGGCTGAAGTCCTCCAGGCAAGCCTGGGAATGCCCGTGAACATCAGGGCACTGTGCTTCAGTCAGTCCCTGTGAGAGGGAGACAATAATTGTCCCTTTTTCTGCCCCAGTTGTTACTGAGCTCCTGTACTGAGCTGCTGGGCAGTGCCCAGGAGAGCAGATCTTGAGTCTTCAGCTGCCTGCACAGTGCAGGTCTTGTACAAACCTGACCTCTGCATTGTACTTCTTGTTTCCCTGTGTGAGCTTTCCCTGGGTGTAGCTTTCCCTGCAGTTTATCCCTTTGTTCCCTTTGTTATCCCTTCGGGATGCCTGGCTGCAGTGAGGGGAGGTTTGTGTTACCCTCCATGGAGTGGTGCCACATCCCCGCGCTGAGGCTCCTGCAGATTTGTGCAGGTGCTTTTGGAAGTGATGATGATGATGCAGGTAGGTGCTGAAAAGGAGGAAATAAATAGGAGAGAGACACGTGCACTAAAACTCCACAAAAATACAATGTTTGCTGTCTGGAGAAGGGCAAAGTCGATAGGGAAGGCAGTTTGATTTTCCAGCTTTTAAGGGGATGTAACAGTGAAGAATAACACAACCTTAAGGAAGAAAGCTCGGGTGTCCCCACTGCAGGAGAGCTGTAAACCTGTGAAATAGGGCTTTGTCCTGCAAGTGCTGAGAGCCAGAGCTGCAGGAACACAGGAGCACCTCTGGAAACTGCCTGTTAAATGGGCCAGAGCAGCCAAATCAAGGCTGCTGTCTGAATTAGCTGATTGGACATGTCTGTGCTCGGGTTAAGGACACGCAGAATTGGTATTTTCAATGTATATCTATTTCCAAGTGAGGGGTTTGATTTGGGGTTAGGGTAAATCTGAGAGAGGGAGTCCTGTTTGATTTGTTCTGTACTTTGAGTTTATCAGTGCTGTGATAAACACAGTGTTTGTGCTGCCAGGGAGCAGCTTATGCCCCTCTTACTCATCCCCAGCTGCCCTTTCTCCCCACATTGTCCTCCTGTAGATTTTAATGGCACAGGACAGTGCTTGCCATGAGTGAGGTGGCACTGCCTGATCCTGGGATAAAGACTGAGTGAAAAAAACAGGTTAGGGAATTGTCCAAAATTTCATCTGTAATTACAGCCTGCACAAAATCAAAGAGTATTTTTTTAAAGAGCAGCAGTTCTGAGAGCAGCATTCCTCTGCATACTTTGAAGCATGTATTTGCTGTTAATTTACATTATTCTGTGGTCCTGGTGGGGAAGATGCTCAGGGCTCTTGCAGATTTTGGTTTCTGGAGGGTTTTAATAAACTCAACAGAAATGGACCCCCTGGCAAGGATTTCCTGCAGTAAAACTCCAGAATTCCCCATCAGGTTTATTAGGGGGGACCACACTGGGGCCTTTCAGTCCTGAAAGGGGGCTTAGAAAAAATGAGAGTGACTTTTTACACAGGCAAACAGTGATAGGGAGAATGGTTCCAAACCAAAAGAGGAGAAATTCAGATTAGGTATTAATAAATTCCTCCCTGGCAGGCTGGGCAGACCCTGGCACAGGTGCCCAGAGCAGCTGTGGCTGCCCCTGGATCCCTGGCAGTGCCCAAGGCCAGGCTGGACACTGGGGCTGGAGCAGCCTGGGACAGTGGGAGGTGTCAGGGTTGAAACAGGATGAGCTTTAAGGTCATCCTTTCCTGCAAACCCACTCTGGGATGCTGGGATCAGTTGGTACATGGTCTGCATGTTTGCAAATACTTGACTGGAATTGTCCTTCTGCCCTGGGAAGTGCAGTGAGGAAGAGTGGCTGTGTTTTGTGAAGGACACACCTCTGTTGCTTCCCTGGAGCCACCAGGAGAAGTGGAGAAGGTTTTCCTGGGAGCAGGATGGGGATTGCACTGAGGGTGCCTGTGTCTGCAGCCTGCCAGCCAGCAGGGCTGCGGGGCAGCACAGCTTTATCCTCCTCAGCTGAGATTTCAAACCTTTCCGCGTGCAGCTGACAGGACTGGCACTCCTTGGGTGCTTGAGATCAGCTGCAGCCCAGGGCGATCAGCTCTGGTTTGTCCTGGTGCCACAGGAGCTCAGCTGGGCTGGAGGTGAGGTGGCAGAGCAGGTTCTGCTCCCCCAGCAGCACTCAGGCTGGCTGGGATGATGGGCTCGGGTCACCTGCTCTTCACCTGAGCTCGTCCAGCTCCTCCAGTGGGCACGTTCCACCTGGTGGGTTTGTGTGGCAATTTCAGGTGACTGATGCTTTGCCCGAGTAACACAGGAACAGCCCTTGGTATTTTGTGTGTCCTTGTCCCCATCCAAGCCTTTGGAGCAGTGCTGGAGCATGGAGCAGGACTGGGGAAAGGTTAAACCATTGACAGCCAGAGCCTTGAGAGGAGCTCTTGGGGTTCTGTTCACGCATGGGGACATCTTTTAGGTTCATTTTCCTTTTGGTGCATTTATTCATCCTTCTTCCCTCCTCCTCCTCTTCCATCACTTCTTCCCCCACAAATATCTGAAGCCTAAAATAACGTTCTTGCCTTTTATCTGCCAATAGTGTGACACCAAGTAGTTCCTCTCCATGGCCATGGATTTATGTTTGGCCTCTTTACTCAGGTGCTAGACAGTATTTCTGGCTGCACAGATGGTGAGTCTAGCACAGGCCTCTGGCTTTGACTGTTATGTTTGTTTACATCTTCATGGTACAATAGTAACCCAGGAGACAAACTGGAAAATTGGGAAGTGCAAATTCTGAAATGTGTGAAGGGCTTGGAACCCCCAGGGAGCACAGAGAGCCCCTGAGCACTGCCTGCCTTTCTGGGTTGGGTGAATTTTACCTGGCATGGCCCCTTCCTTCATCTCCTGTCCCACACATCCCAGCGCTCCTGTTTGGACAGGGGCAATTTGAGATGTGGAATGCAGGGATGGATGGGGGCACCTGGGCTGTTTTGGGCTGTGACAGCCTCACACCCTCACTCCTGCATGTCCCCATGAGCTCTGCTTATTTATACATTTATACAGAGGCTTTTCCTCATCTTTCCTGTAATTCTGTTCGTCAGGATGAGTGGAGTGGAAAGGCTGGAAGGGATGAGGGGGAGGTTCCTGTGTGCTAGAGAATCACAGGTAAATGAGTTTGTGCAGATTGAAACACAACACTTGCACAAGCAGCTCTCTTCTGGAAATCCCTCAGCTTTGGAGCTGCCAGGTCAGAAAGAGGAATAAAAGTAAGAATTAAAATGTTAGGGCTTAAAACCAGGGTCAGCTAAGCAGCTTTAAGCCATGCCAGGAGGCTTCCTTACCCCTCTGGGAGGAGCAGCACGGATGGAGCTCTGCACTGGCCAGGGGAGGATGTGAGGGGATGCTTTTCCTCTGCACACCCCCTGCTTCTGGAGCTTTTGCCCACAATTTTTTACTCATTTTGTTACTTTTATCTTCATTTGCAAGGAGTCTGCATTGCTGGGTGGTTCCTCGTCTTTGGTTCTGAGGTTTGTCAGTGGAAGGGGAGATTTGGCACAGGGCAGCACTTGGGAACAAACAGGCACTGGAAAAGCTGTCACCCTCTGGGGGTCGTGAGTTGGATCCTCATGCAGGGCACCCCTAATGTGGATTTTTTTGGTCTCTTTTCCTTTTTTTTTGTTGTTTGTTGTTGTTTGTTTGTTTTTTTTTGTTTTTGGGAGTTTATTTGTTGAGGTTAGGATTAAATTGTGAGATGATATTTTTCCCTTGGATTCAGATGTTTATTAGTTTTCATTTATATTAGTCTCACAAAGTGTGGATCCTGTAGTAGTTTTCTTTAACAAGGTAAAATGGAGATGTATTTTTTTTCTATAAGGTTTTTTAAGGATAAACTGTTTACTTAAGAAATCATACTTAAATTATTTTTATTTTTAATCTAATAATAAACTACTCATGACTGGCAATGCGGATTTTTTTATTTAATTACACAATACTACTTAAACTCATGAAGAAGAAGGTGAAGAAGAAGGTAAAGAAGGACTAGCTTTTGCTCTAAAACTTTTATCTTGTTTTATATATATTATTCTAAAATTTTAAAGTTTATCCTAAGTTTTCTACTATGTGACACTTTTATTTAAACTATACACTTATAATTTTAGCTCTGTTATTTAATTTTGGAAGTTATTTTAGGGTGTTAGGTTAAATGTAGTGTTAGTGCTTGTTAGTACAGAAAGTTTAAAATTTTTAGTAACCAGGGTTTGTTCCAGCATCACCCCCCAGTGACATTTGTCAGGTTTCTGGTGCCAAGGGGAGCTGCTCTGCCTGTTTGTGGGGAGCAGGGTGAGGTGCTGACATCTCAGCTGTGTGTGGCAGGAGCAGTGACAAGTTCTGCTCGTGGCAAGTGCTGCAGTGATGAAAACAGTGAAAGTGTCTGGTTTGTGTTTTCAAAATTCTCCAAAATCTCCAAAATCATGTACTTTGAGTCCATTTCAAGAGTTCAGCAGAAAAAGGGGGGAAAAGGTTATGGAGTTAAAGAGATGATCATCATCTTCTTGTGAAAGGTGTCCCTCCCCATGCAGAGCTGGTCTTCAGGGTCCTTCCAACCCTTCTCTGATTCTTTCCATTTTTCTTTACGCAGAAATGAACTTTGTTTGTTTTACCCAAATTGCAGAATCGAATACCACATTTCCAGCCATCACATAGTTTTTTTGGTGAACCACATTCTTATCTGGCAAAAAGTCACCTGGTCCAACTTCCCTGGCTTCCTTGGAGTCACCCTGGTTTCCTGCTGAAGGGTTTGCCTTGTAGGAAAATTGCAGTGTTCATTGAGGTTGGTTGTGATAAGGGAGATTCTTTCAGTATTAGCTGAGTCTTTTCCCTTGAATAAAAAGCTGCTTAATTTCAGAACCTGTTGGCAACAGTTTGAAAACTGGAATTTGGGATTTGTATAGCAATATTTCTGAGCAGCAGAAATATTCAGAACATCTCTGAATATTTCTGAGAAGTTTAAAAATGAAGTGCCAAGTGTTCTTTGTAAAGTCATCTCCAACACAAGGTACAGGATAGTTCCTTGTCCCACAGAAATCATCTGGATGGCAGGAAAGGGAAGTTAGTAGAGAAAACTGCTGAATTTGGATGTGCTTTTGTGACTCTGTGAAAACACTCAGCCTCACTGGCGTGTGCCAGGGAATTCTAGGAAATCTCTCCGTTGCTGTAGAGACAGCTTCCTCAAAACTTGTTTTTAGTGTTTCATTTTCTTAATGTCCATGTTTATGTATAGCCTCATGGCATAATGATCTCATATCAGAATATTTATATGTATTTATGTAATGGGATATGTAAAAATACAAGTTATGCAATGGGAGTATGTATCCAGTTTATGCAAAGTTTCTTCTAATGTATCTAAAAAAAGCTCAGTGTGGTGAGATCAGCGCTGCCAGTGAAATCTGCTGTTTTCCTGCACGTTTTCAGTCATTCCTTGTGCTTCAGGTAAAGGCTTTGTGCCCAATAAAGATGATTTTTAAGCATCCATTTTATTGAGGGCAGTGTCCCTTCCTGGCATGGGCAGAGTCATTGTGGCACTAAAGGCTCTAATACCAGGGAGGAGAGGTGGTTAAACTTGTACCTGTGGTAGGTGAACATTGTGTTTTGTGTTCCCCAGAGAGGTGGTTTAATTCAAAATAATGTTAGTCCTCAGAGCTGTGTGGCTGCCTGGGCTCCTGGTAAATCAGGCCTTGCTCTGGTTCTGCCTGGGGGAGGAAGGGTTCCTGCATCTTGGATCAGGATCAAGGTTCCCTTTGTCACCAGAGCCTGGTAAAAACAAATCCAGGCTCTGATGGGTGGGAAATAAAGCACTAAGTTTCCTTTTGTTGTATTTCTTGAAAATAGATGTAACCTTTTCTGGCTCTAGTTGTATTTTGTAGGTGGTGATGGTAGGCACCAGAGAAACATGCAGAGGAGCAGCAGATAAAAGCTAAGACAGGAGAAGCAGCTCTGTGATGTGTTAGCTGAGGTTAACACCAGGGATTAATCACCTGCTGCTGCATCAAACCCCCCAACAAGGCAGAAGAACTGGTGTAAAATAGAGAGCAGGAAAGGCGCGCGTGATTCTCCCGCGTTCGTTTGCCTGGCTGTGAGCCCCGCGGCGCTCTGTGTGTCCCCAGGTGCCTCTCACAGAAGCCGTGGATCCTGTGGACCTGGAGGAGTATCTCAACAGCCACCCCCTGGCCGTGGAGTCGGGGCCCCTGCGGGACCTGCTGGAGTTCCCCCGCGATGACATCGAGGTGGTGTCCACGCCCCGCGAGTGCCGCACGCTCGTGTCCGCCGTGCCCGAGGAGAGGTGGGGCCCAGCTCGCCTGGGGGAGACGTGGTTGGGGAATCCTCATCAGCTCTGTGACCTCTGCTGTTTGCTCTTTTCACAGCGAGATGGACCCTCACGTGAGGGACTGTGTCAGGAGTTACACGGAGGACTGGGCCATCGTCAACAGAAAGTGAGTGAGAAACTCTGTGGTGCTTAAGTCACCCTAAGTTCATCTTTAAATTTTGGCCAAGTGCTATAAGGAGGCTCAAAAATACTGTCCTGGCTGGTGATTCCATGTGCTGTGGCTTTTTGTTGCCCAGTCCAGCTGAACTCATGCTTTGTGTTTGGAAAATTGGATCCTGGGTGTCAAAACCCTTTGGGGCAGTTTGGAAAATCTTGGCCATTTCAGTCCACACTTGCTCCTTTACCATGGCAGAGCAATTAGGGAATGTGGACAAGTAAAATTACTTTCAGCATTTGTTTCTTCCTTTGTGCCATCTGGTTTTAGTTCTTTTTAGAGACAAGTTGCATTAATTTTGCAGTGATTTATGAGGAGTCACCACCATCTGATAGACAAGGTGCCCTCTGCAGCTTCCATTGTTTCCCAGAGAGACTTGGGAAAAAGTACATCATTCAGACAAATCATTGTTAATATTTGAACCATCACAACATTTACCTAATGAGTTAACAGTTCAGAGGATGGGCATGCATTGATTATTCCATGCAAATTAGCAGGAGGGGTTCTGAGAGGCTTCTGTTGGAGCAGGGACTCTGTGGATGGTTGGAAGTCTGATGACTTCAGGAGCTGCTGTCAGGGAGTGAGTGATCCATGGGATGTGCATCACCTACAAATGACTTGGCTGCAGCTCCAGCTCTGCCCTTGTGGCAGTTGCTGCAATTCACTGGTTTAATGTTGTCCTCAGAGCCACTGCAGGGGATGCTCAGGATGTGCTTGGCCCTGCTAACGTGATCTAATAAAAAAGTGTTTTGTAATCTCATGCCAAAAAAACCCAAACACCCAGAAAGGAACCCAAGAGGGAGGGAGATGTTTTATTAACTCCCAGCCTTTGATGGACCTGGACAGTGTGACCCACCCAGACACCCATCCCTGGCTTCTCCAGTGACTTCCATGGGTACCTGAATTCCTGGCTGTGATTCCTGCTCGGATGAGCTTTATTTGGTGGGGTTTTGTCCTCTGAGAGTCAAAGCACTTCCTGCTTGGATGAAACCATGGCAGTGCACTGGGTAGAATGGAAGAGTTACTGCTGGAGCAGGGGAAGAACCCAGAGGCTCAGCTGGGAAGGACTGAATTGTTTTTCAAGTAAGGATGCCAACAATTTCCTCTTAATCCATCCCATTGGATGATCCCAATGCTCTGGCTAGCTCCAGGGGCACAAACCCCAGCTCTGGGAAGAACTGCTGAATTGACTTGTGCCATTCCATCCTTTTCTTCCCCACCCCAGGGGAAATAGTCTTTATGTCCATCTCTGCCTCCAGTTTTTTGCAACCAAACTGTTTTTGAGGCAGGGAAATCGACCTGTTCAGTAATTCCTTTAATGATACTGGAAAAGGTGAATAAATTCACTGGCCTGAAAAAATCACACTAGCATACTCTGATTTCAAGCTTATGGCATAATTTCTGTGTGCTAGACTGAGGAAGTCAGGTGTGAATTAGAGATAATTTGCACTTGTTGATGGGGCTGTGATGGAAATGCAGACATCCAGGTGAGGATTATAAAGATCCTATTGTTCAGCTCTCAGGAAATACAGCCTAGCAAGGAAAATGCATTCCTCCTTTGTTCTCTTCCCCTCCTTTATTTGCTGCTAGCATTTCCATGGTTTTCCCATGTCTGGAGCATCCCTCTGTGGTAACTTTAGTGCCAGGGCATGGTAAGAACAATTAATTCTTGCTGTGATCCCAGGAACTGACTTGGAGTGAGTATTGCAGGGAGGCCGTGCCTCTACCCATGTGTGTGTGTTGAAAACAGACCTGGTGCCATTTGGCACCCAAAAATTTGTTAGTCAAAGAGATCTGCTCCTGTCAGCACAGCAGGCAGCCTGCTCACTTGTAGGAGCTCTCACACTCTGGAAGGCTCTGGGGGACCCACTTCCCTCACTGAGATCCTGTGTGAAGACACTTGTTTTAGTCAGGGTTGGAAAATTGTTCTCCAGAGGTGCTCAGGATTTTCCTGAGTTGCTGTTTTGATTTTCCAGTTAATCATTTTATCTGCTCCAAGCCAGTTCCTGCTCCAGCAGAGCCACTGGCCTTCAGCCCTCGTGTTCCCGGCCTGTTTCTAGCTTGGCACCACAATGGCACATTTTACAGCAGCTTTAATTGGCCCTTGATAATCCTCCTTTTGACATCACCCCGAGTGGCTTTATAGATGAACAGAGTCACATTGTAGTGCTGGAATAGTGGCTGTTGGATGATGCCCCAGCCCCAGTGGAGCTGACTGGAAATTGTGTTTGCAGAGAGCAGCTCCTGCCTCGGGAGCACCCACGCTGACAATGCTGGGCTTGTTCCGGGGTCAGGGTCAAAAGGGCTGCTGAGAACGTGGTTGAAATCCTCTGTTTGCAGATACCACAAGCTGGGAACTGGCTTCAACCCCAACACCTTGGACAAACAGAAGGAGAGGCAAAAAGGGCTCCCCAGACAGGTCTTCGAGTCTGATGAAGCTCCTGATGGCAACAGCTACCAGGATGAACAAGTAATGTGCCTTTAAAACCCTGCTGCATAAAACCTAATTTATGGTCCTGCTTTAAAAGTGCAGTCCTTTTCCCATTAGAAGTTGGTTTAATTTGTTGGCTCTCAGGATGACCTGAAGCGCCGCTCAATGTCGATCGACGACACGCCCCGGGGCAGCTGGGCCTGCAGCATCTTCGACCTCAAGAACTCCCAGCCCGATGCCCTGCTCCCAAACCTGCTGGACAGAACCCCCAACGAGGAGATCGACCACCACAACGAGGACCAGAGGAAGTCCTGCAGGCATAAGGAGCTTTTTGCACTACACCCAGCACCAGATGAGGTATTTTTGCATGAAAGCTGCCAGGGATTGAAAGGATTTAAGATCACCTGTGTTTAACATGCAGAACTGCAGCTATTTTGTGTTTTTCAGCATGTTGTCTTGCCCATAGATATTACTTTGTGAAGATTGGGTTTCCCTTCTGGTTATGCAATCCCCAGTAATGCAGGAACATTAAAGGGATTTAATTTAGCATATTTATAGCTGCTGATGAACACACCATGCAGGGAAGCCTCAGATTAAATTGGTGCTGTGTCTTAGAAGGAAAAAGTGATAGATGTGTTTGCCTCCTGGTTCTGCTGGTGGTTTGTACAGGGGTTCTGTCTCTAATTCCAGGAGGAGCCCATAGAGAGACTCAGTATCCCTGAAGTACCCAAAGAACACTTTGGCCAAAGACTCCTGGTGAAGTGTTTGTCCCTGAAGTAAGTACCACTCCAACAGACAGAAATTCAGAATTTAAATCTGCTCCTGTATCCACGTGCATCTGGAATAACTCCACTGCCTTATTTATTGCCCTGGCAGGGTCATTGCATTGTTTGGTCCTGGGCTTCCAGGTTCATTTTGTAAAGCCTGAGTTTCACAGTTGTGCCTTCAAGACTTCCTGCAGGTTGATGAGACAGGAAATATCCTCCTCCCTTGGCTTTTCTCCCTGCTGCTTTCCAGCTCTACCTGTTCCATGTCACTGGCACATGACATGAGGCTTCACCACGCTCCCCCGAGGGCTCTGAGGTTGGCCACTCACTGGTGTTCCCCTCCCTAACCAGGAAATGTGAGATTAAATTTAAAGATTAAAAATGCTCGAGCCTTAAACACATAAAGGCAGCCAAAGATTTGCCAAAGTTTAGGCTCAACAACCTTGACTGTGTCCCTTTAAGAGTGAAGACTTTATATACTTAGTAAGCATTAACTGGAGGAATAGAAACCTGTTAAACAAGTTTAATGAAGTGGAGCTCCTGAATATAGGGTTACCTGCAGCTGGTTCATTGCCTATAACTCTTCTCTAATAACACAAGGTAAAATTTTACTGTTATTCCCTTGGAGAAATAAAGTACAAAACTGATTTTCCACACTGCTGTATTCATCTTCTGTGTCCTCAGTTAGGTCAACCCTTCTTATTAGAGAGCTCCAGTTGCTGCTCATAACTGAGATATATGTGTGGGACATTTCTCCTGCTCGTAGAGTACTCCAGGACCTAATATAGCCATAGAGATGAACTGATTTTGCAGCCTTTTATGAACTGGAACAACATAATATGCAGTAGCAGTGCAGCTTTCCCTCCAAAGGAGGGTGTCTTTAGCATAAATAAGTTAGATGCTGGAAATTAATGTTTTCTGCTCTTTAAGCATCTCTTGCTGACTGCAAATTGATGGCAAATCTGCCCAGCTCCATGTTTGGTTGTGTACCTGGGAATCTGTGAGCCTGTGCTTGGGATGTAATCCAGGATTGTGCCATCTCGGTGGCACAAAACAAGGACATTTTCCCCCGGGAGAAAGCTCAGATGACCTAAGCAGGGTTATTTCCAGGTTAATCTCAGCTTTGTTGCAGAACTGGAGAAAACACCTGTCTGGTGGTGGTGTCCCTGCTGGCAGGAGGAGTTCCAGGCTGAAGCTGAGAGCTGCCTGCAAGGGCTGGGTGTGGAGGGGACGTGGATTTTGTGGGGAGGACAAAAATGGCATTTCAGCCCCTGCTCACTGGGGTGCAGGGACAGGTTTTGAATGTTTTTGAATTCCTGTAACTCCCCAGGTGTTCTGACAGTAAGTTCAGCTCTGTTTGGTGGGTCAGTGTTCTTGTTGGGAGTGTTGGAATTTGCATAAAAACTGGATAACAGTCACTGTGAAGAGCTGGCACCTTTCTAAAGGGGTTTTGGGTACTTTTTGACAACAGTTTAACTGTTAAAAATTCCCAAAATAAGTGTCCCTGATATCCAGAGGCAGGAGCCCTGGATGTGAGGAGCAGTTGGCCATTTATCTGGGAAAACACAGGAAATTGGCTTCTCCAGGGCATCAGGGGAGCTGAGTGCTCCAGTTACCCCAAGTAACAATTCCTGCCCCTTTGAGGAGGCTTTTGGGCTGCTTTGCTTGGCTTTCAGTGAGTTAAAATGGCTTTTGGAAGGTCCAGGGAGCACTGAGCTGGTCCTGGTGGGAGGGAGCAGGGCAGGAATGGGGTGGGAATTGGGAACAAAGATCCCTTTGGAGCTGCCCTGGGGTTGGCTCAGTCCCCATCACCCAGGCAGGATCTGGGGACAGGGGTGGTCATTCCTTCTGACCAAATGCAAGTCAAACTGATTCTCTGTTTCCTTCTTTCAAGATTTGAAATAGAAATTGAGCCCATTTTTGCAAGTTTGGCTTTGTATGATGTTAAAGAAAAGAAGAAGGTAGGTTTTTAATAATTGAGTGTGACATTTCCACTGAAATTTAAACCCAAAAAATGGAGGAATTAATTGTGGGGGCAAAGCTTTAAGAGGAGAGTGACATAGAGGTTGGAAGAATGATGAAGGCATTTCATGAACCATCTTGTTGTGTTCTTCTTGATAAAGCAGTTGAGGTATAAAAATTTCCTAAAAATACTATCTAATATGTGATTTAATACATTCCTAAAAATATTATCCAATATGTTTTAAGAAAGTATTAAATATGTTATTTAATACTTTCTTAAAAATATTATCTAATATGTGAGTGCCTGAAATCATATATATATATATACACACACATACATACATACATATATGTATATATATATATATGTGTTGTCCAATTTTGGGTTTCAGAAGTCTCTTCCCCAGAGAGAACTTAGGTAACTGAAACCTTTTATTTAGATTAAGTTTTTATGACTTTCTTAATCTCTTTTTGGTGATTCAGCATGGCATGGGTCCAAGCAACACTTCAATAATGCACAGAAAGTCACGCGTGCTAAAATTGCTGAAATCAAAACAAAACTGAGGAGTCTTTTCAAGATCCAAGTTATAGGAAATGGAAAATACATTTGTTCACCTATTTATGTTCTGTATTTAATATTTAAAGAGTCTCTTAGTTTTCCTTGTTCAAGATATTAGCAGTAGTGGAGAGAAAAATGTTAAAAATATGCATTTTGACATTTATCTCTTTAAGACTTGAATTTAATGCATTGAGATTTAAGTTATGTAGATGAGAGTATGTGGAATATTATGTGAACTTTGTTTAATATTTAAATCACATTTCATAAGCCAATTTTATCATCTCATTACTCCTTTTTTTTGGCTCTAACGTAGTAAGTTCTTTAGTGACCTCTGGTGTTGGTAACCTGCTCACATCCTTTTTGGCTCTGAAGCTTTGCAGTCAAGGATTTGCTGTTTCAGGATAGAAGGCTCAGTGATTGTTTTCCAGGGACTGTTATTTTGTCTTTTTTTCTTTCTATTTTGATATTTTGATGGCTAACAGTGCTAACAATGGCAATTCCTAATCCTGTGATGGAGCTGCACATCTTAGAGGAGCTGGAGGAAATTTTACTTGTGGCGTTTCCTCCATTTCCTTTCTCACTGTCCTGCCTTGCTTTTTTAATCAAAAAGCCTTTTCTTTCTTTTCATACATGGTTTGACACGAGGAGTTTTTAACATGTATTTAAAAACAATTTAAAATTGCTCACGAAGAATTTACAAAAAAATAAAGATATAACTAATGCTTGAAACGACCCAATTTCTCCCTTAGATTTCAGAGAATTTCTACTTTGATTTAAACTCTGAGCAAATGAAGGGAATGCTTCGGCCTCATGTGCCCCCTGCTGCTATTTCCACCCTGGCCAGATCTGCCATCTTTTCTATCACCTACCCATCCCAAGATGTCTTTCTAGTAATAAAGGTAAGAAATGCCAGGAAAATTGAAATTATTGTCGTCTTTTGGTTTTTATTTAAATTAAAATAGAAATTCTGTTCTTAAAAGTGTAAACAGCGCTGCTTTATTTCAAATATTCTCACTTCAGTTCCTTTGTAACAACCAGTTCAGTGCACTGAAACTGGAGAGAGCACAAAGGTTTGCTTGATGATATTAATCAGTTTTCTGGGGCTTGACCTTGGCTTTCATATCAAACAATGTGCTGACTCCTTAAGATGACAGATAAGTCAGTGATTTAAAAATATCTATTGATCTGCATCTCATTTCAAAAAGGATACATGCCCCTCAGCCACATTTTCAGATGTATTTAAGGGCACAAATTGCCAAGAGAGTGAGATCCAAACTGAAATAAAATGCAGCATTGGTCCCTCCCAGGATAAAGTACACAAAGATAAAAGTTATTCTGTTTTCTCTCCTTTGGGTCAATGAATACACAAATGTTGCCCGTTCAGGTGGGTGTTTGAGTCAAGATTTTTGGCTGGACTCTGGGTAGAAATCATCCTGTGGTCAAAAGGGGAGCTCAGGACAGATTTTCAGTTCCCAGGCAGCGTGAAGGTTCTGCAGGAAATGTTTCTTACACAAGGACTCACCAGGCTCCAGCTCCTGTGGAGGAATTTCTCCTTCCTTGTGCTTGTTGAGTTTATTAATCCTTGCAGGATCCATGTCCTTATAATGGTTCATTTTCCCTTCTCAGCTGGAAAAAGTGTTACAGCAGGGAGATATTGGGGAGTGTGCAGAGCCTTATATGATTTTTAAAGAGTCTGATGCAGCAAAGGTAAGAATTTCTTTGGTGTTTTGATAAAAAATTCAATGTATTTTCTTTTACCTTGGACTCTTGATACTGTTCTGTCTTTAAAAGGATCCATTTTTAATTAGGAATTTAATCCCATTCTGAAGGCCAAAAAAGAGCCAAAGATCTTTGAGTCTTGATGCCTCATTGGGGTGGAGTAGTTAAAGATCAGCAGATTTTGTGGCTGTCAGGGGAGATTTTTGGCTCCCATCAAACTCAGTCATCTGTGATTCCCTGTCCCAAAGGATCAGATGGGTCAGGGGAAGGCAGCCTTGGATGGGAATTTGGAGTAAAAAATTCAACTTTTCCACTGCTTTTGCAGCTTTAACCCCATCACTTCTGCCTGGTTCTAAAAGCACCTCCAGAATGGTTCCTAATTGGGTGTGCAGTTGGGTGGAGATCACAGGGTAATAATGAGGGCTGGGTGGAGGGCAGAGCAGAGGTCCCAGCCCTTCTTCTGATCCCAGCCTCTCCATTTCTCAAAAGCTTGGATCATTTGTTCATTTTAATCAACCTCTTAATAAATTATTTCCTCCCTAAAGCTCTAAAAATTGCTCTTTAATATGCAGAGCTATGGGAAAATCCTCTTTTATTCCCCTTTTTCCTTGACAAAATGAGAATGAGTATGATAGTATTTATTTGAGGAGTGTTTGAGTTTCCCACACAACTCCAGATGATCTGAGCACCTCCTGCATAAAATCACATTAGGAAAGGCCTTTCAGACTTCACAGGGGAAAATTCAGATTTTCTTGAAGGATCACTGGGATTTGCCAGGCTGTTCAGGAGGGTTAGGAACATAAAAGGCTGTTCTGACTGTCCTCTGGTGGCCTCTTTTGGGAAGCAGAAGTTGCATTTTCCCAACACTTGGTGCTCCTCCTCTGGAAGGTGCTCTAGAAACACAGATCACTGGGAGTTACAAAAGACACCATCATTCCTCACTGATTTTGCTGGATGAACCTCTGCCCTCGTTCCTCTCCTTTTAACCTCTTGGATTGAATATTTTCTTCACAGAACAAGGAGAAGTTGGAAAAACTGAAGGGCCAGGCAGAGCAGTTTTGCCAAAGACTGGGGAAGTACCGGATGCCTTTTGCCTGGACAGCCATTCACCTCATGAACATTGTCAGCAGTGCTGGCAGCTTGGAAAGAGATTCCACAGAAGTTGAAGTTGGCACAGGAGGTACAGGACTTGGAGGGGATGTGCAGGAGGGAGTGTGGCAAATCCAGAGGTTTTGATTCATATCCTGTAGCTGCTGTTGCTCCTTTTATTGCTTTCCTCCCCCTACTCTGATGGTCTGGGGTCATGGTTGAACTAAACCAGAAAAGTCCATGATAACAAATGGATTTATCTTTCAAGGATTTTACTAGCAAACCATCTGTTATATTATTTAAAACCAGGCTTGTGAGACTGAGGGAGCATTACAGGCTGATGAACATTTTCCAAAGGAGTGGATTAATCTTTGCGAGCCACATAGCTCATCCGAAACTGCTCTTCAGCATCCCCAAAACTGCCAACTTCATCATCTTTCAGAGCAGGGGAAATACATAAATCTCAGCATGATAAAGACTTTTATAACAGCAGGAAGGCGCTGGGGTGAGGTGGCTGGGAAGGGGCAGGAGGCAGCTGTGCTCCACAGCCTCCGGAGCAGGATTGCCCGAGCAGAACCCGCTCTTCTGTCACCTCATGGCACCATTCCCTCTCCTGTTCTCAAGGAAGGAGTTCTTCCTTCCCCAGGAATCTGCTTGGAACCAAAGTAGGCTCTTGGAGTGTAGTTTTCCTGCTTTATTTTTGATTCCTTCTCACTGCTGTGTTTGGCAGAACGTAAAGGGTCGTGGTCGGAGCGGCGGAACTCCAGCATCGTCGGGAGGCGCTCCCTGGAGAGGACCACGAGTGGGGACGAGGCTTGCAACCTGAGCAGCTTCAGGCCAGCCACCCTGACAGTGACCAACTTCTTCAAACAGGTCTGCCAGGGCAATGTCCCACCTAGGAGTTATTTCTTGGACAGGAGGATTGCATGGTGTGAGGTCACTGGGTGATTAATTTGTGATTAATTCGATTTCTGCTCCCCAGTCGCAGGCAGACTTTGAGCAGCATTGAGTTTGTTATCTCATTTATCAGTTATCATGGAATAACAGACTGGTTTGGGTTGGAAGGGAGATTAAAACCCACCCATTCCACCCCCTGCCATGGCAGGGACACCCTCACTGTCCCAGGCTGCTCCAGCCTGGCCTTGGGCAGCCCCAGCTGCTCTGGGCACCTGTGCCAGGGCCTGCCCACCCTCCCAGGGAACAATTCCTCCCTAATACCTAATCTAAACCTCCTCTTAAGTTATATATTACATAACATTATATCTTAATTCTGGTAGTAGTGAATCCAATTCCTAAGTTATATATTACATAATATTCTATAATATATATTAATTCTGGTGTTAGTGACTCCAGTTCCTCAGAGTGATTTAAGGTTGACATCAGTTCCCTGGACACATCCAGAGATGCCTGTGGAGAACAAAGCATTCTGCTTCTGGTGCTGCTTTGCTGAGTGGCAGCTCCTCTTAGCCAGAGCTTGGGATTTTCCTGAGCAGTGGAAAACATGAATAAAGGGAATAAAGTTTTTAGTTAGGCTTAGCAAAAAATAATGAGCTGAAAAGTTTCTAAGATTGGCCTAATGTCACATCTAGTTAAGGAAAAACTGGTCACTAAGTTAGTAATTATTTACAAAAGCATGTATTTATTTACTTTGTTGAGTTTTTTTTTACTTTGAAGCAGCTCATTTTATTTAATTTGTCCTTTAGAAACTGCCAAACATTAAATTAAGATTTTAAATTTTAGATTCTTTATTATCTTCCTTTTCTCCTGTTAGGTTCATCCTGTTCAGTATAATTAGTTGAACACTACCCAGTGTTTTCCTCCTTCCGTTGGCTTTTTTTTTTTTTTTTTATGTTGTGATTTCTTACCTTTTAAATCAGGTATCTTCTGCTTTTGGGTGGCAGAGTCCAATTTTCGGTAATATTTCCAAAATTAGCAAAACTCTGAGCTATTAGAATGGGCATGAGGAAGACTGACAAGACTCCTTGCACTTCCTACTTTTCCTTTTATTTAGATTAGGTTAGAAAAACAAGGCTGTTCTGGGTTCATCCCAAAGGAAGGGCAGAGGAGAAGGAATGAGCATCACCACCTGAGTGACAGATACTTTTTCAAACTATTACACTTGCTAAAAAATGGGTATTTTTGGGAAATCTTTTAGCAGCCATTTCCAGTTTGGAAAAAGATAATATTGATGGGGAGAGAAAAGGCTTTCAATTAAAAGTTCCTGCAGCTGTCAGGGTGATGAATAAGGGATGAAGGAAGGGGAAAGGATGGAGAAATGAAGTGTAATTTAACACGTTAATGGTAACACCTTGTTCTGGGAGGGGACAGTTGGGTGTCAGAGGGAAGAGCCTGTGGGGTGAGAGGCTTTGCTCCCTCGGGCAGCCCTGGAGGGTGTTTGGGTAACCAGATGTTGCCCCTGAGCAGGAGGGGGATCGCCTGAGCGACGAGGACCTGTACAAGTTCCTGGCTGACATGAGACGCCCCTCGTCGGTGCTGCGCAGGCTCAGGCCCATCACAGGTACCCAGCTGCCACTGTCTCTGCCTTTTAGTGAGGGAATGGGGCCACCATGGGCTAAGAACCATTTATTGCCCAGATAAACATCAGGCTCGCAGGCGATGGGATTGGAAAGGAGCAAGCTGTTGACCACAGCTCAGGGTAGTCACAAGTTCTTTGTTACAGGGCAATAAATAACTTTCTAACCCAATGGACAGTTGCCACAGGGAGTATTTTGCTTTTCTAACCCATCACCTTTTACTTCTACTGCACTGAGGTACTTACTTCCACTTTTACCCAATGGCTACTATCTGTACACACAGATGCTTCTATTATAAATTCTAAACTCTCGACTTGCTCTGTACAACCACACCCCTACATTATAAACCCTTCACCATCTTATCTAATACAGTTCCTTACTTAAGGAATATTCTTACTTACAGCTACAGAAACATAAGTCCATGAATTTTCCATTTAATGTCTGTGTGTTGTAGCTTCACATCAATCCAAGCTTCTCCCAAGGCTGCAAGGACACAGTCTCAAGCTGTGCCAAGGGAAATACAGGTTGGATAGCAGGAAAAAGTTTTTTCCAGAAAGGTGATAAAGTTCTGGGATGGCTGCCCGGGGAGGGGGTGCAGTCCCCATCCCTGGGTGTGTTTAACAAAGCCTGGATGTGGCACTGGGGGCCAGGGTTTGGTTGAGATGTTGGGGCTGGGTTGGACTTGATGATTTTGAAGGTCTCTTCCAACCTGGTCATCCTGTGATTCTGTGTAAATCAAACCCTTCAGTGTCTGTGGAAGTTTCTGGTTTTCCAGTTCCCACAGAGCCAGCCCTTCTGGGCTCAAAGTTCAGGTGTTTGCTGGGTTCCTCCCCCAGGCACCCCAAGGGAATCCTTGAGAGCAGTCCCTGGGCATCAGGAGCACGGAAGGTGTGATGGGGCAGGTTTGTCACTGGCACACTGAGGGTGGCGTGTGTGAGGGGGGGATGCAAACCCCAAACCCCCAAAGGCAGGAACCTCTGTTTCCCACTCTGTATCCCAAAGGAGATCTCTCTGCTGGTTAGTAGGAACAGGCTCCACCCCTGTTTGAGAAAGGGGAATAGGAACCCTGGCACATCTCAGTGAAGCTGGTCCCTGACCTGTGCTATCCCTGACAATATTTACTTTACTTAACCTGCTCTTAAAGCTCTCCAGGGACAGCAATCCTGCCTCTTCCTTGGATCATCTCCCCAGCTCTCAGTTTGCCTTGCAGCCAGGTTAGGTTTTAAGAAAACTTTGCAAAATTATCGTGCTGCAAATTAATGTGACTCTGGTGTGCCATGGCCTGGGGCAGAGACCACAACCTTCCAAGCACTTGAGTGTTGTGATCAGTTCACCCAATTCACCTCTGGTTTGTAGCCTTACCAATCTCAGGGTTTTTCAACCTTTCCTCTGGTGGAGTTTTGTTTGTAACAATAGCTGGGCCTCACAGGAGCATTATCTGGACTGCATTTCCCCAGTTTTCTTCTGAAAAAAGCATCTATGCCTTGTTAAAGTGCATATTTTCTGTTGGTTCTTATTATCTGGTCCCCAGTTGCCTTAGATATCAGCTGGATCCACTGATACTTGTTCACAAATCCACTTCAGCTGTAATTTATCATTTATTAAATTCATATATAGGATGTCAATTAATGAATATATAGGATATTAACCTGAAGAAGCAAAGCACAATTATGCTTTTAAAAATTAATTTCTATTTATTAATGAATAAAACCCCTTTCTTCTTGCAGCTCAGTTGAAGATAGACATATCTCCAGCTCCAGAGAACCCCCACTACTGCCTAACCCCAGAGCTGCTGCAGGTCAAGCTTTACCCAGACAGCAGAGTCAGACCTACGCGAGAAATCCTGGAGTTCCCTGCCAGGGATGTCTACGTCCCAAACACCACATACAGGTCAGAGTTTTGAAATCCATTTCACTTTCCAGGGCCTGGCACTGGCAAGTGTAGAAATTCCTCCCTTATCAGCAGGCTTGTTGCAAAATTTGGTGGATGGGCAGAGGTGCTGTGCCAGAGGCACGGGAAGGGTTCAGGCTGACACAGTGAAAAAGGCTCAGCTGGGGAGGGACAAACAGGTTTGCATCAAACTTGGCTGTGAATAAGAGCACAGGACAGGCTTCTCCATTTGGTTAAATTCTTTTCAGTTTTATGTAGGTTTTTGTATTTTTTTCTTTGTTAAAGTCACCATTCTCCTACTGGTTTTATTAATTTATGTCACTTTCAGTGACTTTTTTTTTCTTTAAAGTGAGGGATAGAAATAGAGAAAAGGCATAATCCCTTTGTTCATATTTCCATTTTGGTTTCCAAGCAATTTCTTTGTTTACAATACTTGACAGAAAATCCTCTGAAGCCCCGAAAAATAGGAAATTTCTCTAAATATCTTTGGAAACAATAATCTTTCTATAACACAATCCAGGCTGGAACCAGATTTCTTTTCATTATGTACCATTATTAATTTAAAGCTTTTTCACAGTATCTTTGAAGACATTACATGGCTGGGTGGAATTGTCTTCATCAGCTGAGTGATTTCACCAACTTAGCAAATCCTTTATTTAAATTTAGATACAAACCAGGTTTTTACAAATCAAAGCTTACAAGAAGGGTTTAGCCAAGTTCCATATCCTGTATTTTGAAAAGTCTCAGCCATTTATTTGTCTATTTATTTATTGGACAGGTAATTTAACATTACAGTAAACCAGTACAAATAAGCAACACTGCATGATCTCATCTATACTCCAAACCCATGAGGAGGAAAAGGATTTTTATTGTAGAATTTCTGTAATTAACATGTTCTGTTCATGGGGTTTCACTCTGACAAGTGACAACCAAAACCATTTCCTGTGCTGAGATAAAAAACCCACACTGTACAAGGGTTGGGGAAGATAAACAAGTCAATATGACTCAGGGGAGCTGCAGGACCGGGGCTTTGTCAGTCAGCGCTTCCAGGGCCAGCCCAAGGCTGGCACTCCGTGTTCTGCAGCTGAAGCTCAACCTGTGAGTGTCCCCAGGAGCTGGACCAGCCCTGTGCCATGGGTTGTGCCTACTGGGTTTGTGGGTTGGCACCCTTGACCCCATTGCAGCTGTTCCCTGAGTGAAAGGTGTTTTAGTGTGTGCTCACTTGGTTGTTTATTTAATTCCTTAGCTGGTTGGACTGAAAGGTCACAGAGGCTTGGCTCTGATTCATTTCAGGTGAGGAGAGCAGATCTCTTCCCCCTTTCAGAGAAGTTTGGCTCCTCACTTGCAGTGGGCAGCCCCAGCCGTGCAGTTGCCCTGTGGGATCTGTGGGGTCCAGAGGAGCAGGGCTGCTCTGATCCCCTGTGTGCACACACCTGCACAGAGCTCCAGAGAGCATGGATCGGCCTCAGCTACACTCCTGGAAATACCCAGAGCCCTAAAACGAGCAATTACCCATCTTTCATTTGCTCCTGAAACATTCCACAACAAAAACATGAACCAAACATTCAACCTGTTACTTCAAGAAACAAAATATCTTTTTTTTTCTTTCCCCAAATGTTTTCAGTAGGGTTTTGCCAGCCCTTTGCTCCCAGCAAACACTTTTTGTTTTCCCTACTACACAACCCAGAAAGGAATGCACAGCCTGAAAACCCATTCCCCAAACAATATTATCCAATGTGTGACAGGTTGGCTCCTAGGCATTAGAATTTCACTGTGGGGAAGGAAAAGCTCCACAAAAAGTTGCAGCACGTTGACATTGGGGCTTGAGGGAATGACAATACTCACCAGACATTTTGTAAGACCATCTCAGATGCCTCAGGTTTATGTTTTGGAGGAATTCCATGCTTTGGAGGGCATGGACTGGGACTTGGCATCTGTTGGTAAACACAGCATCAAGGCCTTTGGTGTGGTGAAGTTCATTGTGTTTGTTCTGAGTTCAAATGCAGCAGGTTGAGCACTCAGTGAAAGCTTTTTAAGTCTGTTGGGTGGATCATTATTTTGGTTGACTTGAGCAGGTAGTATCTTCCTTTCTTAGGCTTCCAGTACAGACCTTTTCCTCTGTCCAGCCTTCCCCTGGACCGTGGTGTGACATAGTTCCCGTTCAGGTTGGTTTCCTCACACTCACTGTGCCACCAGCCTCCTGAGGAGAAACATGGGCATGTCAGTCTGGGCAGAGTAAACAGCTCCTCTTTGCAACACAAATCTGCTTTAGACCCTGAATTCCAGCTCAGTTGGCATCTACCCAGGATTCCCAAATCACTGAATTGTTTGGGTTGGGAAAGTCCTCCAAAGTCACTGGGTGCAGCCATTCCTCAGCACTGCCAAGGCCACCACTGACCCATGTCACCAAATGGGGCAGGCCACACCTGCCTGGATTTTAAATCCCTCCAGGGATGGGGACTCCACCACCCTGGGCAGCTGTCCCAGGCCTGGAGAACACCTTTTCCATGAAGAAATTTTCCCTCTTATCAATCTAAGTCTCCTCTGGTGTAACTTGAGGCCGTTCCCTCTGCTCCTGTCCCTGTTCCCTGTTCCCAGAGCCCGACCCCCCGGCTGTGCCCTCCTGGCAGGAGCTGTGCAGAGCCACAAGGGCCCCTGAGCCTCCTTTGCTCCAGGTGAGCCCTGCCCAGCTCCTCAGGGATTCTGCAGCCCCTGCCCAGCTCCTCAGGGATTCTGCAGCCCCTGCCCAGCTCCTCAGGGATTCTGCAGCCCCTGCCCAGCTCCTCAGGGATTCTGCAGCCCCTGCCCAGCTCCTCAGGGATTCTGCAGCCCCTGCCCAGCTCCTCAGGGATTCTGCAGCCCCTGCCCAGCTCCTCAGGGATTCTCCAGCCCCTGCCCAGCTCCTCAGGGATTCTGCAGCCCCTTCCCAGCTCCTCAGGGATTCTCCAGCCCCTTCCCAGCTCCCTCAGCTGCTCCAGACCCTTCCCCAGCCCCATTCCCTTCCCTGGCCATGTTCCAGCCCCTCAATGTCCTTGTCCTGGGGGGCCCTTCCCTGGACACAAGATGCCCCTCTTGGCATTCTTTGAGGCATCCACAATTTTCAGGAATGCCTAGGATGATGTACAAAGTGTTTGTTGCATGAAGCAGGTGGCTGGAGGACAGTTTTGTCTCCTGGGGTTCAGTCATTTAATTGCTTCTTCAGTTGTTTGCTTTCTGCTATAAACAGGCAAACATAAAAGCTTTGTAAATCAGAGGTTTACAAAGGGTTTAAGGGTTCTTAATTAAGAACCCTTTAACCAAATTATCTCCAAAGAGAAATGGCCTCAGCCTTGCATGTCTTGCTCTTTTGGGAGTGATTATATTGTGTATATATGACAAGCAACTAAAATCTGCCTTTGAATGGAAACTCACTCAGTATTAGCTTTAGGGTTGTAGCCTAAATGGAGTTAGAAGTCAGTTTGTCTTTAAGTTTTTTGCAAAAAGGGATCAAACAACCCAACCTGGGGCTGTCGCACCAGACCAGGCATCAGAGGAGGGACAGCCCTTTGCTGCAGAGTTTGGAATCTCATCCTGGGGTTCTTTCATCCTGGGCTGCCTGTTCTGTTTCTGGTGTTGGTCGTTTGCACAGGAGGGCAGGATTAGAGGGGATATTGGGAAGAAATTAGATTGGGAAGAAATTCTTCCCTGTGAGGGTGGTGAGGGGCTGGCAGAGGTTGTCTGGAGAGGCTGTGGATTCCCCATCCCTGGAAGTGTCCAAGGCCAGGCTGGATGGGGCTTGGAGCACCCTGGGATAGTGGAAGGTGTCAGGGTTGAAACAGAATTCACAGAATGGGTTGGAAGAGACCTCCAAGATCATCGAGTCCAGCCCAGCCCCAGCACCCCAACTCAACCCTGGCCCCCAGTGCCACATCCAGGCTTTGTTAAACACACCCAGGGATGGGGACTGCACCCCCTCCCCGGGCAGCCATCCCAGACCTTTATCACCTTTCTGGAAAAAGCTTTTCCTGCTCTCCAAGCTGTATTTCCCTTGGTGCAGCTGGAGGCTGTGTGCTCTGGCTGTGTCAGTGCTGCTGCAGACAGAGCCCAGCCCAGCTGAGCACAGGCCCCTTTCAGGAGCTGTGAGAGTGATGGGGGCAGCCCTGAGTCTCCTTTTCTCCAGGCTGAGCCCCCCAGGATGAGCTTTAGGCTCCCTTCCCAGTGGGGCCGAGAGCTCCCACGCCCTGGGCTGTACCTGGGTGGCTCTGGGGGCAGCTGGAGCCCCCGGCCGTGTCCCCGATGGAGAAGCGGAGCCGGGCGTGCTCCGGCAGCGCGTTGGGAATGCTGCCCGACATCCTGGCCAGCTGCAGGGTGAAGTTGGTGCTGGGGCCCCCCAGGCTGAAGCTGTACTCGATGTGCCTCCTGTTCCCCTTCCAGTCCTGCAGCTCGATGCGCAGCAGGTAATTCCCCTGCTGGGTGATGGAGTAGATCTTCTTCAGGCCCAGCCAGAATTCCTCTGCAAAGTTGGAGGGAAGAGATGGTTTTAGGGATAACCTGCAGGTAGTGTGTGTGAAGATACAGTATTTAAAAGGCTTTATTAATTGCTTTAATTAAATCAGTGATTTGAGTCTTGGGGACCGTTGATCTTTGCAGAGGTCTGCTGCTACATTCTTTTTGTTTACCTCTGCTTAATTGCACACTGATGATCAATAAAAGCAGGAGTTCTAAATGAACTGGAGCTTCCCCCTTTAAGTTTCCCACCTCGTGTGGAACTCTGAGAGGGAGCTGGAGACATTTAAGAGGTGTCTAATTGGAATGTGTGACAAATGAAGCGAGTGACATACATAAAACCTAATGGCAATTGTTGCATTTTGGGAGGAAAGAGCTGCAGAACCAAACTGGGCTTTCAACACCCTCCTGTACAAAGGGAATTTTTCTTTTGCTGGAATTTCTGATCATTAGTTTAATTGGTTTAATATATTATATTAATTAAGTAGCTTATTATCAGCACAGGTAATTGCCACATGTACAAAGTGGGGCTGAATGTGAGAGCCATGCACACAGCTGGCATTTAAAGCCATAGAGCACAAGATGCTTGAAGAAAATACTCCCTAATTTCCAGGTTAGGAGCTGTAACCTGATTTATTTTGTCTCCTCAGAAGATGCAGCAGAGCACTGAGTAGGGGATATAGCTGAGAGGAGTGAAATTCTCTGTAAAATCCAACACTGAAAACATTTGGCTGCTTTTTGGTGCAGTATTTGGGAATTGGGAGACCAATCAAGGAGCCACTGAAGCATCCAGAAGGATCAGATAAACTTTACAGCTGAAAATCTACCTCAGCTGGGAGCTCCTGTCCCAAAACTGAGGGAAAAGTTGAGCTCCAGCAGCTCTTTATTATAAAAAAAAGTGGAAATAAGTCAATATTGCTCCTCACCTAGGTGAGGTTTAGATCTGTGTTATGCTTAGAAAGTCAGACTATTTCCCAAACAAGAGGTCACTCATTTTGTACAAGAAAAACACGGAGAAGATTCTGGATGAGGAGGCTGTTGGGCAGCACTTGGTGCTGCAAATTCTTTGGAGTTGATGATTAACAGGGGGACGTGGGTGTTTCCTCACCCTATCCAGCCATGGAGGGGATTGGCCACTCCGGAGAAGCCTGAGGTGTTTGCTCGGGGGAGCACACACAGCCTTGGGCTCTCCTGAGGCTGGAAAAATTGATGTGGTTTTAAGGGTAACAGGATTGCAGGAAGGCTCAGAGAAAGGAGTGACAGCAGCTTCATGAGGTTTTGCCTTTGTGTGTATTTGAAATGCTTTGGGAGGTGCTTTTATAAGTAGTAAAATTTTGATGGAATAGTGTTTAAAAGCATTCTGGCCTTGATTCAGTTTCTAAACACAGATTTCAAGGGATGTCTTTGAGAATTTCACAAGCCATGTGTTCTAGTAAGCACTTCCTGCTATTTCCAATAAATCAGTCAGCTGTTACTTGCAGGTTTAGTCTGCTGTCCTTGCCATAAGAAGATTCAGCTTCTCAAATCACATGTACAAAGTGGGGGCTGAATGTGAGAGCCATGCACACAGCTGGCATTTAAAGCCATAGAGCACAAGATGCTTGAAGAAAATACTCCCTAATTTCCAGGTTAGGAGCTGTAACCTGATTTATTTTGTCTCCTCAGAAGATGCAGCAGAGCACTGAGTAGGATATAGCTGAGAGCAGTGAAATTCTCTGTAAAATGCAATACTGAAAACATTTGGCTGCTTTTTGGTGCAGTATTTGGGAATTGGGAGACCAATCAAGGAGCCACTGAAGCATCCAGAAGGATCAGATAAACTTTACAGCTGAAAATCTACCTCAGCTGGGAGCTCCTGTCCCAAAACTGAGGGAAAAGTTGAGCTCCAGCAGCTCTTTATTATAAAAAAAGTGGAAATAAGTCAATATTGCTGCTCACCTAGGTGAGGTTTAGATCTGTGCTATGCTTAGAAAGTCAGACTATTTCCCAAACAAGAGGTCACTCATTTTGTACAAGAAAAACACGGAGAAGATTCTGGATGAGGAGGCTGTTGGGCAGCACTTGGTGCTGCAAATTCTTTGGAGTTGATGATTAACAGGGGGACGTGGGTGTTTCCTCACCCTATGCAGCCATGGAGGGGATTGGCCACTCCGGAGAAGCCTGAGGTGTTTGCTCGGGGGAGCACACACAGCCTCGGGCTCTCCTGAGGCTGGAAAAATTGATGTGGTTTTAAGGGTAACAGGATTGCAGGAAGGCTCAGAGAAAGGAGTGACAGCAGCTTCATGAGGTTTTGCCTTTGTGTGTATTTGAAATGCTTTGGGAGGTGCTTTTATAAGTAGTAAAATTTTGATGGAATAGTGTTTAAAGCATTCTGGCCTTGATTCAGTTTCTAAACACAGATTTCAAGGGATGTCTTTGAGAATTTCACAAGCCATGTGTTCTAGTAAGCACTTCCTGCTATTTCCAATAAATCAGTCAGCTGTTACTTGCAGGTTTAGTCTGCTGTCCTTTCCATAAGAAGATTCAGCTTCTCAAATCAATTGATACATACAAAAAAAGGAATACTTACCATTGAGGTCACCAAAACCATTAGTGTAGGCATCCCAGGTTTGGTTGAAATCCAGCGATCCATCCACTCTCTTCTGGATTACAGTCCAGGATGTGCCTGTGAAAAGGGAAATAAGTCACAGCTGGGCCTTGGCCTCATTCCCTGTCCCTGAGTGTGCTCTGGGGTGGTCCCATTTTGAGGTAGAACGAGTTAATTGATGTCTTGATGAAGGGAATTCAAATGAGCCCAAATGGAGAGAGCCCAGGGCCCCTCAGGTGTCCTTGGCAACACCCGGGGTGACTCCTCTCACAGAATTATTCTGTCAGGCTGCCTTAACTGGGTTTCACTTGTTTATGAGGCCTGAGAGACAGAGACATTGATAAAGAAGAGATAAGAGCCCAGACACTGGCTCAGAGGGTCAGACCCTGCTGATAGTGGCTGGCAGGGGCAGGGGTGAGGTGCTGGGGCTGTGTCCAGCTGCAGCTCCAGGAGGGTCTTCCCTGAGCCCAGGTCATGACACCCTCCCTGCAGCTGCTCCAGCAAAGGGCAGCAGAGGAGCTTTGTGCAGAGGGCAGCCCTGGGAGCTGTGTTTGCACATCCAAACACGTGAGGTGGCCCCACACGCTCCCCAGCGCTCCGAGGGATGGGAAGGGATGGGGGGCAGGCACAGAGCAGCTCTGGGGGTGCAGAGCAACCAGGGAATGAGGGAACTGGCCAAGCTGTGGGTGGCAAAAGGAACAAATTTGGGTTTCTTAGGAAGGTGACATGACAGTTGTGTTCCTGGCTGCTGTGCCACCCAAACATGGCACAGGAATCCCATCCCAGGACTCACGTCTCTGGGTTCAGTTTGGCACAGCTCAGTCTAAAGCACAGCCTGTTAATGAACAAAATTTTACTTTTGTTAAAGCAAATTGTTTGCTGTTTGCATTTCTTTGGGAAATGCATTCGTGGTTGCCCCGTAATGGGGTTTATAATGAACATTTTCAATGCCTACAGCTAAAGGGGCTTGGGATTTGGGTATCCTTAATTTATGTCACATGATTGAATGTCCTTTCCTCAGTATAAACAAGAGGGGAGTAAAGAATGGGAGCAGTGATAGGAGATTTCAGGATATGGGAAACCTGATTTAGAGCAGACAGGCCACTAAGAGAAGTCAAGAGGATACATGAATCACAAGCTTTTGTGTACTTTGGGAGGACACAAAGTTGTTTGACTTAGACAAAGATATTTGTGTGAAAATAAGACAGTTGCTGGCACAGCTCTTACCAAATTTCATTTCACAGTAGACATTGAAAGCTTCCGAGCCATTGGGCTGAATAGTGTAGACCCCACTGGCCTGCACCCCGGTGTGGTAGAGGGCAGTGCAGTCAGCAGCAGCACCTGGGGAGCAAACAGCCTGTTAGACATCCTGCTTGGGCTGTGCTGAGCTGGGAGATAAAGGAAGAAGTGGAGATGATTATACTGCTAATTCTATTTTACAATAAACATCATGGAATGGACAGACTGCTTTGGGCATAATAGTGCAGCTGCCAAGGTGTGCACAGGCTGTGGTTTTTAAGTTAGGCAGGGCTTCAGTGTGGAGGATTTTGGAAAGTTTCTAAGGCCTAGGACTCAACTGTGGCAAATGGGCTTTCCTATGCCTTGTAAAAGTTCCTAAATAACTCACTGCTACACCTCATCAGTGCTTTCAACTTCAAAGAAAGGACTCCTAAATCTTGTAATTAGCCAGTGTGGAGTAAATGAGTTCTCTGTTCAGGCTCCACAAGAGAGACCTGGGTAAGAGCATGGTCACAGCATGTTTACAAGAGGGGAATGGATCCTGTTACTGCATTCTTGGACATTGTTCCTGTGTGTCACCCCAGAGACAAGTACAGCTGGAGTGGGCCTAAATAGATAATGACATTTTTTCCAAAGAAGGAAATCTAATTCCTTCCCACAGCCCAGTGTATAACATAAAAATCTTCTCCTTTTAGTCTTTGGTTCCTACAAAGCAATCCGGGGGTGTCCCAGGGGGTGGTGGGGAGGCAGCACACGCTGTAGTCAGTCTCAGAGATGGGGTCTCACCATCAGCTCTGTGTGTCCCAGCCGTGGGCCTGTGCACGCTGACTACAGCAGAGGGGATGGGCTCTGCCTCCTGCTGCTCCTCCAGGAAGGAATTACCCAGCAGCTCCAGGAGCTCGATGTGGTTTAGCTGGAAGAGCCATAATGACACTGTTAACTTCCCAAGCTCTGGAATGATGAGGTTCATGGATCAAGACAATGTCACGCAGAGAATAATTTTTCTTGTGAGTGTAACCCTGTGGAATACCCAATTTACCACATAAAAATAACTGCAGCTCCATGCTGGTGGATTTTAGGTGTGGGTTTGCCAGCTGTGCCACTGCTCTGGCAGGATGGGATTCAGGAGGGGGGGAAATGACCCCTTCTCTTGTGGTGCACCTTAATGGGCAAGCAGATTTAACTTATTTAACAATAATTTTTAATGGGCAGACAGATTAGCTTATTTCCTCAGGTGACATCACTTAGACAAATAATGCCAACAGCTGAGGTGGACAGAACCCAGAGTTCCTTAGGCTGAAATGCATTTTCCTCTCAGAATAAATTAAACCTGATCATGCTGGTTGTACTGTAGTACAGTGATGCATGTTGACTTCCACTGTGGGAGTGGGTTTTGGAAATTAAGAAAGAGGTAGAGAGCAATGAGACTTCCAGACCAATGGAAGAGCAATGATGTGATGGATAATAAGAGGGAAAAAAGCCCCAAATGAGCAGTCAGAAATGCAGCAGCCTGGTGTTGAGAGACAAGGTCTCAAAGCTGTTGTTGGCCACAGCTCCTGCCTGGCAGCACTGCAGCCTCCCCCCAGAACAGGTACCTCAGAATGGTCCCACCTTCCTCTGCACCCCAAACTCAGCAAGGGGTGCCTGACCCGAGGGGGGACCCTCAGCTCCCTCGGTGTCAGCAGAGATGGAGGGAGAAGCAGGGTGGCTCCTGTACCTTGTCCTCCAGCTCCATGATCTGGTTGTGCTGCCTGTCCAGCTGCACGTGCTGGTCCTCCACAGTCCTCAGGAGCTGCTTGATGTCGTTGTCCTGCTGCTCCACAAAAGCCTGAGGGCAGGGAGGGGAGGGTGGACAAGGGTTAGGAGCAGCAGAAGACCTTCAGCAGTGGTGCTGCCTCTGTGACTCTTGTCCTGGGGCCAGTTTTGAGAGGCACAAACCACTGAATGTTCCCTTCCCTTTCCAGAAAATCCTAGAATATCCCTAGCTGGAAGGGACCCACAAGGATCGTCAAAGTCCAGCTCCAGAGGTTTGCCTGCTTTGCCTCTAAAATGAAAAATTTCTTGGCTTCTGGAGCAAACACCCATTTTTTGGAGACAAACTACTGGCAGCTTTGTAGAGTCTTTTTAAATTGCTCTTTTCCTTCCCTTTTCACATCCAGAGCAATTATGTTCTGTGGAATCAGCCCTTGATTCAAACTAGATTAAAAAAGGGAAAAACTCCCAGCACTAAGGGTATCAGCTTGGGATTTGAGAGGTCAGGTTCATCTTTTTGCTTTGACACAAACATCCAGTATTTTTCCATACAAAATGCTTGGCCTTTTTATACTGCTGCAAAATACAGTTAATATTTCCATTTTCTATAGAAAACCTTATACACCTAACTGCTTGAATGATTAACATATTGATTTTATTAACACCTGTCAGGTTCTTTGGTTCTGGAGGTCCTACAGATGCCATAAATGCCCCTCTCTAAAGGTTTTTCTGCACTTGGCAGGAATTCCCACTGCATTGATTTGGGATGAGCTGGTGATGTACAAACCCATGGGCTTGGGAATCTCATAATTTTCCAGACTGCAAAACTTTTTTATCATTATGATGACAAAATTCCTTAAAATCAATTTGCAAATCAATACTGAAAATAATACAGAGCTTTATAATTTCACAATTTTTCACTGATTTCTCTGGGGAATTTTACTGCAAAATTAACGCCGTGTCAGAGTAAGGCCGTGATTTTTTTGAGGTTATTACAGTGATTACTTCCTCAAAAAGTCAGACTAGTACTCCAGTGAGGAGCAAGGGGAAGCATGAGCTTCTATTGCACAATTTCTGATTATGGCATTGCAGTGTGTTTTGGCTCAGTGTGTCAGGGCCTTTCACAAGTCACTTACTTTGAGTGAAGAAATTTCTTTTGTCTCTTGCACCGAAGGCTGGAAAATGGCCAGTTTGGTGACCTTGTCCTCCAGTCCCCACACTTGCTCCTGCAGCTGGATTTTGTTTTGGATGAGGTCTTCAATCTTCAGGTTCATCTCCTGTGAGAGGTTCTTTATCTCCTCATTGTTGATTTGCAGCCTGGCCGTGGTTTGCCGGAGCTGTTCTTCTTCCTCCTTGATTTCATTGGTTTGCAGGGAGAGCTCGTAAAAGGACCTGTCAAAAATGTAGAGTTTCTCAAAGATGTCGTTCATCTGCCCCTTGGTCTTGTGGACAAAGTCTTTGAGGCCGTGGCCCAGCTGGAGGAGCCCATTGGCCAAGATTCGGACATCGTCCAGCATCGCAAAACTCGATTTCGTTTCGGGAGATGCGGCGGAACCCACGGAGAAAAAATCCTTGTCAGCTGCAGCTGGGAGAGCCAGGGGGGCCAGGAATAGTAAAACTGGAATGATCTTCATGTTTCCTGCTCCTGGCTCTCTTTGCTCACGATGCAGAGGCTTTTCCCAGTGACAGCTCGTGCTCTTTGGCTGTTCTGGGTTGCAGAACTTGATCTATTTATACTCCTGTTCATTTTAGGAGAGGCAGAGCACGGGTTGATCATTAAGCTGTGTGTGTTTGAACGAGTGTAACCCCTCCTGAATGTAGGTTGGTACCTGGGAAGATAAAATTGAGAGACGGGCACGTTGCTGATTAAACTGGTTCTGAACTTTTCCATCTGCCAGGCCTTCTGGTGTAAAATGTTATTGATGACACGGTGTTTTTCACACAACTCTTTTTAATAGGTTAATTTTGGGTCATAATCTGGGTAAGGGCTTGAATCGCTCCTTGTTTGTGTTGTTTGGTTCCCTTTATTGCCTCAGGAGTGTGAAGGGATTTTACCATGTTTGAGAGCACTGGATGTTCAGGTTGTGAAGCTCCTTGATGAGCTGTGGAAGGGCAAAATATTCCCAGATGATTCACACAACTTGATTTTCATCTCAGGCCGTGTTCTGATGTAACTCATTGTGCTGCAGTGGATTTACTTGTCATCGAGCCCAGATTAAGTGAGAAAGAGGGAATTAGGTCCAGAGATTGCCTGGATGTGATTCTGCTGTGTTAAGGTTTGTGCAGTAATTTACACCACATAAAACTTATTTTTTAAGAGCTGCTTTGCAGAGGTGGGTGAGATAAATAATACCTCGCTTGCATTTCTCACCTTAACATTCTTTTTGCTGCTTAAGATTCACACTGCATAAAGAAAGGCTGCAAGTGCTCTGAAATAAATGCCCAGTTCTGCAGTGGGGCTCTGCATGAGAACATGGGGTTTTTGGATAGTATTGCAGCGTGAGTCAAAGGTATTTCTCTTTCTAGACTCATTCATAGCAATCCAAGAAATCAAAATCAAACATTGCACAATGTGCTTTGGAGAGTTTTCAGGTTTTTGCCAAATTCTTGTATGTTTAGAAATTCTTCCTCTGGACTTTTTGTTATGATGTTGATGTACATATGCATGTATGATATGAAGCATCTGTGGAAAAAATGTTTAAGAAATGAAATTTTTACCTCAGATATTGGATTTTTTGTGTGCTCAGGTGTTGGTAATATCCAGGTAACCTTCCCATCCACAATTAAATACTGTGAAAGTATTTTAGATCTCAGTTTAATTGCTGGGGAATATTTTGTGCCAGTATGATTGGGATCAGAGTTACTGGAGCACCTGAAGTATGGAAAAATAGCAGAAGCAGGGAGATGATCAGGCCCAGCTCTGATAGGGATTCCTTCAAAATAAAACCAATTCTGAATTGTTTCTCTGGCATCTGACACAGGGATTTTGGACTGAAAAACTTGAAGAACTGGTTGTAAAATTAAAAAAAAAAACCAAACCAATGTATAGACATTCTTCAGTCCACTTCACAGTACTTAAGTGGCTCTGGTTTTATGTGGTTTCAAATGAACCATTTTCTTTTTTAACTATTTCATGTAAGAAATCTTTCTGGTTTATTTTGAATTCTTCCTAACACCATCACCCCCAAAAATCTTTCTTCTTGGCTTAGTCTTTCTAAAAATGTAGGGAGTTACTGAAGAAATAGCAATGACCAAACAGCTGGGGATCAGACATTCTACCAGGTTTCTACAGCTTGTGTCCTCTGTGCTGCTCAGGCATGACACTATCTGTGGGAAAGGTTTGTTTTCCAAAGGGAAAAGGCAGCCAAAGGCCCTGATGTCAAATATTAATGAAGCGCTAATTAGCTGCCAAGCACGTTTCCATAATAATGCCAAGGCCATGAAACCAGACAGTGCTAAACTCACTGCAGGCACCCTTAGATGTCACCACAGTCCCAGAGTCCAGAAGAAAAGTGGGGCACAGGAAAGCAGAGAGGAGAAAAGCTTCTAGGATGACTAAACCATAAAATTCAAGAGCTTTGGAAACCCTGAGAGGGAATCCTGCCTCTGAGAGTTGTCAGGAAAAGATGTATATAACAAACACGATCCTGAAGATCTTTCATGCACCTGGGTGACCCTGATTATATGGGCTTTAAATGATTTTTATAGTAGGAATAAAGCAAAGAAAAAGGTCTCTGGGTTTTACTGAAAAGGGAAATTTTCATAATAAGAAAATTCATTCATAGAAGTTTTCATTGTAAGAGTTAGGAGCAGCTCTTAATGTTTTAATGCCTTTGTGAAGGATTTTGCAAAATGGCTGCAATGATATTACATAAATATTTAGAGGAGTGCCTGGTGCCATTATGTCCATGGCTTGGGAAGCCTTTGCACTTTAGCAATTTATTTTATGGAAGTAGAAGTACTTTTGAGATCTGTTTGAGATAATAGGATAAGCTTTGCATATATTTGGCATGGTGTTTTAGTAAAAGCTCCAAACACAAACCCTTGGCTTTACAGCTCCTGCCTGAAACTTTGATTGATGCAAATCAAGACATTTATAATGTTCTGTCACCTTTCCAGCCATCAGTCCCTTTCCATGGTTGTGTTTAGACAGGAAGATCTGAGGTTTTTAGTGATGTGGGGTAGAAGAGGGGCTGGGAATGGAGAAGAGAAGGCTCTGGGGGGATCTTAAAGCTCCTTCCAGGGCCTGAAGGGGTTCCAGGAGAGCTGGAGAGGAACTTGGGACAATGGCCTGGAGTGACAGGACAAGAGGTGATGGTTTTAACCAGAAAGAGAGTAGTTTAGATGAGATTAGATATCGGGAGTAAATTAATTTCTGTGTGGGTGGTGAGGCCCTGGCCCAGTTTGTCCAGAGTTTCCCCATCCCAGGAAGTGTCCAAGGACAGGCGGGACAGGTTTGGAGCAGTTTGGGACAGTGGAACGTGTCCCTGGACATGGCAGGGGGTGGAATGAGGTGATCTTTATGTCACTTCCAACCCAAACCAGGGTTCCAACCCAACTTGACCAGTGGTAAGGTCAAGCAGTATTTTTCCATTTGGAAAAATCACGTTCTGATTTGCTAGCTGGGCATTTTTCCCCCTTTTTCCATGTAAGTTTTCCACAAAGGGAAGATGCCTGTAGTAGGAAACCCTCTGGAGGGAGGCTGCCTGAACAGGGGGGAGCATCCCCTGTCCCCTGTTCCAGGGGGATCTGTGGAATCAAATCCCATAAGCACCAAGAGCTTCTTGCCAGTGAAATTCCCTTAATGAGGGCATGAAAAGCAGTGGAGAGGGGAACAACCTGTCCCTTTCCTCAGCATAAATCAATCCTTTGCATAAGCCTGCCTTTAATATAGGGATCCTGTAACCTGGCTTCACAAATACCTTAAATCTTTCTCTTAAGCACTAATAATACTTAATAAAAGTTTTATGAGCAAGGTACATTTTAGAGTAAATTTTCATATCCATTTTCATTTTAAAAGAACATCAAGCAGCAAATGTATTCATGGCAGAACAAAGTAATTTAGGAGAGTCACAAAAAGGGCCCTGGCCCCCTCTGAAATAGTAGGAGAGCGTTGATTTGGCAAAGTGACCAGTGGGGATGGGATTCCAAAACTTAATTCACCATGAAGGACTTGAGAGGGAGGAAATTCCCACTTGCCTGCTAAGATTATTCCTCTGCCTGCAGGGGTGAAGCAGAGCCTGGTTCATGAGGCTGCCCCAAATGTCCCTGGAGCTGGACAGCTCTTAGGGAATTCCTTAGGATCAGCATTAGCTGGGACTGTGTAGATGGGGCTGTTTGGGGAGCAGATGGAATTGCCATCAGAACCAAGGCCTTGGGAGGGATTCATTGGCCAAAATCGTGTCATTAGTGCCATTTCAGGCAGGCAGGGGCAGCCTCCCTTTGCAGCTGCTCCTCCAGGAGTGTGTCCCACCAGTGCAGGTGTTTTGGGAAGTCCTGGCATCGAAAAGGCACCAGGTACCTTCCCTGAGTTACTGCCCTCCTGAGAATCCAAAAAAGAATCTTTTTGTTACCAACCTCCTGCTGCCAGCGCTCGACAGCAGCTGCTTTATTACACCTTAAAAGTTGTCCTGCTGTGCTCCTCACTTCACTTCTGAGCCCATCTGGCATCTGCTGTCTCTGTGGGACAAGGAACAGTTGGAAACCACTCACAAATTGTGTTCAGACCCACGGAACAGTTCCCAGAGGGAAGGGAACTTCTTTTTCCTCTTGCCTCACAATCCAGGGCTGCTAGAGGGTTGGTTCTGCAGAGTTTGGCCAGAATGCAGTGTGCCAGTCCTTCATCCCTGGGAGCTGCAGGCAGCACTTGAAGCTCTCCCTGAGCTCCCATGGACCATCCCTGCTGGATCCCCTGGCTGGAGCCAGGCTGGCCAAGGAGGATGATGCTGGTGTGCTGGGCAGGGCTGGGTGGGAGAGGGAGTGGGGATTGCCAGACTGGTTTTTTAAAGATATGTAACAATTCATACATTTAGACTTGTTTGGCAGCAAAAGAACGTTCATTTCCTCTGAATAACTGAGTGTTGAGGTGGAAAAGTCTGTTGCTTTTTTTTTTTTTTTGTCTTTAAAAGAACATCAAGGAACTTTGTGTAGATCTAAATGGCTTGCACAAAGGACAGGTAGGGGTTTGTAGTGGACAGTTTTGCTGATGAAGTGTGAATCCAACTTGCACCTTGTTGGCAAGGGCCCAGCAGGGCTCAGAGGACAGAAAATACTGCAGAATTTTGGATTTCTCATGGCTATTAAAGTAATCAGGGACTTGGAGAAATGGGATTGGAAGGGTTTTCTAGAATGTGTCCCCTGCCCAGCAAAGCTTGAGGTTGTCTTTAAACCCAGCTGGAGAGTGCCTGCCTCACCTGTCCTGAGAAACCACCAGAAAATGGAGGTTTCACACCCTCCAAGGCGATTTGTTCTCCTGCTTTAACTCTCCTTACAGCCAGAACATTTTCCCTTGTGCCTCACCTAAATCTCCTGTGCTGCAATTTCCTCCCATTAGGTCCTGCCACATTCCCTGTGGATGTGAAGAGCACTTTATTACTTCAGCCTTTGAAACAGTTCTTTAGCTACCTAGGAGTGTTGTCATTACCTGAAGCTACATGTATCCATTCACTTTAATCCATTATCAGAGGAGAAATGTAACCTGAAGTTACCCTGATGTCAGGAGATTTAAAAAAGAAAAAAAAAAAAAAAAAAAAAAAAAAGGACAGGCCACAAGAAGGAAGGTATTTACCAGAAACCAGCTGCTCTGTGTTGAGCAAATAAAGTGTATCAAGTAGAAGTAAATAAAGCTTTTGTATTCATATGTTTTCTTTCCACTTGAACTTAGATTATAGAATCACTGGGAAATTTTTAGATGGATTTTTCAAGTACCCTTCCAAACAAGAACTGTTTCAAAATGTGATGAGAGTTTAAAAAATTATGTCTTTTGATGTCTGCAATAAGGGGTCATTACCAAAGACAAATTGTTTGTCTGGGTGTGCACTGCATCTCATGGAACAGAAAATGTCAAACCCTTCACTGTGAGCCTTTCCAGAGAGGTTTAAGTAACAGCATTAATGAAGGTGTGAGCCCTCTCATCAGCTGCTGCCTTTGTCTCTTGCAGGAATCTCCTTTATGTGTATCCACAGAGCCTTAACTTTGCCAACCGGCAGGGATCTGCCAGGAACATCACAGTGAAAGTGCAGTTCATGTATGGAGAGGATCCCAGCAATGCCATGCCGGTGAGCGGGGCCCTGTGCTCCGGGAAAGGGCACAGCACTCCTGCAGGCTGTTCAAACCTCACTGAAATGCATTTCAAAAGAACGAGTTCAGAGGAGTAGGAAATGGTATTTCAGAGCAAAGAGTGCAGTTGTGTAGAGTTTGCAAGGTGGAGCAGCTGAATTTTAATGTGAGATTATTGATTCTCCATCCCTGGAAGTGTCCAAGGCCAGGTTGGATGGGGCTTGGGACAGCCTGGGATAGTGGAAGGTGTCCCTGTCTCATTCCTGAGATGGGATTTAAATTCCCTTCCAACCCAGCCCATTCTGGGATTCTGTGTTTGCAGCAGACACTGCTCATGGTTGGAACAGAAGCTTTGCTTCCATGACAAAGGATTAAAGGTGACAGCTTTGTTCAAGGCCAGCAGTGCTCCCCACTCAGAGAGGATCTGTGCAGGGGTGCTTCCATCCATCAGTTCTTCTGCCATGGCTGTGTCCATGTGTCACTGGAGTTGTTGAAATTGTGCCTTTTCAGTGACTGAGAGAAGTGCTGCCTGTAAGGGAAGGGGCAGGGAACAAGCAGGTACAACTGTACAGGTGCACAATAAATGGAGCTCTAAATGTCTCTGCAGGATTATGGAATAAATTCTTGGCACAGTTTTATAGGGGGGTTCCTGTGGTTTTTTCCTCTTTTTGCAGGTCATCTTTGGCAAATCCAGCTGTCCTGAGTTTTCCAAGGAAGCATACACAGCTGTGGTGTATCACAACAGGTAAACACAGTGTGGAAGTGCAGTTACCAGTGACTGGTGTTAATTATTTAACAATCAGTGTCTGGACAGCACTCACAATCACTGCAGTGCTAGTTGATGCTGTCCTTAGAGTTTTGTGACAACTGGGACACAGAGTCTTTGTTTGCTGTGGTACAGATCAGCTTTGTGTGATCCTGAGCACGTAGCCCAGCTCAGCAGATACAGCTCCAGTCAGCAGTCATGAAGATTTATGTTCCAAACTCACAGGAGCAGGTGCCCCTGTTGTTTTCTTGGAGCCTTTTAGACATTAGGTACTAATTGGAGCTACTTGGTCTTGAAAATAATTCCATTGCAGCTGGGGTGAGGGGTGCTGAATCCAGCAGGAACGTTTTCCTGGCTTTGCAGCTGTGCCAGGGAGAGATGTTCCAGGGGAGATTCCTGTCCTGCAGGTTGGGCTTGTGGCAGTGTCCACGTTGAGACAGGAGTTTATTTAAAGCTCAGAGGTTCAGAGTGCCTGTGTGAGGAGGAGGAGGCTGCTGCCCATTTTTTTTTGTGGAGTAGAAGTTTTTCCAGACCTTGGTGATCAGAAAGTGAGCTTTAATCCCTTGGGATAGCCCATACACTCCCTTCCCTGCAGATCCTTTAACTCAAAGGGTTCAGTCTCGAGCACCAGCCACTGTGGGTGACTCAGCTGAGGCTCTGCTCTCTGCACAGATCTCCTGATTTTCATGAGGAAATCAAGATTAAGCTTCCAGCCACTTTGACAGACCACCACCACCTGCTTTTTACTTTCTACCACGTCAGTTGCCAACAAAAACAAAACACACCCCTGGAGACTCCGGTCGGCTACACCGTGAGTGTCTTTCCATCCTTACCTTTTTCAGCACAGGATTCATTCAAATGCATTTGCTGCCTCTTTGTTTAGCATCCCTGTGAGCTCATATCCCATTGGAGAGCTTGGGCAGTTGGCAAAAGTCAAAGAAAGCCTTAAGAAATGAGTGGTTTTGTTGTTTTCCTCTCTTTGCAGTGGATCCCGATGCTGCAGAACGGCCGGTTAAAGACGGGTCAGTTCTGCCTGCCTGTGTCATTGGAAAAGCCACCCCAGGCTTACTCAGTGCTTTCTCCAGAGGTGAGCTGAGTTCTGCCTGCTGGAAACCAGCAGAATACATGGCAGAAAAAAGGAGAGGATGTATGTGTACACATCTCTGTGTGTGCAGTTATTTATTTCTTAAAGGCTGTTACATTTGGACAGAATTTTAGTGTTTGTGTGTGGCTATGTGTGTGTGATCCAACCAAAATAATGAAAACAAATGAATTGGTAATTAGCAGAGGCTAAGCTCTGCTCTCTGTCACATCCTCTCTGATTCTTTCTCAACCTGCAGGTTCCTCTCCCTGGGATGAAGTGGGTGGACAACCACAAGGGGGTTTTCAATGTGGAAGTTGTTGCTGTGTCATCCCTCCACACTCAGGTGGGTGTTGAGAGCAGTCACTGGAATAAAATAATCTTCTGACAGTTGAAACACTGTCAGAGTTGATGCTGTGTATGACAATCCCTTGTAGTGAAATTACAATCTCATTTTCAGTTCTGAGCCAGCACACCTGTTTTTCCACATTCTGCTGTGAGTATATTTGAGAAGTTCTGCTTAAAAATATGAGTGGTTTGGCCTTAATTCACAGGGGGGTGAATGGCCAACAACAGTTGTGTTTGATACAACAGCTCTAACACAGCCCAGGCAAATGATGTTTTCTTGTTCTTGTTTTCTTGTTCTTTGTTCTTCCTTGCCCCTCCTCCTCTTTTGTTTCCTCCCTGTATTTTCCCTCTGTCTGCCTTTGATCTGAAAATAAAGATGACAAACACTTTGTTTAATCATTTGAGCTTTTGTTTTATTAATTCCCACTGTGTCATTTTGATGGGGTGTGTGTATTTTATTTGTGCTGTAAGTAGTAATGTGATTTTAGTGCATTTTTGTCTGGTTTGTCTAAGAATACACAGTCTGTGAGTCCTCTAGTTTGCCTTGATAACTTTGAAACTAGAATTAAAATTAAATATGGACAGATCTCTCAAAGATGTTGAATTTCTGCTAATTTTGTGGGATTAAATGGCCAGATAGAAAAATGAGGGCAAGAACCCATCTATGAGACACAAATCCATAGAAAATGAAGATATTTTGGGGGTTCTTGCTGATTATTGCCTTTTTGCTTGTTGTAGGACCCTTACCTCGACAAGTTCTTTGCACTTGTCCATGCTCTGGATGAGCACATGTTCCCTGTGCGAATAGGAGACATGAGAATTATGGAGAACAACTTGGAAAATGAACTGAAGAGCAGCATTTCAGCTTTAAATTCCTCTCAACTGGAGCCGGTAGTGCGATTTCTTCATCTCCTGCTTGACAAACTGATCCTTCTGGTAGTAAGACCTCCTGTCATTGCAGGCCAAATAGGTATTTTATTTAAGTTTTATAGAGAATTACATAGCTGAAAGTTTGACACTTCCAATTTTATCATATTTATGTAGAAGTAAAAAAGTCCATTTTTATGCTTTATTTTAGTGCCACTAATATACCAAGTGTCTCCCAAATAAAACATGCTGGCATCCAGATCTGGGGTGATATACACAGGAGCAATATTTAATATTTAATAGAAAGCCTCTAAGAAGAACTGGGAATTTGGTGTCCAAATTGAGCCACCAGAAAAAGAGCCTGATTTTCTTGGATGCTCAGCATGTTTTTAGCACTGGAGCTTGTTAAGGTGTCTCCATCCTTCAGAAAATAGGGATTTCAGCCTTATTGGTCACCTTGGAAAATCTGGAAGTAGGTGAAGTAAGAAATTGCAGATGCTGCATGTTCCTGTCGTGGATCTGATACTGCCAGCATGAATAATCCCTTCTTTTGCTCCTGTGAAGGGCTAAGCTCTGGCAGTACAAAAAAGCTCAAGTTTAAGTCAGGATTAGATCCTTACTATTTAAAATAGCAGTTTTTGCTGATTTTCTTTTGCAGGAAACCTGAGTTTGGGCATGGTGGAATATAAGGATCTAAGACTGCTTTAAAAATACTTTTAAAGTATTTTCTTAGCTGGATCATTTATTTATTTAATCTTTATGGAAAAGAATTTACCTGCATTTTTATTTTATATTTTAATGTTCTTTCACTCCTTCAGTGTACTGTATTGGTTTAGTTGGTTTGTATGGAATATTATGGACCTTAGTGACTGGATTTATTTAAAATAAGATTTTCATTCTCTAGCTACTGTCTTCTTCATCCTTAATTTTTGTAGAATATCTGCTTCTGTATAGAGCTTTTGTGCTCATTTTCAGAGCAGCTTTTTTCTCTCAACAAAATAAAATTGTTCATTTGATACAGTTTGTATTTTGGCTAAGGCTTAAATAGAGGAAATAATTAACTGAGAAAAGCATGATAAATATCCAAAGGGTATTATCCATCAATTAAACAAAGACTTACTCTTGTTACCATTGCAGTTGATGACCAAAGTTGGGCTGGTTCCAGAAATGGAGCTTAAATTCATTAAGTTTATTATTAATAAAAGTGGCAGCTGATCCCTGGAGCAGCTGTCCTGCTCTCAGGCTGGTCAGACCTGGTTCAAACCCCAGGCTCAGTTTGGGATGAGAAAAGCTTGCTGGGCTCCAGGAAGCCCCAGCATTTACCCTGCAGGAGGTGGATGAACAGCATATTTAGGATTTTCCCTAGGTCCTGCTACAGTCTAAACCGAACTCCTCCCTTTTTGCTTTCAGTGAACCTGGGCCAAGCATCTTTTGAGGCGATGGCATCGATCATAAACAGACTTCACAAGAACCTGGATGGCAACCAGGACCAGCATGGCAGGAACAGCCTGCTTGCTTCCTATATTTATTATGTTTTTCGCCTGCCCAACACCTATCCCAACTCACCGTCACCAGGTAGCTCTTCTGGTTTTTCATTTTATTTCAGGTTTGGTAAAAGAAGGCAGAAGCCACTTGCTGGCAGGTGCTCCTGAGCTCCAACTGTGTGGCTGCTTCCCTGCAGGGCTCTGTTATTAATTTGCCACTGTAGCCACTTAAAATATGAATTTAAATGCTGTTCCTCAGAGATTTAATTATTTGATGATTTTAAATAAGTGTCACTGCTGAAGATCGTGGAATTATGGCCAAAAAATGGATTTTAGAGTTTTTCCTATGAGACAGGTGTGATGCACTCCTGGCCTGTCATGTTTCCCAGTCTCCTTCACAAGAACTTTTATACTTAATCCAGTTTCAGCAAAAGTTTAGACACTGGCTGGATGGAATAGATATCTAAAGGGTATTATCCATCAGTTAAACAAAGACTTGAAATTGATGACCAAAGTTGGGCTGATTCCTGAAATAGAGCCTAAATTCATTAAATTTATTATTTCTATAATAGTTTACATATTTTAATATATGTGTATACATACATACATAGGTGTATATATATAAAACATATTTTATTTTTATGTATACATATAAAATATAGATATTTAAAGCAGGAGTGTAAAATACTATAAAGCACATGTCTGGGTACAGGAGGGAAGCAAATTAATCCCAGCCCTGCTGAGAGCAAGGGATGGGAAAGAGGTGGTGTGAGTGACAGCTGTGGAAAACCAGGTTTTGGAAAGAATGTTCATGCACAGAGTGGGGAAGCCCTGAGAGGTGTTGGGAACGTTTTGTACCTAAAACTGTAACAACCTTGGGTGGGTTTTGAGTGTGAGGTCTGGAAAACATCCTGTTAGCCAAAGACAATCCCACAGGGAGCCTCGTGCTTCCCTCTGGATGAAACAGCTTTTAACATGCTGGACTGACCAGGCAGGGCTGAGTGTCCTGAGGGGGTCTGGGTGATGGAGGATGGCCAGAGTGACCAGGCAGGGGAGGCCTGGGTGTCCTGAAGGGGTTTGGGTGATGGAGGATGGCCAGAGTGACCAGGCAGGAGGGGCCTGGCTGTCCTGAGGGTGAGGGATGACCAGGCTGATCAGGCAGGAGAGGCCTGGGTGTCCTGAGGGGGTCTGGGTGATGGAGGATGGCTGCACTGACCAGGGTGAGGGCTGTCCTGGGGGGGGTCCTGGGGGTCTGAGGGACTGGCCACACTGACCGGGACTGTACTGACCAGGCAGGGCTGTCCTGAGGGCTCTGGCTGAGGGATGGCCGGGCTGATCGGGCAGGAGAGTCCTGGGTGTCCTGAGGGAGTCTGGGTGATGGAGGCTGGCTGCACTGACCAGGCAGGGCTGTCCTGAGGGGCTCTGGCTAGAGGTGGCCACACTGACTGGGCAGAGCTGTCCTGAGGGCTCTGGGTGAGGGATGACCAGGCAGGGCTGGGTGTCCTGAGGGCTCTGGGTGAGGGGTGGCCGCACTGACCAGGCAAGGCTGGGTGTCCTGAGGGTGAGGAGTGGCTGCACTGACCAGGCAGGGCTGTCCTGAGGGTGAGGGGTGGCTGCACTGACCGGATGTCCCCGCAGGTCCCGGCGGCCTGGGCGGCTCCATGCACTACGCCACCATGGCCAGGTCGGCCGTGCGCCCCGCCAGCCTCAACCTGAACCGCTCGCGCAGCCTCAGCAACAGCAACCCCGACATCTCCGGCACCCCCACCTCGCCCGACGACGAGGTGCGCTCCATCATCGGCACCAAGGTACGGCTGTCCTCTCCTCTCCTGTTCTGTCCTGCCCTGCCAGGGACCCCCAGAGCCCAGCACCTCCCAGTCCTTCCTGAGTACCAGGGAAGGGCTTTGGGGTGTCCCAGCCCCTCCTCAGCCCTCTCCTGGTGGTTTTTGTTGGCACCACAGGGAGCGCTGCTCCTTGGAAATGTCTCTGACTTTGGAGCCATCCTGGAGTGCAGCTTCCACAAGTGTGAGGGCTGAGGGCAGGAGTCCTTCTGGATTTGTCTCCCCCTCACTTTTTGCATGGCCAGCAGCCGAATCCTGAGCCCAGATCTGTTGTGTCTTCCCAGACCTTGTATCCTCTTACCCCACTCTTCCCTCCCAACCCCAGACTCCCTCCTCTTCTCTGCATTCAGCTGCTCAGGTTTCTTCTCTACTCCTCATGTCCAGAGTGGGTGTCTTGCACACAGCAGGAATATTCCTGCTCCCTGCGTGGCCCAGAGAGGATTTGGGATGCTCGGTGAGAGGCACAGTCTGGCCAGCTGAGCCCAGGGGCACTGACTCCCACTGACTGCCCACCCCAGAAAGTGACGTCCCACTGTGGGTGCAGAGCATCCAGCATGGTTGTACTCTGGCTCTTGGGTAAAGAGTAAATTCAGTCAGTTTCAGTAAATCTGTCTCCTCCTGCTGACTTCTAACTACACAGAACCACCACAGTCCCAGTCTGAGCCCTTCATTTTGTGCCTAAAATAGGTGGGATGAGCCTGGACAAAGCAGTGCTGGTAATTCCCTCCCTAGAGGGGTGCCCGAGCTGCTTTGGGGTTTTCTCTTTTCTTTTTTTCTTGCTCTTCAGACTGTGATAACTTCACCAGGGTGAGACTCTTTCCCACCATGACCTTTCACTCTTCCAGCAGAGGTGAATTCCTGAGCCCTTTCAGGGAGCTGTTAAATTCCTTTGGAAGTTTAGGGAGCAAGGTTGTTACCAAAGCCACCATCCTGACCACACAGGCTTGACATGGCTGATGCTGGGTTTTATAAGAGCAAGAAAAACACAGTTTGAGGAAGAGGTTACCAGTTTTAAATGAATAACATCATTTGCTGACCAAATAAGAGGCTGAAGAATTGTGGGTAGGCAAATGATTATTTCTGACATCAAAGTCTGGACTTAGAAGTCTTGAAATATTTTAAAGACCACTTCAGTATCTTGCTAATTAAACAAGCCTGACCTTTTGTGAAATGCCACAGGCACTGATGTGCATATGGAATTTACCCAGGCTATCAGAAGTTTAACGTGTGCTGGCTTGGTGAATAATGTCACAGTACAAAATGAAGAGAGATTTTCTTCCAGAGGTGTACTCCAGACTTTAAAGGAAAACCTGTTCTGTGGATAATTGTTGAGGAGAAAGTTTCCTTTAGGGTAGTCTAAGCATCAGGAATTAACCTCAGTCTGGCTATACAGACTTTTGGTTGAGCATAATTATTTCTGTTTCTTAATATCAATAGACAAAAATAAGACACTTCTTGAGATGCTGACATGAGTAAAAGGGTGCAAAAATCCTTATTGTTTCTCCAAGTAATGGCTTAAGGAATAGATAGATTCTAATTTGAAGTGCAGGTTCCCTATCACAGGAAGTTTTCTGCTTTAAAACAACTCAAATTGTGGGGATTTTTGTTGTTTGAGGATGGTCTTCAAAGTCCAGTCTTGTGTTATTTTTAATTCTAATGTAAGATATTTAGAGGTGTGGTATAAGTGCTGTAAGTTTCCTTTATCTCCTATTACTTCATTTTGAAAACTCTTTACAGGATTTAGAAGATTTCATGTTAATTGTCACAGCAGAGGAGGTCTTAGGTCTGTCAGTTGTTTTGCCATCATTTGTGAATTGAAACCATGTAAATTTTATTCCCTACTGAAGAAAATGTATTAAAAGTCTAAAAAGACATGTTTAAAGTGATCCTGGAATGCCTGAGATGTGCTGGGAAAAGCCCAGAAGACGTTGTGGGGTTTCATTGCTCTGCCAGTGATTTTCACAGGTGTGGGTTTTGTTCCTGCACAGACCCAGCTGCAGGTTGCATCCCAGGGCAGCACAGAATTTAACAGCAGCTTTGTGAACTTTGGAGTGACTCTGCCAAGCAATTGTACTTGTACTCCTTCTGTTTTCTGAAAAGGAAAGAATCCTTCCCTTTCTACATTTTTACAAAATTACTTTTGCTTCTGCAAACACAGGATATTTTTAATTGTTATCCTCAGAACCAGAGTGACAAGATTAGGAAACCCTGAGAGAGAAATGTGAGGGGGATAAAGGCATTTTCAAAATTAGTCCTGATTTTACAAAACAAGAGCTTAGTTCAGCATTCTGCAAAGCCCTTTCGACTTTAAATCACTGTGAGCAAAATAAAGCATGTTTATGGGGCTGAGCAGGGCACAGGGCTTTGATTTATTCCTGCCAAAAAGTAATTGAGATTAAAACACTCTCCTTATGTGTTCAGTATTTTTTTTATTGGACATCTTAAGCAAAATTACAGCACTGCTGAGCTCTGCCTCGAGGAGCTCAGTGGATTAATGGTTTGAATCCCAGGTTACAGCTCTCATGCCAGGTTCAACCTTGAGGTGGATTTTAGTTTGCTGAGAGAAATAGATGATTTGGCTTGGTGGACTTCGCAGCTGATGCTGATCACTGGGATGAAATGGGCTGCACCTTTGCTTTGTGTGTTAGGAAAAAGCCCTAAGTTCCATCCGAAGTGAGGATGGAAGCTCTTGCTCAGGTGAGGGTTGTTAAAAATCCGTGTGTGGTATTTATAAGGAATTGTGTCTGTCAGAGCTGCTTCCTGGGACCCAGGGAAGTCCACTCCATCCCCCTGAATGTTCCTGATTTGGGAGCAGCCTGGGTGACAGCACAAGTTTAAATTTTTCCTTTTTTCTGAGTGTCCCAAGGAGAAGAGAGCAGAGAGAGGAGGGATCCGCAGTAATTTTGCCAAAATGATCCATTGCAGTAGAATTTGGAGTACAGGCTAGATTGAGCTTTTGAAAATCAGGATGGTTTTTCAGATGTTTTGCTTGGAAAATAGGTTGGTTCCAGAAAAGGTACGTGTTCTTCCCTCCCTTTGCCACAGTGCCCAGGCGAAATGCCCGAGTGTCCATGTGAAATCCTGCCCACAGGTACTTCTGCCAGCAGTGCTGGACTTTGATTCCATAGGCAGGGAACCCTGTGAGGATTGACAATCAGCCTCTTCAGTTTCTCAGCATTTCTGTAAGAATGTAGAACTTTATGAACTCTGGGCTACCCTGAAGGTGCTGGAAACCTCCGAGAGCATCCTCACATCTCTGTCACTGTGTAAATCTCACCTGGCTGCCTGGGAATGGGTTTAAACTGCAAAGGACAAGTGGGATTTTTCAGGAGGAGGAGAGTTCTTGAATGTCAAGCATTCCAGACAGGACAGGCCAGACCAGAGCTGTTGACAGGATTAATGCTCTGTATGTATGTGAGATACAAAATAATCCTCTGGACTCGATGTCTGGACAGGCACCTGAGAACTCAGGTTCTAAGTGCTGATGTGTTTGCAATGTACCCACTTCGGTTGCTTGTAAGGACTGAACTTTGACTACTGTATGGCATGCAACATGTAATATTTCTTTCCTTTCCCAACTGCTTTCTGTCACATGCCCAGGGCTTGGACCGCTCCAATTCCTGGGTAAACACTGGTGGTCCAAAAGCAGCCCCATGGGGATCCAACCCCAGCCCAAGTGCAGAGTCAACACAGGTGGTGTCTTCGGTAGAGGTTTTTCTGCCTTTGTTTTCCCTGATGTTTCCCTGTAGATTATCTTCCTTTCAGTGCATATTCCAGTTTTGGTGGTTTCTTTTTTTTTTTTTTTTTGTAATTGTTTATTTGAAAACTTTTCAGTTTGATTTTATAAATTCTCATCTTGTCCCCCACCACACCACCACACTGCATGAAAAACCTCCGATCGCGTGAACGTGTCCCCTCCTTTCATTTCAGTGGTTGCTGGTCTGTGAAATGTAAATGCTGTGACTGCTTTTGTTTTCTTTTTTTTCTCTTTCTCTCACACTAGTTTCAGCTTCAGGTGGAGCACATTTCTAAGTGGGAACACTAATCACAGCTTCATAGTTTTGTCCATGTTTGCCATTCCTTTCGATGTCGTGAACCATTTTGCCATTCTCATCAAGCATTTAGTACTCATCATCCAGTAATCCTTCATTACTTGTTTGAGTGGAATATTGTGAACCCAAATTGATTGCCAGATATTAAATTCTCTCTTAAAACATGTCAATTTGAGTGCTGGAGGCAGTGATTTGCCAGGGACAATTGTGTTGTTCTGTGTTGCAAAGTATGAAAACTTTACAGCAGCTTCAGTCAGGAAGAGTTTATTTAGCCCCCATTGCCTGCTGCTCTCCACTGCATGATTGCCTTGAACGTACCTCTCAACTGCTCCTCATTCCCAGTTTATCAGTCTTCCCAAAATATTTAATCCAATTCACGTGCTCTCGTGGTAAATTATTTCCATCAGAAGCAGAACGTGAGTGATTTTCCCCTTGCCTGTGGCAGCAGCAGCGTGGCTGTGGGTACATCCCCCACGCTTGGCCTCTGGTAGATTGAGAGGTATGGTATGAAATTACAGATATTACCTGTGCATGTTGATAAAATGCAACAATGGAAAAGTTTCATGCTTTGCAGCATTGTCTTTGTGCATCAGAACATGCAGTTCTTTAAATAACCTGTATGTCTTAAAACCAATCAGAATTGCTGTCGTTTTGTTTAGATCCAATCTGTAAATGCCTAAGAGTTTGAGAATGCTTAAAAAGCTGTAAAAACCCTCCAGTTGGAAGAGTATTTTTGTAAACGTTCGTTGTCCTTGAGCTGCAAACCCCATCCACGGCAAACTTTAATGTCCTGTCATCATTCATTCATCTCCACTCCGTAGGCTACGGATCGAAGTTGTAATCGTATGTCTTCGCACACTGAGACGTCAAGTTTCTTACAAACATTAACAGGACGATTACCAACCAAAAAGGTAGATTTCAGTGGAGACAATTGATATTGTGGGGCAGGGAGGTCAAGTCATTCTGAAAGCGTGATGCAATTTATTCTTTTATTTATAGCCTGATTATTTTTTTTTTCCCTCCCGAGGTCATTAGGAACTGCTGGTGCTTAACACCTCTGAATATCCATGCTGTAGGGAGTGTGAAGTATTTGGAGTTGAATTGGGAAGAACTAAATGATCAGGAGTTGCTTGTCTGATTTAATGGCCATAGTGTTTGGGGCCAGTTTATTACTGGCTTTCAAAAAATATGAATAGCACTGTCTAGACACGTAAATGATGCATTTTGTGTGCAAAATGAAAATGTCTTGGATGGCTCAGTGTGCTGAGCTTACTTATCCAGGTGTTAATCCAGAGAGACTCCAGAAAGGGAATGGGAGTCACTTTGAAAGTGAACTCCCTTACAGGAAATGAGGACCTCGTAAACAATGTCAGAAAGGCAAAATGCCAGAGCTTTTGTGTAAACAGAAAACGTGGCCACTGCCACCGTCAGTCTGTGGGTTGGTCTTTTCCGAGAAAAGAAATCCAAGAGCTGTTTGAGCCCCGTGTTTCTTTCTCACTGTTTTAAGTCCTTTCTCACAGTAAATATATATCTTTGTACAAATCACTTTATATGTCCACTTTTTACTCCTTTTTCCTGCGAAAATCAGACCAGGCAGAAAGGTAGACTTTTTAAACTAAACTAATTTGAGCACCAACCTTTTTTTTAAAATTATTATTTCTTGGGGTGGGTGGAAAATTCTTTTGACACTTGAGATTCAATCCTGGAGCGAGATGCTGTGAAACGTTTCTCACATCACATGTCATAACCTCATCCCTCATTGTTAGCTGGGGATTTCTTTATGGGATGCCACCACTGCTGTCATGTCCTCAGTTATTTAGTTTGCTTAACTCATTGTTTGCCACACTTGCCACGCACCGTGCTGACATTTCTCATGGGGGCTGTGCTGGGAGCTGCTCTGGAGGCTCGGGCTGACTCTGGGTTTGACTCTGTAGCTTTTCCACGAGGAGCTGGCCCTGCAGTGGGTTGTGTGCAGCGGGAGCGTGCGGGAGGCGGCCCTGCAGCAGGCCTGGTTCTTCTTCGAGCTGATGGTGAGCAAACACCTCCCTGATGTCTCCCAGCCCCTGCTTTCAAACAGAGCCAGCCACAGCTGCAAGTGGCTCTGCTGTAATTTATGTCCCCATAGGTGAAGAGCATGGTGCATCATCTGTATTTTGCTGACAAAATGGATGCGCCGAGGAAGAATCGTTTCCCGGAGCGCTTCATGGATGACGTGTCTGCACTGGTCAGCACAATCGCTGGTGATATAGTCTCCCGCTTCCAGAAGGTGATGATGGCAAACAATTACACTGAGCCCAGCTCAGCCACCAGCCCTCCTGCCTCTTGTTTGCTTGAAAACACACAGGGTTCTTCATCTGCTTTCTGGTTTTCCTTCTCTCCAGGACACGGAAATGGTGGAGCGGCTCAACACCAGCCTTGCGTTTTTCCTCAATGATTTGTTGTCCATCATGGACAGAGGATTTGTTTTTGGTCTTATTAAGACCTGCTACAAACAGGTGAATGCGGATAAACATTGTGGCTTAACTGAACCATGGCAGAGCCTGTTAGTGTTAGATTTCTCTGGACAGACAGTAAAATATGGACACAGAATTCCACTGTTCAGGTCTTAGAGCAGGGCATTCTCAGAGGTGATTTAGGGTTTACGCCTCTCTGATTACACTGTTAACTGTTAATTGGGAATCGCTCCCTGGAGTGAATGGACAGGCAGCAGGAAGGGAGAATTATTCCCTCTGCTCACCACGTTCAGAGTAATTGAATCAAAAATTAGTGGGAGGTTCTGTGAGGGAAGCTCAGACTGTTGTGATCTCTTAAGGACACGGTGACCCTGGATGATCATGTTGTTCACTGAGCTCCTCTTCCATCCTTTGGGGCATGTAGGGTGTCCTTCCCCATAAGGAGGGCTCCTCCCACGTTTGCAGTGTGACAGGGAAATCACCCTGAACCACAAGGGTTTGTTTGACTACAAACATCCATTCTCATGCTGTGTGCAGAGGAGATAACAGGGGATCAGGGAGAAGTGGGCTAAGCTTAGACTCATTTTCCCTGTAGAGTCTAAAACATTCTCTGTAAGGGGCAGAAGAACAGCAAGAGCATTTAAGATTTTAAGCTGCCTGCTTTATATTACATATATTATGTGTCATTAATTATATTTTATATATAAATGTATAAAAACCAACCTGCATCTTGGAGCTGTTAGTGCATCACACTGGCTCTCACAACTCCCTGCTGAAATCAATAGGATGTGGGAATTACAGAGGCAAAAAGCAGTTTGGGTTGGAAAGGACCTTAAAGATCATCTTGTTCCAACCCCCCAACAGGTGGAAGCCCACAGTTCTTCATTTGGTTATTTAAATACTAATGGTGTGTAGATCTTGGATTGAGAGACATGTCTGAGATGTGTGTGGCTCCTGCACATCAGGAACTGAATTTCTGGCACAAAAAAAGGTGCTGTGGACGTGGGTGTGACCATTTAATGACACCAAGCTCTGCAGTTCTTGCTTTGGGAGTGATTCTGGGGAGCAGGGGTGGGCCAGGGGGGCTCACCTTGCAGTTACACTCTCTTTGGTGCTGACTGCAGTGCTGTGGGCTGGATTTTCCAGGTGTCTTCAAAGGTGTATTCCTTAACAAATCCCAGCAACCTGGCATCTCTGAAGCTGGACTTCCTGCGCATCATTTGCAGCCATGAGCACTATGTCACCTTGAATTTACCCTGCAGCTTGCTCACACCACCTGCATCTCCATCACCATCTGTGTCTTCAGCCACTTCCCAGGTACTGAGAAATTTGGGAAATACAAGTTGAGCGCAGAGCTGAGAACTAAATCCTCTGAGGCAGTTGTATCACTGTACCTTCAGTCCTCCTTGGTAATATCTTTGGAACTGTTTAGTTAGAAATCACTTTTTTCCCTGCCACAGAGGCTCTGATTTCTTTAGAGCTTTTATTATTGAGGAAAGAGTGCCCATATCCCTCTCCTGGTAGTGACCACACACTGTCCTTAGGGACCTGGTCCTCACTTGTATTGGACAAACACAAATAAGCCATAAAGGAAAATACTTTGTCCAGTGTTACCCTTTTCTGGCAACACAAGGGACTTCAGAGCTCTCTGCAGCTTAGTCCTGGCCTGCTCAGAAAAAGTAATTTGAATTAGTGTGTCATTCACGTGGATTAATTAGTTGCAAAATCACATAAACTAAATCAATTAAAGCCTTCTTCAGCCTGGATAAGAGCATCTTTGAGTTAAAAGTTTAACCAATCCACTTTTAAAGGTTATTTGGTGTAACTTTCCTAACAGGGGAAGACAGTAACAACAAACAGAATTAATTGAAGGGTTACTGAGCTGGAATGGAATTTAAGTGTAGATATGCCTTGATCCAAACAAAAAAGGGAAAAGGTGTGGGGTTGTCTTTAATTCTGAAAACTGCTTCTTGTGTATTTCCTAAGCTTTGACTCTGTTCATGATGCAGCTTCTGAAACTTGTTTTTTTCAGAGTTCTGGGTTCTCCACAAATGTCCAAGACCAGAAGATTGCAAATATGTTTGAGTTGTCTGTGCCTTTCCGCCAGCAGCATTACCTGGCCGGGCTGGTGCTCACAGAACTGGCTGTCATTCTAGATCCTGATGCAGAAGGGTAAATCTTCACAAAGTTTTGTTTTTCAAAGAGCTTTTTGTAATTCCAAGCAAATGGTGGATGCAGAGAAAGTCCTGGCATGACCAAAATTTACATAAATTAGTGAGCTATGATAAGAAAACAGTGATTTAAGAATCTTCTTTCTTCTTGCCCCTTCTGTTTCTTCCTTGTCCCAGACTCTGTAAACCTGATTTCAATCACATTTTTCCAGCTGAGAAGAGGGAAAGAGGTTCCTGCTGGAACCCTCAGATGCCACAGGGGCACTGCTGGAGCTCTGGAAGGAAAATAGCTTTTCTCAAATGTAACAGGAAAATAATTTCCAACATTTAGGCAGCCTCTCTTGCTGGTGGTTTTAAATGTTACAATATATTTTGCCTGTGGTTCTCCCAGCTCTTTTTAACTGTAAATTATGCATTGATGAGGCCCCTGTGGGTTACACAAATAGACAAATAGAGTCAAGCATGCAGAGTTTGTCAGGGACTCGCCTGGCTTGTGCAGCAAATAATTTTCTGCTCTAGTCCTGACATCCAGTCTGTTCCTTGTGTTATTTAGGGCTGTTTTCTGCCTTGCCTCTTTAAAATGGGTTGCAATGGAAATTATTGATTGCTTCCACAGTCCTGAGTTCTCTCACAGACATTTTTCTCAAGGTGGACTCAGAAATATCAGCCGAGTCGACAAATGCTGATGATTCATGGTTAATTCCGCCCCTTTGCCAAGAGGTCTCTGGAGTTAAACATTCATTCTGTTTCCTCTTGGAGAAGAAAGTGATGCCATAAAGTGGAATATTTTCCTGTATATATACATAACACACTGCAGTCCCATTTGTTTGGCCTGAAATGGAAAAAACAGCAAATCTTTACCCATATGTGCTGTCTGCAGAAATCCTTTTTGTGCCAGAGGAGCATCCTGCTCACTGGTTAGAAATCAGGCCCTGCCTCTGAGTGTGTCTGCCCTTGCTCTTCACAAACTTTCTGTTCTCTACCTGCATATCAAGCCCTTAAGCCTGGCCCAGGATGGTAATCTCTGCACAGAGGAGCTTGCTGGTGTCCCCTGGGGAGACAGCTCCTCTCTCAAACCTTGTCTAGCCAAAAAAAGGCCCTTGGTACCAGTTCAGCTCTGGAGATGCATTTGGATCCCAGCTCCTGAATTTGGGGGCAGATGTGTATCTGTAAAACATTTACTTTTTACTGTTTTCCAGAAAAACCTGGAGTTTCAGGTTTGTTGACTTCTCAAGTTCAAACCCTCTGCATTTCTCCTGGTAGATCTGTCAGATAAAGTAAACCCAAGTATGTTCAGATCTGCTCTTTCCTTGTTGTGAAGACTTTTAACAGTCATGCATGATCACCAGAAGAGAGTGCTGGCACTTGCCTTCCATAAAATATCGTGGTCACCACTGGAGAAAGCTCAGAATTGTTCCCAGTTCATGATCCTGCAGCAGGAGTGGAAGGGCTGTTCAACTAGTTGCTTATTGTGTTAGAGACCTGCTTTAGGCCTTGATAGGTGATCCAGAGCCTTAAATGTGTTCTGTCCTTGCTCTTTTTGCTCCACTAGCAGGATATGTTTAGTTTTAGCTCATTTTTTAAGAACTCTTTGGATTGAGTTGGACAGAAGAGGAGTCAGCTCCCTGGTGCCTGGAGGTGTGTGTTGGATGCATCCCTCAGTGTGACAGGGTGCAGAGCAGCCCTGCAGAGCACCTGCAGCCTGAAAAACAGGACAAACAAAGCGTGCAGGGGAAGGGATCCAGCTGAACGTGACAGTCCCAGCAGCTGGGCCCTGCACAGTTGGCTCTGCAAACACTGCAGGGGTGCTTTGGCCATCACACACAGTGCCCACGCTGCCCATCTTGGCTGAGGGTGCGGGCCAGAAGTGAGAAAATCAGAATTCAGCCCTCAGAGTTCAGTGCCAGAGTCGGTTTTGCACAAGTGTGGGTGGGTGTTGACAGAAATCCAGGCCAGGGCTGAGATAAGGGAGGGGAGGGAGGTGATATCGATTTGCTGCCTTATCAGGCAGGAAGAGCAGGGGGCTGCATTTCCTCCTCTCCACCAGGGATTGATCCACCACAGTGCCCACCCAGCTCTGGGAAAGTGACAAAGAAATCCATGGATCCCTAGGTTGGAATGACACAGCCTTGCTTGGATGTTATCCCCATTTGCAGTTTTATGGCCTCTGGGATAGTTGCCCTTGAAATTTTAAAAACATGATTTAGGTGCCACTCCTTCAAAATAATACAAAGATTTCTCTTTATCCTTAATCTGAAGGAACCAGTCACTTAAATAAGCGTTTCCTTCCTAGTTGTTAAGGCTCTCACTAATTACACAAACAAGCAATTGTAGGCTCTCATTATGGCTTGATTAAAAGCCACAGGGAGGACCTGCAGCTCCAGTAGCTGATGTCCTCCCAAGCTGTACTGCTGCCTTATAGTCAACTTCAAACCCCCAAAAATCCGGTCAAAGCCTCTTTTTTTAACCAGAACTCACCTCTACTTTTCAGGTAAAGTGGATACTGCCTGAAATTCAGCACTTGTTTTAATACCTCAGGTCTGAACATTGCAGCTTATGTTTTGCTACTGCCTAATGTCTGAGCTTCCTTGGCTGCTTCATGCATGGGGTAAAGTGTCTTCTTGGCTGGTTTGCCTACAGAAGCAAATAGCTGCAGAAAGAGCCTGCTATTTGCTCTGGGAGAGTTTTGCCTCTGCGTGGTGGCTGAGGGGATTGAAAGAAGCAGAGTCCTTGAGAGATTCAGGGGAGTTTTTGTGTTTTCAAGGAGGGTCACATGTGGTGCTCTATAGAAGGGCTCTGCCAGTGTTTGCATCTGAATAATGACAGAAGCCATTTTGGCTATTTTTCCTTCTATCCCTTCATGTCTTTGCCACTTTTTATTCAGAATTATGGATCTGTAGTCTCCTGTTTTGGTTCAATATTTGCATGGGGTAGGGTGGGGAGCTGAAGCAGAAACTTCCTGATTATTTGATTAAAGCAATGTTCTGGTTTAGGAGAGTTTGTCTTTCTGTAAATGGTGTTAAATAATGACAAAAAAAGAATACAATGGATAGTTTTACTGAACCCACTGTCCTCTCAAGTTTCTCTCCCTGTTTTCCATGTTCCCTCAGTTTTTCTAAGAGATTTGAATAGATTCAATGCTTCAGCATAGCAGTAACTGGGACTTCAAGGGTTTTTAATGGAATATATGAGAGTATGAGAGTGTTCATATTATATGGGTGTGCATTCCACGAGATATTTTTGCCCATTTTACAAGGCACAGTGAAAAACCAGCCAGCCATCTGTAAAATCCATGGGAGATCAAAAAAACCCATGCAGCGGCAGTTCGCCTGAAGTTAAAAATAAAAAACGGGATTTTTTTTTTTCCCTTTTTGAAGCCCCTTAGTTACAAAAGAGAGTTTGCTTTGAAGATATTAACTAATGTGCATGACCCAACTGTCTTTTAACAGATTATTTGGATTGCATAAGAAGGTCATCAACATGGTACACAACCTGCTGTCCAGCCACGACTCGGACCCGCGGTACGCTGACCCCCAGGTAAAGGCCCGGGTGGCAATGCTGTATCTACCTCTGATTGGCGTGATCATGGAAACTGTGCCTCAGCTCTATGACTTCACAGGTATTTGATATTCTCTGCCTTGGCTGTCTGCTCTCCAGACTTGGGTGTTTGGGTTCTGAAATTGAGTTATGAACGCCTTTGGTGTCAGACGAGGTTGTTTCTGAATTGTGATTTTGGCATTTTTTCATGTTTGTTTTCACTTGCAAAATGTGCCTTCAGTGCCTGTTAACACTCAAAAGTTGCATTTGCCCACTTGTTGGCATGAAATTTAAAAAAAAGTGCACTTTAGTTTACATCCCACTGGCTGATGTAAATGCAGAGCCAGCTTTCATCTCTGTCTCTGACCTGCTTAAAAAGTCACACACTTAAACCCCTCACACTGTACCAGAGTCCCTAAATCCAAAGGATAAGCAGAGTTCCTAATTCCAAAGGATAAGCAGAGTTTCTCTTCCTCCTATCATGTGCTCCATCAGCAGTTCATTTTCAGGGGTGCTTTGCAAAGTGTCCCAAAGAGCAGCAGAGGTTATTTCAAATCAGGGCAGGGAGTCCAGTCAGGAATAGTTTGGAATTTAGAGTTCTCCTCCACATCCTCTGAGTTTCATGACACAATAAAGTGCAAGAAGGGATTTGGAGTATTCAAAGGGACAAAAGATCTGTTGTCCCATGTTAGAAGGGTTTTAGGCACTCAGGGTTGTGTAGGTTGCCTTTGGGAATTGCTTTCTTTGCTTTCATGGCCTCAGATCATTGTCCTGTTCTTTGCAGGACCCCTCGAGAGGGATGATTTTCAGTTTGCATTCCCAGTTCAGTGAGACCAGCACTGTGGATGGAGTCTGGGGGGTGAAGCCTTGATGTGGGGCCTGACTAAAATCCTGTATTTCTCTGCAGAGAGCCACAACCAGCGGGGAAGGCCGAGCTGTGTCGCCGTGGACGATTACGAGAGCGAGGGTGGCAGCATGATCAGCCAGACAGTGGCCATGGCCATTGCAGGGACTTCTGTGCCCCAGCTCACCAGGCCCAGCAGTTTCCTACTCCCTTCTTCGGTACAAATCCATCTCTCCCCATTTCCTGACCCTCAGTCTGTGTCAACCAGCAAATATTCAGCAGGTTCTGTGGGGACCTGCATCAGTTTCTAGTTGGGCGTGCAGAGGGACAACAAGGGGGAGAAAGCACATTTGCATGGTGCTGTGTGTGTATCAGAGGGGCATAAGAAAATGCCTAGGAGGGATAGGAATCAACAAACCTCAGAAAGTGGGAGAATTCTCTTTCCTGATTAAAAAAACCCAATCTTATAAGAGCTCTGTGAAGTGCAGTAATCACTATGAGCTTTTAACCCTAAGAACAAATTCTACCCCAGGTAAATCCCACCTGTCTGAAGACAAGGAGGGGCCATTTTCCCTGTTCTCTGCACAGAGAGGGAATCCTGATCCTGGTAGCAGGCAGACCCTCCCATTTCTGCCTTCTCTTGCTTTTACTCCAGGACTGTGACCCCCTTTTGCTGGGGTAGAGGTGCACTCTCAGTGAGGCCCTGATAGATGCATGAGATAAGATGCAGCCCCTCTGCCTAACCCCTGAGCTGCTGAGGTTATTCCAGTTATCTCAAGGGAAGAAAGTCACTCTGTGGTGATGGGAATGTGAAGCCCTGTCCTGACCTGTGTTTCAGAGTGGCAGGCAGCACTCCACCTTCTCAACAGAGTCCAGCCGCAGCCTCCTCATCTGCCTGCTGTGGGTGCTGAAGAACGCGGACGAGAGCGTCCTGCAGAAGTGGTTCACTGACCTGTCAGTGCTGCAGCTCAACCGCCTGCTGGACCTGCTCTATCTCTGTGTCTCCTGCTTTGAGTACAAGGTACTGCCCAGCTGGAACCCCCTGCACTCCCTCCCGGGCCCTGCCAAGGACCTTTATGCTCCCGTCCTTTACACGACTGCAGAAAGGCATTTCCTGCTCTCTCCAAAGTATTTCCTGTATTCACAATCCCAAGGTCAGGCTTTTCCCATGTTTACTTCCCAGCCATGTGAGTGTCTGTGCCTTGTTCCACTTCTCAAGCAATTTGTGCTGCTTGCCCCTCATCTGGGAACTGCTGCAGTGCCACTGTGAAAAGAGAGTTTTCTGTAGCAATGCTGGAATTTGAGTGTTTTATCTACCTACCAACTTAATCTGTATTCCTTTCTTACTGCATGTCTGTAGATATTTTGAGTTGTTAACTCTTAGCAAATATCCCAAAGTGAAAGAGTCTTCCCTCATGGTTTTGTTTGGAATTTGTAGGGCAAGAAAGTGTTTGAAAGAATGAACAGTCTGACGTTTAAGAAGTCAAAAGACATGAGAGCCAAACTTGAAGAAGCAATTTTGGGCAGCATAGGGGCAAGGCAGGAAATGGTCCGAAGAAGTAGAGGACAGCTGGGTAAGTAAAGGGGTCCTCTGTGCCATCTCTTTTGTTCCAAAAGCTGCTCCTCCTATCCCCAACAACTGTTTGCACCCATCTGTGGTGTGGGATACAAAGAAGCCCTTAGGAAAGCTGTTTGCAACATCCTTCCCTGGGTCTGCAAAATCTCAGCACCTTTCCTAAATTGCAGGTGCTTCATTTGCTACTTGATTGCCTTTTTGTGTGACTTCACATCTTATTTATGGGATGTTCTTACTTCAGTTTTTTCCAGTGTAGCATCTTCTAGAGTGTCCTTTTCAAGGATCAGAGAGGAAAACAAACTGCCTGATCTTGCTCTGACAGCTCTGAAAATGCCTGGGCATTTCTGCTGACTTAAGGAGACCTGGAGTAGCTGTAGTTGGGCTAACAGGCTCCTTCTGATGATTTCTACTGTTTGTAAAACCCAGTAATTTTTAGGAACACCCAAAATTCAAAGGGTGGCCCAGGGACAGGAATCAGAGCTGTGGTTTTGTCTCCTGCTCTGCCACATGAGCCTGTCCTTGTGGGCTAAGGTGGAAAGGTAGTTTAGAGCCATAATTAAGGAATCACTTCAGAGATGGGAACCTTTATTTTTTTCTTAATGTGGCTGGATTACTTTTATTACCTGAAATTCCCCTGCCCTCCCAGCAATGAGAATAAAAGGTGGTGAGGTGGGAAAGGGGGGTCTCGGCACCACCCTGAGAACATTCCTGGGTGCCAGTCAAGGACAGCAGTGTTGGAATGCTGAGGGTTGGCACACTCAGGCTCCTTGTGCAGCCCAAGGAAGGGGCTCCTCTCACCAGTGAGTGCCTCAGCTGCCTCTCTGTGTCTCGTGCCACTCAGCAGTGACAGAATTAGGGCCATGTAAGCATCTTGGGTGAGTGCCACAGAGCCTCAGGCTCTAGAAAATCATCTTTGTTGCCACCTGCCACTTGTGAGCAGATCTGGAGCTGCTGCTCGTGCAGCTGAAGTGAGCACCAGCTGACTGCTGTCGTTTTGCTGTTTCCCTGCAGAGAGGAGCCCTTCTGGGAGTGCCTTTGGAAGTCAAGAGAACCTGAGATGGAGAAAGGATATGACTCACTGGCGGCAGAACACCGAGAAGCTTGACAAGTAACTCTGCCTTTTCCTTCTGCTCTGCCCCTGTGCCAGGCCTGTGAGAGCAGGATCCCCCTCCCCTCAGAAGGTCACTGCCAGCTCAGGTTTGAGCCCTCAGATGCACAGGGCTGGCATTGCACAAAAAAAAGCAAAGGGCTTTTACTCCAACACTGCCCTCCCAGCTCTTTGCCTTTCTGCTGTCCCTTACTTCCTTAGACTTCCAAATCAGATTTAAAGAGATTTATACGATCCATTACTGTCTTAAAACCCTGCCCTAAGCTGTAATTTAGAGGGAAGATCCATTAAGAGTTTCCACAGATAGCATTTATATCTCATGTCATATTTCCTTTATTTCATAAGAGCATTCTGGAGTTCTCAAAACTCGCTTTCCTTTCCTGTCCTAATCCATCACTTTGATTGTTTTTCCACATGTGCTGTGCTTTTAGAAGCCACAAACCAGCCAGGTACTGTAGCATTGGTGTGCAGTTCTTACAAATTGCCATTTTGTACATCTGCAGACTCAATCATCACAGCGTTGTTTGTGATGCTTGGCAGAACTTCTCAGTGTGTGTGTGCAACTGACTGGAATGAGCTCTTTTGGCTTATTACACCCATTTCCTTGAAAATTCCCTCTCTTGGTGTGGTTTAATCCAGAGGGCTCAGGAGTTGTGTTTGAGCTTTGCTGTGCACGTTTTCTGTCTCCTCAAATTGCAGCCTGTAGTCTCCATCCTCCCAGCAAAAGAATTGTTCCTTATCCTAGGGAAGCAACCTCAGCCTGAGTGAAGCTCTGAAGAAACTGAGGAATGGGGTCCTCAGAGCCCACATGGAGATCAGGCCAAATTTTATCCTTGCAGACATTGACTCTTCCTGGACTAGAAAGCAATTCTTCACAGCCTTTAGTTGTTTTGTTCCACACAAAAATGTAATTTCTCCTTATGACTAGTCATGGCTTTTTGTCCAAGGCTCCAGTCCTGTTGAGTCTTTGGGAAAGCCAAATGCCCAGGGTATTTCACCCTGCTGATGGGGTGATGTAGATAGAAATTCCAGAGTCACACCAGATTAGAATTTGGCCTGAAAGACTCAGCAGTTGACTGCCAGCACTGGGTCTGAGTCCTGTCCTTCCCAGAAGGACCTCAAGTACACATCTAACAGCTGTGGAATTCCTTGATGGTCAAAGGATGGTGCCTCACCTCACAAAATGAGCTGCTTAGATAAAACTCTCTAGAGCTGCTTTCTAACCCCTGCTTGCTGTGACTGGCTCTGCTGTGTCCTGTGTGTGTAGGTAGAGCCTGGCCCTTTGAAACCCCATAAACAAGAGTTTTCACTCCAAAAGTCCTGTCCTAATCCATCACTTTGATTGTTTTTCCACATGTGCTGTGCTTTTAGAAGCCACAAACCAGCCAGGTACTGTAGCATTGGTGTGCAGTTCTTACAAATTGCCATTTTGTACATCTGCAGACTCAATCATCACAGCGTTGTTTGTGATGCTTGGCAGAACTTCAGTGTGTGTGTGCAACTGACTGGAATGAGCTCTTTTGGCTTATTACACCCATTTCCTTGAAAATTCCCTCTCTTGGTGTGGTTTAATCCAGAGGGCTCAGGAGTTGTGTTTGAGCTTTGCTGTGCACGTTTTCTGTCTCCTCAAATTGCAGCCTGTAGTCTCCATCCTCCCAGCAAAAGAATTGTTCCTTATCCTAGGGAAGCAACCTAAGCCTGAGTGAAGCTCTGAAGAAACTGAGGAATGGGGTCCTCAGAGCCCACTTGGAGATCAGGCCAAATTTTATCCTTGCAGACATTGACTCTTCCTGGACTAGAAAGCAATTCTTCACAGCCATTAGTTGTTTTGTTCCACACAAAAATGTAATTTCTCCTTATGACAAGTAGTGGCTTTTTGTCCAAGGCTCCAGTCCTGTTGAATCTTTGGGAAAGCCAAATGCCCAGGGTATTTCACCCTGCTGATGGGGTGATGTAGATATAAATTCCAGAGTCACACCAGATTAGAATTTGGCCTGAAAGACTCAGCAGTTGACTGCCAGCACTGGGTCTGAGTCCTGTCCTTCCCAGAAGGACCTCAAGTACACATCTAACAGCTGTGGAATTCCTTGATGGTTAAAGGATGGTGCCTCACCTCACAAAATGAGCTGCTTAGATAAAACTCTCTAGAGCTGCTTTCTAACCCCTGCTTGCTGTGACTGGCTCTGCTGTGTCCTGTGTGTGTAGGTAGAGCCTGGCCCTTTGAAACCCCATAAACAAGAGTTTTCACTCCAAAAGCTCTGCACAGCTGCCTTTTTATGCAGATGGTATTATTTTATGGGGGATCAGGTTCCTGGGGACGTTGGGGGTGTGGGCCAGCTCCCAGAGGATGTGGAGTGTGGCAGGGAAGGGCTGCTGCAAACAGCTGCAAGAGCCAAATTGTTTGTCCCTCTTTCTGTGTGTTTTTCTGGTATTTTGGTCACCCTGCTGTTGGGATTTGGCCTGGCACGAGTCCATCACTGAAGGCACCTGTGGCAGGGCAGGCCAGGCTTGGGCTCTTGGAGTACACCCCTGGCTCTGTGCCCAGTGCAGCTGGTGCTACTGGAAGGGGCTGGTTGTGCTGAATTCCTGGAGCCACAGGTGTGAGTGGGTGTCTGGACTCTGTAAGGCTTTCCAGGAAAACAAGTGCCTGGCATGGAACAGCAAAACCTTGTCCTTCAGCTGAGAGGGGAAGTTGTGCTTCAAGGATTAAATGCAGTGTAGCTTGGAGAGATAAGATTGCAGCCTGGCAGGCTGCAGTGTGCTGCTCCCAGGGGGAGTGCAGGTTCCCAGCTCGTGTAGCACCACCGTGTGTCCGCAGCATAAAGCCACATGTCCTGTTCCTGGTCGTGCTGTCGCATGCCTAACGATGCTGCTGAGCCAGTTTGGAGTTGGACTGGGCTTCTAAACTGTTGTTGTGTTCCTGGGAGAGTAGTGAAGTGTCAGAGAGCAGTGTGAGCTCTCCAAGCATGATGAACGTGAAGCCTCTGTAAGTCTGTACTTGTAAAAAAACTGAGTTTTCCTTCCTGTCCTCTCAGGGGGTGCATTGAAATATCTTTGGGGCGTTGTCCAGTGATAAATATGCAAACTGTAACTGGGAATTTCCCGCTAGTGACAGGATACTTTTGACTGGAAAATATATAGGTCTGTTCCTAAATCAGGAAGTAATTTTATTTCTTTGTTTTCTCTGATCAGGTCAAGGGCAGAGATAGAACACGAAGCACTCATCGATGGGAATCTTGCAACAGAAGCCAACCTGATAATTCTGGATACTCTAGAGATAGTTGTACAGGTGAGGCTGAAAGAAAATGGACATGTAATGGCATTGCAGTCACCTGGCCAGGCAGCACTTTGTTAAACAGAGCTGCCTCAGTGCTGGAAGGATTGTTCAGCTGCAGCAGGAAAGGGGTGATGCCTCTCCAAATCCCAGCCTGGAACAATCTGGTTTTACATTGCAATACCTTCCTTCAGTCTTGAAATTGAGAATTTAAAGATTCTCCCTTCTTGTAATATAAGAAATAGTTATTCAGGAATGAACTGTAAAAATCTCCAAATCTTGCCCTATCCCAAACAGTTCCTCCAGTTCTTCCCAAACCTGCCTCAAATCACTGGGTTCCAGGTCAGCCTCCTGGACCTGTACTCACTTTGTCCCCTGATTTCTGTACAGATGAACCTGGGCACGGGCTGGAAGCAGACAGGACAGGACTATGCTTCCCAAAGCCACCTCTGATCTGCAGAGACCCCAGGAATCCCAAGGATTGTACTTTGTGCCTGAATAATCCATTTAGAGCCCACCTGTGGGTTTCCCTCCAGCAGAACAACATCCCCAAATGCCTCACTGGGGACAAAGAATCCCCATTCCACCTGCTTTATCCAGGGATCAGGTGTTCCTCACCTGGGGGTTGCCTCAGAATGGGGCTGTTTGGCAGGCCCAGCTAAGTGGGTCATTTCCCCACGCAGAGGGCTTTTGGTCAGAGCTATTTGCACTGTCCCACATGGACAGGCACACAGGAGCTTCATTTCTCTCATGGAATCTTGGTTTCCCATTTTCCTCATGGAATCTTGGGTTTCCATTTTCCTCATGGAATCTTGGGTTCCCATTTTTCTCATGGAATCTTGGTTTCCATTTTTCTCATGGAGTCTTGGTTTCCCATTTTCTTCATGGAGTCTTGGTCTCCCATTTTTCTCATGGAATCTTGTTTTTGCTGTTTCTCATGGAGCCTTGGTTTCCCTGTTTCTCATGGAGCCTCGGTTTCCCTTTGCAGACCGTGTCGGTGACGGAGTCCAAGGAGAGCATCCTCGGCGGGGTGCTCAAAGTTCTGTTGCACAGCATGGCCTGCAACCAAAGTGCCCTTTACCTCCAGCACTGCTTTGCCACACAGAGAGCTTTGGTCTCAAAGGTGAATCCCCTGTCGGGGCAGAAATCCCCCCTGAGCAGCACTGAGGGAGGAAGGCGCTGTTTCTTCCTTTGTATGGGGCCACTTCCCCAAGCAATTATTATTTTGGGCAGTGTGAATTTTCAAGCAGCGTAGCCTGGCCTGGTTTTCATGGGCAGTACCTGCATTTCTGCATTTTGGGCTTGGCTGTACCAAAAAGTGCAGCTCACACCATGGATGGGATTTGGGTTCCTGCTGGCTGGCACTGAGTGGGGAAGAGGCACCTGCTCAGTGAGGGGCTCAAGGCACAGGTGGGGTTTAAGCTGGACAAATCTCACTTTAAAAGGATTTGTTTCCCAGTTTCTGTAGGTGTGTGGGGAGAAGCTCAAAGTTTTAAGCCTGAGATTTTGGGAGTGATGTAAATCAGTGTGAAGGTGTAGATGTGGGAGCAAGTTGGAGGGGATGGTAAAATGAGTTGCCTTCCAGTGCTGCCAGTTTTGCCTTACTGTAAAGTGATTGAAATGAGCATCATTCCCCCAAAAGAGAGGGGTTGGGCTCCCTCTTATTGCAGTGCACCCTCACTGCTGCCTGTTTGTCTGAGTGCTCATTCCTGCCTGCTCCAATTTCCTCCCCTGCTGTTTTCCAGTTCCCTGAGCTGCTGTTTGAGGAGGAGACAGAGCAGTGTGCAGACCTGTGCCTGAGGCTCCTGAGGCACTGCAGCAGCAGCATTGGCCCCATCAGGTCCCACGCCAGTGCCTCCCTGTACCTCCTCATGAGGCAGAACTTCGAGATCGGGAACGTGAGTCCTGCTGCTCTCCCTGGGTTATTGCAGATCACGGGGTTGGGGCTGCTGCCTGTGGGTGCAGTCCCCCACAGAACTGGGGGGCACCCTGCTTCTGGCCAGGGGCTGTGAGGGAATTGACAGCAAAGATACTGGGATTCCAGTTTTTAAGGCTTGACCACACCAAAACCAACCAGGATCAAGGATGTTGCATGACAGTGTCATCCTGTTCAGGGTGTGTGAGAGGAGACCATGTGCAAACAGACAACATTAATATTTTTACAGGAGAACCTTTATCTGGAACTAAATAATCATCAGATTTTGATGTTTGGCTGCACCAGGTTTATTCTAATCACTGCTCTGAGACAGCCTTTCTTGCAAAACTTCAGTTTTCTTTTCTCTGTCGTGTCAGGAGGAGGGTGCCATGACCAAAGCACTGTCTCCAGGCTGCTGAAATAGCATAACAACATCTCTGTTGCAGAACTTTGCCAGAGTGAAGATGCAGGTGACCATGTCCCTCTCATCCCTGGTGGGGACATCCCAGAACTTCAATGAAGAATTCCTGCGGCGTTCCCTCAAGACTATTCTGACATATGCTGAGGAGGATCTGGAACTTAGGGAGACAACGTTTCCTGACCAGGTAAAAGACAGAAACCACAAGACAAGCAATGTGTAATTCATTGACAGGCTGTGCCTAAACCTCCATCTAGAACTGGAATTTGCTGGCGTTCCCTGGAAAGGGTCTGGGTTTTGTTTTTTTTAATCATCTAATCACATAAAACTCAGGTCTTTGATTAGTTCTGACAAGATGCAAAAATTCAGAGTGCCTGTGTTCCTCACATAACAATGTGTAGCTCAATTCCCATTGCCAGTTCTTTACAACAGCTTATTTTTCACAGGTCCAGGATTTAGTGTTCAACCTCCATATGATCCTGTCAGACACAGTTAAAATGAAGGAGCACCAGGAAGATCCAGAAATGCTGATTGACCTGATGTACAGGTAGAGTTGGCACTGTGGGGGCAGGAGATGTCAGTGCTCCACGTGGGTTTGGGCTCAGATGCTGCACGTTTGGGCACTTACAGGACTTGATTGTGGAGCAGTTTGGGTCTCACTGCTCACAGACCAATCTGTGCCTGTCTGTTGTGTTTGAATGTGGTGCTGAGAGGTTTTGTTTGGCATTTGGGCAGCTTATCTTGGATAAAAGTTGCTTTCATTCCCCAGCCATCCCTGGAAATCTCATCTTCCACCTGAGTAGGGAACTCTCCCTGCTTTGCTTCTGGGAAATCCTGGGGGTCTTCCAGCACCTGCTTGCCCAGAAGGCTTTTTGGTGGTACATACAATGGTGTCCATATGCCAAAGATGTTCCAGATCCAAGTTAAGCTCCAAGTGCCAGATTTCACGGTGCTGTCTGCAAAAATGGCCCTGAAGGCTTCTTAGCAGAGGTTTTCTGCCTTCTCAGCAGAGGTTCTGTTGTAGGGAGCCAGGCAGGTGTGCTCTGATTGTGCCACACCTTTGTATTGCCACCAGTCTCAGGTGGAACATGGGCTTTGCTCAGGAGCTTCTGCATCACCCACTGCTCACCCAGCAATAACTGGTTAAAAACTCTGTAGTTCAGGGTGACTTCCCATCTCAACAGCTTCTTGTCTCAGGGATTTCCAGACAGCACCAAGGGGGTTGGTGTTTAAGCAGAAGTGACTAAACACAGTGTGAGAAAACCATGCTGAAGGGCTGTGCTGGTTCAGAAGGAAAGGACATGGAAGCACAGAGGTTTTGTCTCCCTTCAGGATTGCCAAGGGCTACCAGAATTCCCCTGACCTGAGGCTGACGTGGCTGCAGAACATGGCAGGGAAACATTCCGAGAGGAGCAACCACGCCGAGTCTGCCCAGTGCCTGGTGCACTCTGCAGCCCTGGTGGCCGAGTACCTGAGCATGCTGGAGGACAGGAAATACCTCCCTGTGGGCTGTGTGACATTCCAGGTGGGCATCATCCTCCCTAGGGGGTTTTTGGGCTTTGCTGCTGAGGTACAAAGTGTTTCCATATGCTGGGGGTTCTGTGTCTTCATCCTCAAACCATGCTCGCTGTTTGCTGCATGAATGAGATGCTGCTCTGTGACAAATGTGTATTTTATACAGATCCTCTACAAAAATAGATATATTTTATATATGCACTACAAAAATAGCAATATTTTACATATATACTCTACAAAAATAGATATATTTTATATATAAACTACAAAAATAGCAGTATTTTACATATATACTCTATAAAAATGGAAAGCCGTATTTTGCGTATATACTCCACAAAAATAGAAAGCTATATTTTATATATATATACTTACAAAAATAGAAAGCCACCTCTACAGAAATTCCAGGATTTGACTGCAAATCAACTGCCTTTCAAAGTATTGAAAGTGTTGAGTGTTGCTAATTGAGTAAATGTATTTTTATCTCTTGTATCTCCCCAGAACATATCTTCCAATGTTTTGGAAGAGTCAGCAGTTTCTGATGATGTTGTGTCCCCAGATGAAGAAGGAATCTGTTCTGGGAAGTATTTTACAGAAGCTGGTCTGGTGGGATTGCTGGAACAGGCTGCAGCATCTTTCTCCATGGTAGAAGGCTTTCATTTCTTTACCTCCCTTCTCCAGCAACCTCACACTGCTGGGCAGTAGGAAGGAAAATGTTTTCTCTCTGAGTGTATAATTCTATTGTAAATGCTTAATTTGCACAGAACAATTGGAGTTTTAATTGTTTGAGACAGCTTGGTTTGCCCTCTGGAGTAAACCAAGGAAAAGGAGTGAATTAATTCCCATGACACAGCATGAAGTGTCATTCACTGGGCTTAAGCACAAGTAGGAATAAATCCAGAGCAAAAACCTGGAGTTCCTGCTCAGCCTCTTGTGCAGTGAGTGCCCATGGTGGGCTGGACCCACTCCCTCAGAGAGATCCTGAGGATCTTCCCAAGTCCATCTCTTCTTGGGGTGCCAGAAGTGGGTGCAGAAGTCACACAGGCTGAAGATGTACTGAACAGAAAAAGCTGAAATGTGCATTTGAGCTTTTCCATATTTAATGCTCATAGGTTTGATTATGATCCTGTTTAGATTGTTTTGCTCTTGTGCCTGTGTCCATCCAAAATATCCAGGATTTGTTATGTTAATGATCCTAATTACTGACAACAAGGTGTAATGCACCAGACTCTTGATTTCAGGGGAATTTTATTCCATTTATCTCTGGGTGCATTTCAAGAAATGATGTGATTATCCCACAGTGGAGTCTCAGCCACCTTTTCATTTTGCAGTTTTATCATTTAAATGCTGTGTGTGTAATTCTGGCTGTTGAATTGATGGAGCAATCTGATGGGCCTTATTTTTGTAGGCTGGCATGTATGAAGCAGTTAATGAGGTTTACAAAGTCCTTATTCCTATTCATGAAGCCAACAGAGATGCCAAGAAGTTGTCTACTATTCATGGTAAACTGCAGGAAGCATTCAGCAAGATTGTTCACCAGGTAATGGTTTGAATTTTTAGCTGCAGGGTGAATTGTGAAGAAACTTCAAATGCTCAGTGCAAGGGAAATGAAAAACCATTATTCTCAGATTCCAGAGAATTGTCAAATGATGATCCACAGTAAATACAAGGATCATTAACAGTTTTTTTTCCTGGAATTTAAAACAAGAGAACATCACAAACCAAGATTTGTTGTAGCTTCAGAACTATCCAAGACTTAAAAATTCTAGTTTACCCCTTCAGATGTTCTTTTAAACTGTGTTTTGCATGCTGGGAAAACCCACTGTACTTTGCCTTTAGCCTGGTAGGTAACATCCAGAAATGCTGGGGGGTTTATTTATTTGTTCATGTGGTGGTTAAAGAATTGAAGGAACTTTTCCAAACTTGGATGGTGCAAAAGCCACCAGCTTAATTAAGGGCTGTGAGGGCCTGGCTGTGCTGGGCCAGAGGAGGCTGCTTTGGCTGCATGATGACTTAGAACCATTGAAACCATTGCAGGCTAATTGCTGGTCATGTTTTGGCCTTTGAAACTCCTTTTTTTTTGGTTTCTGTGACATGCCCTTTTTACTTTTTATCACACAGAGTACTGGCTGGGAGGTAGGTAACTCCATCTTAGTTAGCAAAGAACACTAATTGAGTTTCCAGATGACTCACGCCAACGCTTGCCCACATGTGCTAGCTGTGGGTGTTTCTGTTGCTGTCTGCTGTTTAAAACAATTCATTAACCAAAGAAATCCCAATAAACCGTGGTTGTAGTAGGAATTTCTTCATAAGCAGCTGTAGGTAGTGCATGGATGCTGACGTGTTCCACTAATGAGGTTCTTTGGTGAATGAGCCACTGTATCATCACTAGTTTGTTTTTATAATTTGTTTATATTTCTTTCCATCAGCATTGACACAGAAAATCATCCCTCCATACCATATTTTCACCCCACCCACAGGGGTCGATTTAAGCACCAATGCTCAGAGGTACCAAACACAAACCTGGTTTGCTGCAGGTGCACCTTTGATCTCAGAAGAGAAACTGCTTCCTTCTGTTCTCAGTCAATTTATGCAGGGGTTTATCTGGCAGAAAAAGGGCTCAGCTGTGTTAACTGGGGCCAGTTTTGCTGCCTGGGTTTTTGAGGAGGCCGTGTGCTCACAGTTCTGCAACACACACCACGAGAACCACGCTTTTGGGTTAAAAATGGACAAAGCAATTGAATGATCTGCAGGGCCACTTTGACTCCAGCCCTAGTTCAGTTGGCACAGTGGGTGCATGAGCATGGAGAAGTCTCAGAAAGCACTAAAAAGCTTTGTGAATATGATGTTCTTTGTTTAGGCTTCATCTTTCCAGTTTTTTTTTGCTTTTCTATGGATCAGGCAGCTCATTTTGGGCCACCTCCCTCCAGGTTTCCATCACACATTTACTGAACCGAGGCTGAGACAAAAAAACCTTTGGTGTTGTGGGACATAATTAAGGCTGGTGATGTCTGAATGTCGGTTTCAATTCCAGCCTGGCAAAAAATGGAAATTGAGCAGCTTAAAATAAACCCTGACACTTGAGGGCTGGCCCTGGACATCATCCCCTTGTCCCCATGGGAGGTCCAGGCAGACACAGCCCAGCAGAGAACCTGTGCTAGGTGTGGAAATGATGTAAATGTGTTCAAGCCAACAAGGCCTGTGAGCATCTGTTTTATTATTCTGCCCCTAAATCGACCCCTGGAGAGACTCCTGCCATTGGTTATGATTCTAACACCACTTGGTCATGTTTTACTGCATGGTAAAAGACACCGTGGGTTCAGCTCTCCTCTGTCATCGTGCTCCTTCATTGCCACACTTTTTCTGACCTTTGTGCTTTGTAGCTTTCAGGTTTGTTGCATGTTTTGCCCTTTTTTTCCCTCCCCTTATTTAAAATATTTTAATGGATGCTCGCGCCCCGCCCCCCCTCCCCTTTTTAATTTTAAAATTTATTTGCTGCCAATTTGCTGCTTGTTTGTTTTATGGAATTTCCCTAATTAAATACTTTCTGTTTTCTCCTCTATCGCCCTGGTTGCTGACCCTCCTCCCCACTCTTACTATTGTCTGTTGTGGTAAGTTCCTACTTGTGGAATTTTTTTTCCCTTTCTCTGCCCCTTTTCCCCCACTTCCCCTTTTTGTTTTTGGTTTGTATTTGGTTTTTGTTTTTTTTGTTTTACACTGTGGAACCCCCAATTTCATTTTAGCAAAGAGCTATGCCAACAGCAGCACCCCCCTCATGGCACAAGGAATGTGGTGTTGCCAACTACAAGCATTGCAGTGTCCTGGGGCTGGCACCAGAGCATTCCTGAGCTCTCCTTAAACACACCAGCTGGTGGGCTTTGTGTGCTTATTCATGGAATAAATGTTGGATTCATTCTATTTGTTTGCTTTCCAATTAGGAAAATTAAGAAAAAAATATTTTCATGCTGTGCCACGAGAATTTAAAAACTCTTTTTAAGCTGTGCATGGGGAGGTTGCCAGTGGATAACAGGGCTCCAGGAGCTGATTCTTTCCCAGAAAATCAATATTGGAAGACTTGGAGTAGTTGGCAACACTGCAAAGGACCTTGGGTTAAAATTGAGCAGGAGAACAACAGTACTGAGTTTGGTAAAGATGGGTTGGATTCTGCATTTGGAAGGAGTTGCTTTTGTTCCTGCACCCTTCAGGCAGCTGCTGCTGTCCTGGAGGAGGAAGCAATGATCCCTCTTGCATCTGATTTATCTTTTATTTCCCCCCAAATCTTGTTGGCAAAGCTTTTTGTGTGCGTGCAAGAGATAACCCCAAAACTTTATTCCCAGCAATTTGGAAAGGTATTTACCATGCATAATAACAAATCATGAACCTTCATAAGTCATGGTGGCTGTTACCTGCTCTGCCAGTTGTGTGATGGCTATTCAGTGTTCACCTTCATTCTCTTCTCCTCCCAAAATCCTATTATTTTTTGATAAAATAATAGGAGATATGATGCTTTTAATAATTCCTCCCTCATATCTGCATTTTTAGCTCTTGCCAGAAACAAGACCACAGAGCATTTAATTATTTGTTCAGTTTTCCCTGCTGTGGCTGGGAAGTGGTTTGGTGTTGGCTGAGTTTGAGATGCCAGTACAGAGCCATCCCCTGTCCCCAGTGCCAGGCATGGAGCTGATCCCAGGGAAGTGGCAGCTCCTCAATATCCCTGGCAGGCCTGGAGTGGTCTGCAAGTGTTCCCCCAAAGGGATTTGCTCCATTCCCTTGTCTCCAGGCACATATTCCCAGCTGGGGTCCCTTTAACTGGGATTCAGCATCTGGATTTAGCAGGGAGAGCCAGAGCAGCATGGGGCTGAGCTGGGAGCTGGCCTCACACAGGGACAGGGAATCTCACCAGGCTTCCCTGGAGCTCTGCCCTCCTGGGCTCCCCAAAACTTTGATTTCATGCATTTAGTAAATGCCAGCAGGACTCCTCAGGGATTTATGCTGATCAACAGACAGCATTCTCTTCCTCCCTAATCATTTTTACCCTGCCTGTAAAAAGGAGCTGCCTGGGCAGGTGTCCATGGCAGAAACTCACTTGTAGGGATCTGGTTCTGCAGATGCTTCCCACCCTGGAAACCCCTGGCCCAGGAGGAAGGAAACAGCTCATGAACTAGAAATCAGTGTGTCCTTAATCACCCAGTGCCAGGGTTGGGGCAGGATCCCACAAACTTTGGCTCTGGGGAGCTGATCCATGTGGCAGCTCCCCCCAGACAGACATGGAGTCATGGAATGGTTTGGGTTGGAAAGGACCTTAAAGAGATCAGGTTCCAACCCCACCTTGCTCCAGGGGCTGCCTTGGGAAGGACTTTGAGAAAGGGGTCCTGGAGTCAGAGCCTTCTGTCTGTGACAGTGAGGTGGAAGCTGGAAATGCTGAGTGTTCAGGGATTTTAGTGTGGGTAATGTTACCCAAAACTGGGGCTTTGAAAAGGTAGTGATGAGGAAAAAAGGGTTCAGTAGCTCAGTCCTGCGTGGATCCAGAGGGATGGGCACTGCACAAAGACAGGGAGTCCAGGGAAATGGCAACACCCAGTGAAACAGCAGCAGCTCTGGAGTTCCCACCCTGGGAGAGCTCCTGGGCTCCTGGGGTGTGCTGAAAGCCCTGGGGGTTTCAGTGGGGCTGGAGGAGAGCCCCTCTCTGCAGGAGGATTCCCAGAGGGACAGGCTCTGGAGCAGGGTCCAGGGAGCCTGGGCACAGCCAGGTGCTGCTCCTCACCCCAGGTGCCTCCAGAAGGGCAGAGCTCAGCTCTGAAGTGGAATTTTTTAGCCCTCAGGCACCTCCAGGGGGGTGCTCCAGAGTTTCCTCCAGCCAGGAGAAGTGGCCATGCCAGTGATTTTTGCAGTCTGGAGTTTGCCTGAAGGGTTTTTTAATTTTAGTTTGGCTTATTTATCCTCTTTGCCTTCTGTAGATTGTGTTCACCATCACCACAAGAGATCAGTTTTACCATAGCAAAATACTAAAATAAACCCTGGCAGCCAGGACACCTGTAAGGGCTGTTTGAAGCCAAACCCTAACCCAGCTCAGGGACACTGAGGGTCCTTAACTGCATCACACTTTGTCACGAGAGTAAAGGTGAACATTTTGGAGTTTCTTGCTGAAAGGCATCCCTGGTTTGTGCATGCAGCGTGAGTTCTTTAACACAAGCAAGGTGTGTTTAATTTTAAAGCATTTTTCTTCTCTCTCTCTCTCTCTTTTAATCAGATTTTCTCTGTTGCCTTTCCAGCAAAAAATCTTTCTTGTTTCTCTCCTTTTGTTGCGTTTCGGGGCCAAATTCACCACTGGCTCCCCTGGAAGCAGGTACATGGCACTGGATTGCATCTGCTTTCACCAGGAGTGACTTTGGCCCTCTCTCCTAGGCAGTTCCTAGAGAGTGTAACACCTCCCAGCTGGAATGCTGGTTCAAGAGCACTTGTGTGTGTGTGTGAGTGAACTGGACATTGACTTGGGCCCAACCCTGCAATTCCTGGAGGGTGGATTTGGGGGGAATCCAGGGGTGTCTGACCCCTACGGGTCTCTGCACAGGCTTTGGAAAGCCTCAGATAATGATCCCAACAAAAGGGATTTGCCTTTGGCTGCCTCTCAGAGATCTGATGTTTCTTAAGCTGAAAGAGAATAGATTTAGGTGGGATGTTGGGAAGGAATTGTTCCCTGTGAGGATGATGAGTCTCCAGTTCCCAGAGCAGCTGTGGCTGCCCCTGGATCCCTGGAAGTGTCCCAGGCCAGGTTGGGCAGGGCTTGGAGCACCTGGGATAGTGGGAGATGTCCCTGCCATGGCAGGGGTGGCACTGGGTGGGCTTTGAGGTCCCTCCCAACCCAAACCATTCCATAATTCCATGCTGGCACCTCCAGGCTCCTCCTGGGTTGGGAGAAGTCATTGCAGGGTTGGGCTAATGGTCGTAACTGATCCATAGAATTCCATGTTAGTTTATAATTCCATTGTGGTGTTTGCTGCTAAATGCATCCATGCTGAGTTAGGTGTGTTTTTTTTTCTTTCCCTTCTTTCTTTCTAATTTTTTGCCTTTGTTTTTTAATTTCTTTTCATTTTTGCATAAATTCAGGAGCCTGCGTGCAGCCGTGCTTGGGGGTGTGCATGTCTCCACCCTGAAATAACCTCTTGTTTCTCCATCCCTAGGATGGAAAGAGGATGTTTGGCACCTACTTCCGAGTTGGTTTTTATGGCACTAAGTTTGGAGACCTGGATGAGCAAGAGTTTGTTTACAAGGAGCCTGCAATAACCAAGTTGGCTGAAATCTCCCATCGGCTGGAGGTGAGAGGGTTTCACTGGAAGTTTAACTTCATCATCAGTTGTTTCACAGAAACAGCCCCTCAGAAAAGCAGTTTGGGTGTCTGAGAGCTGGGGCTGGTGTCCCCTGCCCTCCTGCTGGTGCCACCAGCAGGAATTCCCTGATCAGAGGCTCTCCCTGAAAATTTGTGGTGTACCCATTATCTTTCTCCTCCAGTAGGGCCTTCCCAAGGCATAGACTGAGTCTCTGTTAGTCTCTTCTTTGTCTTCTGGTTTCTCCAAGATGTCTTTGTTGTCCATGAATTCTGCATTCCAGATGTCCAACCTCAACAGTCCATCTCTCTCTCCCAGCCTTTGTTCATTGAAGCACAGCAGAGTTGGTTTATCAAAACTTAAAGCTCCATTAATGTTCCCAGGCTGTGCTCCCACAAAAGTAGGTTATGACAATGTTCCTAAATGCTGGCTGAGAGTAATTTAGAAATATCACGGTATTTATAATTTATATACATATATAGGTTATGATTAAAACAGTTAATTTAAATGTTAATTAAAATCATAAACTGAAATTTAAACATTCTATCATTTCCAGCACCAGTGGATCCCAAACTGACCCATTTTAGTTGCATACAGACACAAAACAAACCCAAATGCCTCATTCAGAACCAGGCACTGTTGGAAGGCTCTCCTGCTTTCCAGGGCTTGTTTTTTCCCATTGCTCTGGAATGTGACTGTTGGAATTCTCCTGGGTTCAGCAGATCACATTCTGCCAAAGGCATGTGGAGCTTCACCTGCCCTGAACGTGCCTTTGCCCCCCAGCCCCCATCAGGGCTGCATTTGATGGTTTTTCCTTTCTCCTTGGTTGTAGGGGTTTTATGGAGAACGGTTTGGGGAGGATGTGCTGGACGTCATCAAGGACTCAAACCCTGTGGACAAATGTAAACTTGATCCCAACAAGGTGAGGGCACAAGTGCAAATGCAGAGATAGAACAGGTCCTGAAGGGGTGAAAATGCAGTGGGACAAATTCTGCCCTGAATTTCACCACATTGGCAACAAAATCCATGTACTGAGCATCTTGTGGCTGCTTGGGAGGAGAGTTTGGGAAAATAATTCCAGCAAGGAATGCAGGATTGGCCATTCCCTTCCCTGGGCCGGTAGTGGTGGGTGGGAAGGGAGGAGGTAAAAGGACAGAGGCTGTGCTGGCCTTGCTCTGCTGGGTGCAAGGCAGGAAGGGCTGTGCCATTCCCTGGCTTTTGTGCAGCTGCAGCATTTTGTCACCTTTGTGCCACGTGCTTTCAGAGTAGCAGAAAATGCAGGAGCTGGCCTGGGAAACAGGGCAGGGCATGACCTGCAAGGAAGGGTTTGGATCAGATACTGGGGAGAAATTCATTGTGAGGTGGTGGACTCAGGGTGCCCAGAGGAGCTGTGGCTGCCCCTGGGTCCCTGGAAGTGTTGGAGCAGGTTGGAGCCCCCTGGTTTAGGGGAGGGTGTCCCTGCCTGTGGCAGGGCTGGGCTGGATGGGCTTTAAGCTCCCTCCCACACAAAGCACTGCATGATTCCATGATGTGAAGGACATGAGAAGGGAAGGACAGCGAGCTGTGCTTTACCCAGCCCACAAACCATTGGCAGCACCGGGTCCCTCCGGTGTGAGTGGGATTGTTGAAGGCAAAGCCCAGCCCCAGTTTGGGCAGTGGTGGGGCTGGGAGGACACAGCTCCAGCTGAGGAGCACATTCCCTGCTGCAGGCCTACATCCAGATCACCTACGTGGAGCCCTACTTCGACACGTACGAGATGAAGGACAGGATCACCTACTTTGACAAGAACTACAACCTGCGGCGCTTCATGTACTGCACGCCCTTCACGCTGGACGGCCGCGCCCACGGCGACCTGCACGAGCAGTTCAAGCGCAAGACCATCCTCACCACCTCCCACGCCTTCCCCTACATCAAAACCAGGATCAACGTCATCCACAAGGAGGAGGTGAGGCCGGAGCTGCCTGGGGATGGGGCCTGGGGGTGCAGGAGGCTCCTTCAGCTCCATTCCAGCTTGCCTTAGGAGCTCAGTGTGGAGTGTTCCTCACTCAGGGTCACCAGTTGTGGTGGTGGTCACAGGGGTCCCAGGATGAGGGAAGAGATGAGAATCTTGACTCCATGTTTCAGAAGGCTGATTTATTATTTTATGATATATATAATATTAAAAGAAAATGATATAGTAAAACTATACTAAAAGAATAGAAGAAAAGATTTCATCAGAAGGCTAGCAAGGAATAGAAAGGAATGGAATGATAATAAAATCTTGTACTGCTTACAGCTTCAACACAGGTGGCTGTCATTGGTCATCAAGTAAAAACAAGTTCACATGCTGGGTAAACAATTTTTTAAATCACATTCTAAAGCAGCAAAACATGGAGAAAAGCTGGAGCTTCTCAGCTTCTCAGGAGGAAAGATCTTAACAAAAAAGTTTTTCATGAAATATGTCCGTGACAGCTTTGGAGTTCCTAGGGACTGCTCCCTGTTGCCATTGGACCCCAAGTAAGCCCAGACTGATGGAGGGATGTGTCTGCCCCACCACCTCCACACCTGGTACCTGGAGGGCGCTTGGAGAGCTCTGCAGGCTGGGCTGGGCTGGTGTTGGAGCAGCCTGGTCTAGGGAAGGTGTCCTGCCCGTGGTGGGGGTGGAATGGGATGAGCTCTGAGGGCCCTTCCCACCAACCATTCCATGACTCTGTGATAATGGAGGTTTGGTCATTTTCCAGGGCTGGGCAGGATCAGGTGTGGTCACTGGGACTCTGTGAGCAGTGACCCAAAGGGACACGAGTGCCACTCAGAAACATCTCAAACAGCTCTGGGCTGCCCAGAAACAGCTAAAAATCAAACCTTTTATTGATGACTCTGAACCAAGATGATGCATTTCTGATGGTTTCAGAAATGTTGGTGTCCTCCAACCCTCAGTGGTGCCGCACTGTGGAATTTTTTAAAATTATTTTTTGTTTATTAAGATTGTTTATTAAATGTGTGAGATGGTATTTTTTGTTTGGATTTAGATGTTTATTAGTTTTTAATTTATATTATAGTTTTATAAATTGTGAGTTTTATAGTATTTTCATAAATTAAAAATGGAGTTGTATTTTTTAATATGGTTTTAGAAGGATAAATTGTTTAATTAAGAAATGATATTTAAATTATTATTTTTAATTTAATAATTATTTAGAGTTAGCAGTGTGGATTTTTTATTTAATTATATAATATTTAAATTTATGAAGAAAGTGAAGAAGGATTAGTTTTTGTTTTATATATATTATTTATATATATAACAAAATGTATATATCATTTTATATATATCATTATATTTTAAATTTTTGAATTCTAAGTTTTTTTATTATGTGATATTATATACTTTAATTTAAATTATGTATTTATAATCTTAGTTTTATTATTTAATTTTGGAAGATTTTTTATGGTTTTAGGTCAAATGTAGTATTCTCTTGGGGGGTAGTTCCTGTCAGCACAGAAAGTCTGAAATTCTCAGTAAGCAGGGTTCCAACACCACCCCACTGCGGCCTGGGCATTGCTGAAGGTCTGTGCCTGGTTGCCAGGCTCAGCCATAACAAAAATCCTGTTCTGGCTCCTTGTTTAGATCATTCTGACCCCCATCGAGGTCGCCATTGAGGACATGCAGAAGAAAACCCAGGAATTGGCTTTTGCCACCCACCAAGACCCTGCAGACCCCAAGATGCTGCAGATGGTGCTGCAGGGATCAGTAGGTACCACAGTGAATCAGGTGAGGATCACTGTCCCTGGCAGTGCACAGCCTTGGGCCTTGTTTCTCAATCCCCTGGAATCTGCTCTGTCTTTAAGGGATGTCTTTAAGGTCACTTAGGGTAGGTCTAGGCCAGCTGTTCCCAGGGATTTGGCTGTTTGAGTAAGAGTCTTGAAAATGTGGAAAGAAACTGGGAAGAAACTTCCCTCCCTCAGTTACTGCTCCTTCCTGGCACTTGCACTTGTTTCTGCCTGCTCCTCTTCCCTAAACTTTCCCTTTGTTAGCCAGGCTCTGCAGGATTGTGTCCTGCTGTGGATTTTCAACAAAATGGAAAGCAGTGGAGAAAAAGTGAGGAAAGGCTGAAGGAGCCTGAGTACAGCACAGTGCACAAGCTGGAAAAAAATCAGCTGGAGTTCTGAGGGCTGGGTTGAGTTTGTGGTGCTGGCAAACACTCCCTGGCTTCCATCTGCATTGTTTAAACTTTGCCTCAGTTGTGAGTTGAGCAAACTTTGTCAGGAGTCCTTATAAAGGAAAACAAATGGAGAATCTGTGCAGTTTCTCACACTGTTTTCCAAAAGCAGAGTTTTAAATAAAACAAAGCAAGGCCTAAAGGCGACTCAGTTGTCACTGAGGTTGGTGATTTACACCAGATTTCCCAGCTGCAGCTCTTCAGGATGCTTTGTGTAAGGAGATGTTGTGTTTTGTGGATGTTTTCTATGTGGCTGAACTTTCTCCAGTGATTGGATGTGACAGACAGTTCCCAGAAACTCACTCTGCCCCTTCTTCTCCTAAAGGGACCATTAGAGGTTGCACAAGTTTTCTTGTCTGAAATCCCCAACGATCCAAAGCTCTTCAGACACCACAACAAACTCCGCCTCTGCTTCAAGGACTTCACCAAAAGGTATGAGAGGGGTCCCCAGGGCACTGCCAGGTGCAGAGGCTGCTGCTGCCACCCCAGCAGGGCCAGTGCAGTGACCCAGGGCTGTCCTGGTGTCCCACCACCTCCCAGCTTCCATGTGCAGCCCCTTCCTCACCTGCCCAGCCCTTCCCTGTTGGTGCTACTGCTCCCTGGCTTTGTGGCCCTTGCTGTTCAGCAGGGAGGAATTGATCCCAGCTCAGCTGTGAAATGTCCCAGAAAAATCACAAGAGGCCAGAGCTCCCAGCCTGGCAGGGTCAGGAGGAACTGCTGCACTGGCCAGGAGATGAAATTTCCTTCTGAAGTGAATTTCTCCGAGCAGAGTGGAGGGATGCTGGCACAATTCCCTGGAGAAATGTGCTGGCTGCTCTACTTTCCTTGAGTCATGCAAACTGTAGGCTCAATCCAGCATCTTTTGCAGCACCAAGAAATTTTAAAACCACCAAAATAATTGAAATGAAAAAGCTGTGAGCAAATAGATCCAGTGGAAGCATAGCCTTCCCCTGTGAAATAAATGGATTTACAGTTGTTTTCCTACCCTTTATTTAAATTACATCTTTGCAAGCAGAAGAGTTCTTGATGAACATCCCAGAGTGCTATTTGTTAATCTCTCCTGACTCTATCCATCTTTAAATCCTCTGGGACTGGAAGTGGCTCTGTGGAAATTAGCTTTTCATTTCTCTTCAGGGAGGATAAATGTAACTGGAGGGTAAATGCCACTAAAAAAGAGTTGTCACTCTGGAAATGGGAGATGTGCCACCCTCTCCTTGCCCCCTGGACACCAGGTGGTTCAGCTGAGCCCTGATGACCAAAAGACAAGACCAAGGGTATTCCCTGTGATCCCAGAGGGACAGAGTGGCTCTTTTGTGCTGTTGGATGGACAGACCTGCAGCAAGGGGCTGTTTCTGCGTGCCCAGCTCTCTCTCAGAGGGTTTGTGTTGCAGGTGTGAGGATGCCCTGAGGAAGAACAAGAGCCTGATCGGGCCGGACCAGAAGGAATATCAGCGGGAGCTGGAGCGCAACTACCACCGGCTCAAGGAGGCCCTGCAGCCCCTGATCAACAGGAAGATCCCACAGCTCTACAAGGCAGTGCTGCCTGTCACGTGCCACAGGTGCATATTTGGGGTTCCTCTCGGGGCACAGGGTGTGAAACTGAGGGCTCTGAGCTTCCCGGGATCCTGCACCATCCGTTTGTTTTCAGTCCTGGCTCTCCTTGCTGAGCCCGTCCCTGTTCCCTTCTGTCCCTCCTGAGAGCACATTCCCTTTCCTGCAGCTGTGGTAGGTGGTGTTTGCAATGTTCCTTTTGTTTCTCAGCTAGGACAGTCGGTTTTTTGTTTCCATCCTGCATCCCATTCCTTTTAGATACAAAACCACCCTCAGCATGGCAGGACTTTATTCCTGATGAAACTGGGATCAGGCGCTCCAGGGGGGGAAATTGTTGGTGCTGGAAGAGCAGGAAGCTGGAGATTGGGTTTGTGTGGGACAGGACATAAAAATCCCAGTGGGGATCACAGGATTACAGAAGGGTTTGGGTTGGAAAGATCTTAAACACCATCCAGTCCCCTGCCACGGGCACCTTCTGCCAGAGCAGGCTGCTCCGACCTGGTCTGGAACAATTCCAGCTTTGGGGTGACCAAAACCTCCATGTGCAGCTCATGGATGAGCAGGGGATTTGGGGTACAGGCACTTTCCAGCCAGGCTGTGGCTCCCAGATCAGGGCCAGGAGTGGTTCCCAGCAGGAATCTGTGACCCCTGTGGAGTTCCCTGGCAGCAGGGCAAGGCTGGATGTTCCTGAAGCTGAACTCAGGGGGTTTCTGCCTGGGAGTGCTGCAGGAAGGTCCCTTCCCTCCCTGCCCAGCTTTGGGATCGTGGAGCTTTCCCCAGCTCTGTGTCCCAGCTGTTCCCTGGCAAATTTTCCTGGCTGGCATGATGGGAACACCAGAGCTTCCCTCCTCACCCAGCCAGGCACCCTACAAATGGTTTTGGTGTGGTAATTTTATTATCTGATCAAATAATCAGCCTAATCCAGGTATGACATAAAATATCCTGAAAATCATAGAATCTCCTGAGTTGGAAGGATCCCACAAGGATCACTGAGTCCAACTCCAAGTATTCCTGGCAAATTTCACTTTAGGGATGTGTTTGAAAGATTTAAATTTCAGTTGTGCAGGTGTTTGTGCTGCTTCTGTGTGTACACAGGAATTAAACTTTCTGTCAGTGCTCTGGATGATACAAACCCAAACCCAAATCCTTGGAAAAGCAACGAGTTTTAATGCCAGTGGATTTAATTTTTGTTGTTAACCAGCTCTAGGAAAAACTGGAAATCAATTCAGAGTCATTCATCTGGTGAGGCTTCTTATTTCACCATGGAAAATCTGAGCTCATCATTGTATTTTCTCTCCCTCAGAGACTCCTTCAGCAGGATGAGCCTTCGCAAAATGGAAATCTAAACGAGTTAAAAACCAAAATAAAAAAAAAAAGCACTTAAAAAATTAAGGTTTTGAAAAGAAAAAGAGCCTTGTTATCAGCGCTGGGAATCAAAGAAGTTTTATTGTGAAATAAAACTTGGACTTCATCCTGGACATCCCACACACCTCTTCCTCCATCAAAGTGTTCAGTGGCCAAAAAAAATCATTCTGAAATGTCAAATGTAGACTTCTCAATGTTTGAAAAAAAAAAAAAACATAATGGCAGTGGTATCCAGAGTATTGGTGATGAGCTGTAAACTTACCTGTTTTTTAAGGCATTTTTATGACTCAAAGGTACACTAAACGCATTTACCTTTATTTATAGCATTACCTAATGTTAAATTTATTTTACTTTTAGTTCCTATATTTAATTTATGTTAGGACCATACGCAAATGCATTTTGGAAGTTTTTAATGTAGTGATGATGCTGATGGTTATTTTGATGGTACTATTAAATATGTGAATGTTTACACTTTAATTCCCTGTGCATTGGACTTCAGGGCTCAGCATCCTTGGGGAACAGGTTCAGAGCAAGGTAAGTCATGGTAACATTAATTAACAGAGTGCTGATTGTTTATTATCCCTGTTCTTTTGCTGCAAACAAAAAAAAAAAAATTCCACCTGTAGCCAGCAGCAGGTGGAGGCACAGATTGGTACCCCTTCACCTCCTTCAGTCCAGCAGGGGAAGTTTCACCTTCACTTGTGTGTGTTCATGGACATCTCCACCAGCTGGGAGGTGCCAGCATCTCCTCACCCCTGGGATTAGCGCTGTCCATGCAACTCAACTCATTTTATGTTATTTTTTAATTATAGCCTAATTTCACAGGAAAAAAAACCCCTAAAATGGTATCACAGTTTAAAAGGGTACAAAGCATTCTTTGCATTGCTGTTTATGTGAAGAAAGATGTGTTTTACAGCAGGTATTTTGGGCTCTAACACTGCACTTGGAGGAAACATCAGATTTGGAGCTGAGTCCACAACTCCTAAATCTTGCCCTGATGTTTTTCCTCTCTGTGGTGAAGAAAGTCCCCTGGAAGAGGTGGTGTGTGATTAAACACGTTTATTCTCTCTCCATAAATACCTAAGTATGCATAAAAAAACCAGATATACACACAAAACCTGAATTTGATAAACATACTCTATCTATATAAAAATAGAAGGACAAATGGGTTTATACATGAAGTGCCCCCTTCAGCAGCAGCACTGGAGTTTAGGGTGGGCAGGGTCTTTTTTTTCCTTTCTCAATAGTTAATTTTTAGGTAATTGGAGACTTCTCCCATGGTCTCTTATGCCAGCAGCTGCCCAGGGGGGTGCTTTGTGTGCCAGGCTCTGCAAGGGTCCCTGGAACAGAATAATCCTGAATTGGTGCTGTCTCACACCTGCATGGAGTTCCCTGCAGAAGGAAAATTCCAGACTTTTCATGGATATTCCAAGCTTGGCTCTTGCAAAGCCCAGGGGTGCTGACAAGGCCTTGGAGGTGCTACAGGAGTCAGGGAATCTCAGAATGGAAAATATTAAGGAAGGAGGGAAGGGCTTTGGAATAGATTTACAGGAAGAGGCATTAAAAATATTTACACAGTGCAAACAAATCCCAGGAGCCATGAAAGGATAAAACTTTAATTTACAGTGGCCTGCTCCAGGACAGGAGTTACAAGCAACAAGTTCAGGGGGGTGGCAAGTGGTGCTTGAATGAATATCCCAAAAATCCACCCCCAGTCGCTCTCCCTGTGCCAGGGTTTTCATTCAGCATCTTCCAGCTGAGGCTGTTTTCAGCCACAAAGAATCTCCTCCCAGGCTGTGCTGGGATGATGGAAGGCAGCTGGGTCTTCCTGACATCCTATTTTGGTGTAAATAATGGTATTTTGTTTCCTTGGAACATTCCTGATGCTGCAGTTGAGTGAAAAAGATCAAGTCTTGCACCAGGTGTGGAAAAATAAACTTTCATTTGCAGGCTGAAATTCAGCAAAGCCTAAAAAATTGCATTCTGTAATGGGATTGGGCTGCCCTTGCAAGGTAAGATTACTGATATTTTTGTGATGTAGCTTTTCTTGGTTTAGACTCTGAAATTATTTATTATTATGGTGCAATGCTTTGGAAAAGGGAAAGTGTATTTTGTCATTGCAGATTTTTTTAATGCTGCAAAATCAAGGCCTGTACAACATTCAGAGGTCAAACCTAACATGGAAAATGCACTAAAAGAGATTTTTCCTGACTTACCTCTATGTTTACACAACATTATAATAAAAGATAGTAAAAATTAAGTATTGCAGAATTAACTAGGCAGAGGTTTTTAGGGGTTTTCCTGTAAATAAATGAATTTGGAGTGGAAAAAGGTGAAATATATACAGGGCATGCTCAAAGCCTGCAGTGACACTTGATGTCACTCCATCCATTCTGGGACAGACTGAACAATCCTCCTTTTTTGAGTCAGATTTGTTAAGATCTTAATTATCAGCTTATAGGAGTCACCTTCAATTTTCTGACACTTTGGATTTTCACCTCTAGTATTTAGTGCAAATGTTTTTGGTTTTGCAATGTTTCCCCTTAACCTCACAACTGTAGTCAAAAAGTACTGTCCAAGAACCAGCTAAAACCACAGAATGTATTCTAGAAGCACTTGAAGATAATTTCCCAGCCTTTTGGTAACTGTTCCCAAAGCCCTTTCCCTTCTGCTTTCCCCTCTCCAAACACAACAGGCTGCTCTGCTTGTCTCGGATGCGGATCATAACTTTTTTATTTCATATGTACATTCTTGACAAAGCATCAAAGCCAAATGCTCTCCTTTCCCCCCAGTTTCAGTGAGCTCCAGGTACAGATTAACTTCACTTAGAAGGTCACCACTGAGTTCCCAACCACCCCAAAGAGAGATGCAGATTTGAGGGCTTCACTCTTCAAAGTACAAAATTATTTTAATTACACTACACTCTGCCCCTGGTTTGAAGTATTAATCACACCTATTTACACTTTGCTCATTAACACCTATGCACCAAGATGCACATTAGACCAGTCAAACACTTCCATGAATTCAGTTCCCAGACTTTTCCTTGTGCTTCAAGTTGCAAGGAGCAGGAAAGAATGGGTGCAGGAGAATAAACCACGTCCATTACCCAAAGACTAAATATGAAATGTTACTTCCCAAGTTACAAAAATACACAACTTCTGATGAAATTTGCTAGTTAATATACATTTACTCCAGGGTATGAATACAAATAAGTTTTATTAAAAAAAAAACCAAACAAACCAAACAAAACCAGAAAAAAATAAAGAAAAAAAACAGGAAAAAAAAAAGAAAAAAAGGAAAAAAAGCTAGTAATACAACAGGCATGTCTGAGACCTAGAGCTGCATTAAAACCACTACTGGGTGCTGTAGGCATCGTTTAGAATCTATACAAACTGGTATTTCTAAAAGGTCAGAGCACTATTCTCCAGCAGAAAAGTTATGGTGTGAGTCAAGTCCTATGTCATGTTTTGTTAATTCGAGCCGAGCCACTGGACACCGAAGGAAAAAGAGACCAGAAAGATGAAGAATCAGTAGCTTCAAAAAACAAACAGCCGTTGCTTCCAGGTAGTTTGGATGCAAATCAGAGCCAGAGGTGTATGCAAATCCCAAATATTTACAGTCCAAGTACAGCATCACTCTACAATTTTCTTATAAAACAGTAGGTAAGGAGTCGATGTAGATGACGACGTCGGAGAAAGAGAATTCAGGAAGTCCTTTTCCTCTGTGACCTTCACTTCGGAGTCATCGAAGAGCAGCCACTTGCCCTCGTACTCCTTGAGGCTCTGGAGCACGTAGAGAGCTTTGTTCTCCAGAGCTTTGTTCTCCAGTCCGTTGGCCGCCAGCGCCGGGGGCTCGCCCTGCTCCGCCCGGGGCTGGGCGCTGGGCTCGCCGCGCGGCTCGGGCGCCACGCTCGGCAGCTTCTCGGGGTTGGGCTGTTTGCTGGCACACAGCTCACAGTCAGCCTTGCTCTTCTGCCCCCCCAGCAGCCCCACGGCCTCCACGTTCTTCTTGCCGAGCACCTTGAGCCTGAAGGAGACCTCGCCGTCGTCGTAGTCCTCGGCCACGGCGCGCGCCTCCTCCTCGGTCAGCGGCTCCGGCTTGAGCGCGGCGTAGGCCGGCTCGGGGAGGAGGGTGCCCCTGTCCAGCTCCAGGCTCTGCAGGTCCGTGACCTTCACCGAGGCCGTGTAGTGGCCGCTGCTGATGGTGATGCCGCTGTGCATGACCACGGCAAAGAGCCCGTAGGTGTCGTTGGTGGGCCGCGTGCTCCACTCCTCCAGGGACAGCCGGAGCGGCGTCAGCAGCGGCGTGTTGATCTTGGACAGGCCCCCGTAGCAGTCAAACCTGCCAAGGACACAGGGCTTACACCTCCTGCCACAGCACCTCCCAAACACCGCTTCAGGGGGCCCAGAGGAGCAGCCATATCCTTGCTCCTCAAGGATATGGATGGTGGGAACTGCTCCCTGCTGCCCTGGCCCAGCACCAGCATCCCAAGCACCCCCAGTCAGGAAAGGCATTTTTATGACTGTAATGTTAAGTCTTACAGCCCAAAAACTGTAAATTTTAACTATTCCTGAGATCCCATTTTTCTAAAGTATCAGCTAAAGATAATTTTTAAATAGTGATGATACAGGTTCAGCTGATTGTTATCACTCCTGCTCCTATTTCTGCACAAACACCCCCTTCTCTCTCACCATCCTGTTCAAAAACAAACCAAAAACCTTTTCAACAGCCAAGGCTGAACCAAGCAGGGTTGGGTTTGTTTTTTTTCTCCTCCTGAAAGAGTCATTTACTAAATAAAGCATTACTTATTTTACTTTCAAGTAGCTTTAATATCACTCAGAGATGGTGACTAATTTTCCTCAGCTCCCCTCAGTGCACTGTAGCTGTGCCAGTGGTGCTCACCTGGGATTCTTCACTAGCTATTCTAATTTTTCAAACAATTCTGTGGCTAATTTTTGGAAAAGCCTCTAGTATTCCATAAATATTCAGTATTTTGTTCATAGAACACAAATTTACCAGGAGGGGAAAAATCCTTTCATTATAGGGATCTTCTCTGGAGTTTGAAGAGAAAGTCAGTGTTGGGATTTCATTATTGTGCATCAGCCTCCTTGACTGATTCTGCTCTTGATGACTTACACATTGCATCAGCCCAGATCAATTAACCCCTTTATTTAACAATAATAGGTTGTCATGTCCTAATAAATTCCAGGGATGACTCAAAGTCTTACTCAACTGTGAGGGTGTTGTAGGGAAAAATACTGGGGAGTACAGACAAGCCCTGTAAAACTGAGGTTTCCAAGAGCTCACTGCTCTTATCATAGGAAAAAATAACTTAAATCCAAGGAAACTGCAGCCATGGCATAACTGCAGTTATGATTATTGTTTTCCTGGATTTAATTTTGGTTCTGCTTCACTCCTGTTCAGAGCCATGAACCCTGAGACAGAAATAAACACAGTGACACACACAGATCCTCAGTCACTCCAGTTCAGTGAAACCTCACTTCAGACCTCTCTCACCATCACATTTCACTCCACCAAAAGGAACACAGAAGAGCACAGAATCAGAAAAAATTAAATCTTCTGAAAATCCCTATTAGCAGGAGCCAGAAATAGAGATGTTCAGAAGAGAGTCAAGAAACACAGAACTGCTGGCTGATACCCTGGATTACAAATCCAGTTCCACTCAAGCACACTGGGACAATCATATTCACAGAAAACAGGAAAAAACAGGCTCTACCTTTCTTCTCAATGAATCCAGCATCAGAAAGATTTGGAGAGGAGGAAATAAGAGAGGAAATCTTTTCCTATTAGCTTTTTGTTCTTCTTAATGATAAGAATCTGAAGACAGAAAAATTGCATGCCAAGTACTCTGCCTGCTCTGACTGATGCACTTCAAACACATCAAACCTGATTTCTGCACATCTTTTGAGACCATAAATTAGTGACATTTTACCCACTGCACTGAATTTCACAAGACAAAAAGCTGATTTTCTCACAGATTGTTAAATTTCTATAGTGGAAATGCTTAATTACACGTTACCAGTTAACAAATTCCTCCTAAACAGCTTCACAGCCTGCTCACACATGGCCTGGCATTTTTCCCCACACACACACTTGCCAAAGAGAATGACTCCTCCCCAGGCAAGGAGATTTTCACACTGGCTGCTTTATTTTAAAACAAAACACTTTGCAAAGCAGCATCTAGAAAAGATGAATAAAATCCCTATTAACTGCAAATATTTACAGTACCCTTCACTTCTCATTTATTTACAACTCAGTCACCAGAGAACTAACTCAGTAGAGCAAAATTGAGCGGACCAGATTCCCAAATTTTTGTGGGAGCTAAAAGTTGTCTGAAGATTCTTATCTTAAAAATTTTTTTGCTCAAAGCCGGTAGAAGAGTTTGTTTTTTTAGCAATGACAGGGTTTTGTCCAAGAGAAAACATCCAACCCAAAACTCTTTAGAAGAGTTTCAGCTTCATCACAGGTTTCTCTGTCAGGTTTTCCACTCTGACTTCCTTAATCTCTGACTGGTAGCCCTTGGCAGAAAATTTATGGAAGGACTGAGAGGACACATGAGGAAAACCACAAGAGACTGGATTCACTCTGACCTGGGAATTGGTCTGAGTGTTTTGGAGCAAGGAGCTGAAGCTGGCCAGGACAGAAGAGGTGAGTGAGGAGGAGAGGACTGGTTAACTGCAGCTCCTTCCTCATGGAAACAAGAAAATAGAAAATACAGGAGCAAATGGAAGATAATTTTCATGTTTCTTACTCAACTGTGATGACGTTTAAGTGTGCAGCTCTAAATCAGTATATACAAATCAGTATTTAAGTAAATATTATGGAGATCAATGAAAAGTCCATTTTGTATGTTATGATTCTGGACTTGTATGGAAAGACATTGCAGAGACAGAGGAAATTTCTTTTCTGCTTTGTCAGAAACCTGGATATTCCTGTACAGTGCTGTAGGGATGGATTGTTCTTTGTTTCCTCTCATCCCAAAGAAAATCCCTAAATTCTTAAGTATTAAAAAAAAAAGATAAAGAACACTCCCACAACTTCTTTCAGAATCTAAGGATTGCTACAATTACCAAACTGATTGCTCTGTAATTGAATATCAATAATACTGTTACTATTGTGTTTATAAAGTAATTGATTTCTTTTTAAATATTAGCTCTTTAAAATGTTTACCTGATTATTTTTCCCCCAGAATTTCAGTGTTTACATCCAGGTAGAGACCAAAGTCTGCTTAAAAGAATTGGTCAATTTTGGGGTAATGAGTGTTGGCTCTTTAAAGTGTGTTAACTCCTGATTATATTTTTTTTTCCCCACTAACATTCATTTTTTAGTATTCACATTCAGGCAGAGACAACATCAGACCATAAAATGCAGATTTGTTCTCATTACTTGTTCTGGTAAAACACTTAAAGCTGCCTCTGAACTCACAGTTTATTTACTTAAAACTTTAATTAAACCCTTAAATAAGGGGATATTTAAAGCAAATAAAGTTTTAAGAAATATTAGGTTGTTCTAAGAGCAGAGCTAAAACATTTTGTTAAGGAGTCTCCTAAAAGACAATTTTTCTGGAAATAATTTCTGCCACTACCTGGAACAACACAAGGCCTTTATGGCATCCCAATCTGGGAATCTTTTGGAAACACTCCAAAGCATTTCCAGCTCCTGGGGTAAGACCTCCCTTGCTGCAGGACCCTGTTTGCTAGGACAGGCAATGCATACTCACTCCAGGCCACTGGCAGCAAAGCACTTCAAGTGAATTGTGATCACTTCGGGCATTTTATCGAACAGGAGGCTGCGCTCCGCTTCCGTGTAGTGGTGGCAGTTCTCACAGAAATATTTGTCCTCTCCCACAATCCTCTCCACTGAGGCAAACTGGGAAATTGCCCATTTCAGAGTCTTCATTTCTGTTTTTGGCTCTGGAGAAACTAGAAAAGAAATCACTGCATTCAGGGACATGCCAATATTTACATTTCCAACTCATCCCGTCAGAAGAGCAACAAAACAAAATATGTCAAGTTCAGACCACTCCAAACCTGCAACATTGCAAAGAACACTCAGTATGTGTGAAATATGTGATGTATTCCCATCTTTGGAGCATTTCAGGAAGGGATGAAAACATCCCTTAATGGATGTCATTACTCAAAATTAGGATTTTCCCGAAGCTCCTTTCAGATCACACAATTTTGTTGCCATGTCTGGAAATGGAGAGCTTGTATGAGACCAGAATTTCACTTATTAAGGCAAACCCCCAAAATAACCAGAAAGTTCCCTCTCACTTCTTGTATTTTGCCTCCCCTGCCACCCTCACACTGCTGACAGGATCACCCGCTGTCGGCAGCACTTCACATACGAACATCACCCCACACATTTTCCTTTCGATCCTTCAGCAAAATGGGGAGCAAAAGCAGGAAAAGCTGCTCCAAATTAAGTCAGTGGCAACTAAAATTAATTCCCTTAAAATCCTCAATTCCAAGATGGGTTTTTGGCATGCTTCCTTTTGAAAATAGCTAAAAAACTGCATATAGATCAATAAAATGTGTGAAAGAGACCACATGACTAACATTTACAAACAGAATACAAATGTTATTAAAATAACAGCAATCTAAAATACTATTTTTTTTTGAGTAACTAAGGAAAAAACCTAGATTCTTGTTTCTTTTATTTCTAAGAAAAGATGTTAATATTTCTTATAAAAAGAAGAAAATTAAAATTTCTTATTCAGGAAGAAAAAAGAAGACTCAAATCAAAGGAAATACCTACTCAAGAGCAGGAAAGCAGGTGCCTAAGTGACAGATTGTAGGCAGTCCAAGCTATGTGTTAAGATCTGGAACAATTTGAATATTATCTGGATCTGCCAACATTATCAGCACCATGTTTCCAAAGTCTAAAGTTAATCAGGACAGGAGATAACAGCCTCTAATTTTAGCCAGCACAAACAGGAGCCATGCTCCTTCCTAACTGCAGCACTGTCCTTCCCCACGGCTGGCTGAGGCAGGAACACACCTCACAACCCTTTTTGGTTTTTTTGAGGGAATGACTTTACTTACTTTCAGAACTCTCTTCACTTTTAGAAAGCTCATCTTCTTGCACTGGCACACTGATGTCCTGAAAATCCTCCCTCCTTTCCGTGAAGCACTCGCACTCCAAGCACCTGGTCCTCAGCACCAACTGGCCCTGGAAGAGTTTCTCCACCAGCTCGAAGACAGCCAGCTCTGTACCTGCAGAGAGCACACGGCACATCCCTGAGCAAGGGGCACTTCACTCCTGCCTACCCTCACAAAATCACTGCTACACCGTGGCCTTTTAGGGGCTCAGATAGGAATTAAAAAGCAAAACAAATCATGAGCAGTTTTCATGGTATCATCTGCTTGTAAGTAAATAAGGACCCTCTGTCTCCTGGGCCTCAAACTTTAATTTCTGTTCTAAATTGGGTTTTTGTTTTGTGCTTGAAGTGTGACAGTGTCACGTTCTGGAATATTTGGTTGTCATCAATGCTCTCCTCAGCATGGACTGCTGAGCTCCTCAAGGAGCACCACACTGTGGGTTTGCCTGGTTTCTTTTCATTCTCAGTCCTCTCCTCCTTTCTAAATTTATTGGCCAGTTTTGGCCAAATCTCCAGAGGAAATATAGAACTCAAAAGACTCTTCATTCCTTCAATTTTTAATAAAAAATTGGTAGGTGGAAAGTTCCAAATTAGTAAGTACTGGATTCATACTGAGGCCCTTTCCTCAACATGTATCTTGTGTTTCATTGACATAAACAAAATCCAGACTTGCCAGCCAATTAGCATTTCTAATTGGTATCTATTAGATATAAATAGATTAGATCCTTAATACATCCTGAGTCCTTCCTGGTTCTTGGGAAGGTTGAGAATATGGAAAGATTAAGAAACTGGAAGGGAAGAAGAGGATACTGTGTGTAAAACCATAGCTAGGGGTGTTTGGGTCTGTTTGCTCCTGCCAGAAATATCCCTTTACATCTCAAATCCACTTTCTCTCTCTATGGATGACAAAAATTAGTGGTAAATACAAACCTGGTAATATTCAGCCTTTTTTATACATATTGTATAAAGATTACAGAATGTTAAGAGAAAAGCCTTGAGATCTAAGCTAAACAGGTCAAGTTCTAAAAGAAAAAAATTACAAACACGTATAAAATTAAATTCTCTTTCCTAAAAATCATCTTCAATTCCTGAAAAATCTAATTTTGTGTTTAGAGCTCTGCAGGCTGTGCAGTCTGAAGGCTGACTTCCCACGCATTGTACTTTCTTAATCCTACTAATTTTAAGCCCATCCACTTGTGCACCAACCTTCCTTTTTTGGTTCTTTTTCAGTTCCTTTTCCATGATGGCTTTCCACAGGAGATGCTGGTTCATGATATTCTTCTTTACTGTCACCATTTTCACACTTGACAGCTGACTCTTCGAACTCACAGTCATATTCTTTCCCTGGCTCTTTGGATCCCAAGTTTGTAGTTAACTTTCCTAGACTGTAAAATTTGGACAGAATACTGGGCTGTTTGCAGGAAGATTTTAACCAGTTTAACCTAAGGCGCGACTTTTTCTGCGTGGGCTTGGCGCTCTCGCTCTCCCCGGAACACTTGGCAATGGCGTCCGTTTGGTTTTCCATCTTTTCTCCCGTGGCTTTCCTCTTGGACCTGGTTTGTCTTTGATTTTCTTCTGCTGCAATTTGCTCTTTTGATACTTTGGATTTTTTCTTGGCGTTGCCGCCCTCGGCGTCGCTTTTCCTTTTCCCGTTTCCCCTGAGCAGCTTCTCCTTGGCCGCGTCTCCGCCGTGGCTGCCCGGGCTGGGATCCTCCTCCTCAGCAGGGCTCACAGACCCGTTGCTCTCAGGGTTTTGGCTGGGTTTCTCCTCCAGTTTAGCTGCAGGCTCTTCCACAGGCAGTTTGTTCAGCTCTTCCTTCTTCAGCAGCTGGCAGGTTTCCTGGATGTTCCCCAGGATACACTGCAGCACCTCCTGGGCATCGTGCTGCAGGTACCCTTCGTACATGGGGTTCAGCTCTCTGTGCAGAGAAAGGAGCACAAATGAGGGTTTGGTATCCTCTGCTAATTGGGGAATGTGATTTGAGACTGAAATCAGGGATTTAGAAATCATGGAGGATCGTGTGTCCTCTCTGTCACAGAGCTGGGGGAAGGTTCTGCCTTAAGGATTTGCACACACCCAGCAGTGGAGCTCCTCTGCTCCAAGGGGATCCTTCCCATCCCTGAAGTGTCCCAGGCCAGGCTGGACAGGGCTTAGAGCACCCTGGGATTGTGGGAAATGTCCCTGCCCATGGCTTTAAGGTCCCTTCCAACCCAAACCTCTCTGTAATTTAACAACACTTCTGTACCTAAGCACTGTTTTAAACCCCTTCTGCATTACAGTCTTACAATTTATTTTCAAATTTCCAATGCCGTGGTGCCAACAATAAGCACAAAAATCTTGCTGCCTGCAAGGCCACCCCAAATTTAAGGCCATCTACCTTGCACCAGCCTCTAAAGCTGGGCAGTGTAATGGCCTGGAAATGTCAGGACAGAATTCTGTCAGCATTTACGGGGATTTGTACCTGAGGGTGTTCAGCAGCCTCCGGGGCTGAGTGGCCAATTCATCCGTGTATTTCTCTGGGTTCAGGAGAAAACTGGCTTGAAGCTGCTCAACTGAAAGGATCAAGGAGTGCAAACTGCAGATGAGTTCATAACTTGCCAAGGGATCTTCTTTACAGCTTCCCTGCAGTAACAATGTAAAAGGAATAAGAACACTTGCAACAGGTACATCAGTTACAAATTAACATTTTTCTCTCCTCCCCTCCCTTGGTTTTCTGTATTTGGCTGAATTTTTTGTCTGCTATGGGAGGCAGGTGGGTTTCAGACAATATTTTGTTTTTTCTCAAGTAGGAAACAAACATAAAAGCCCAATTAACCATTGGTTTAAAATCCCAAACCATCCTTGCCCAAACTCCCATTTCCATCAGCTCCAGGCACCGTTTCATAATTATCTTTGTGCCAGAAGCATGGTCAGATATCTTCCTCAAATTTCTTCTGTTAGACTTCAAAACTTGTGCTAAAGTTCAAAACAACTCAAATACATCTTCACCTGAAGTAACAGTGCAGAAAGCAGTGCTGAAAAGCTTCTTAAGAACAGAAATCAGTTACATTTTCCCTGCATTCAGGACAGCCTCACTTGCAAGGTTACAAATAAAGAACACGTGGGGATTTGTTACCTTTTCTGTCTTTTGCTCTCCTTCATCCTTTGAAGATTCTCTTTTCTTTGAAATGATGTTATATAAATGTTTTACTCCAGTTTTAAAACCAGGACAAAAATATAATACCTGAAAGCAACAGTTGAAAACACAAGAATAACAGGAGTAAGAAGTTATTCCACACATAAATGCACATTTATAATCCACACAGCCCACACCTCCCCAGGCACACAAAGATCCAGGATTTTTCACAGCAGGGAGGAGCCCTGAGTATGGAAACTGAAGAATTTCCCAATCAGGACAACCACAGGGCACACATTTCCTGCAGCAGCATCTTTATTTCCCTGCTGTAATGAGATGCCCTTTTCACTGCACCCAGAACAAACCAATTTCCCCCATTTGTGCCGGACCAAAACGTCCCTTTTGGAGCCCCCTGGCCATGGCCTCACCTGCAGGACACTGTTCAGGTAGCAGGTGTTGCCCAGGTTGTTCAAGCCCACAAAAGGCAGCATGTTGTCTTTTTTCTCACAGCTGACAAGGGAGGGGGGCTGTGCTGCAGGAACCACCTGGTCACTGGGAAACAGAGAATGGGGTAAGAGACACTCTGGAAAAATCACTCCTTCATCCCTCCCCACCTCAGAGGATTCAGCACAGAGAAATGCAGAGCTAAACCCTGCAAAAGTGTGTCTGAATTCACTCTGACTCCTCAGCAACCCACCCAAAACCACACAGGAGGAAAACCTGCTCTAAGTTCCAACACATCAAATAGCAGGAGATTGATTTAATGGAACAAAAATTTCATATTTAGATACTCCTGTATGTTCTTTCTTCATTCCCAAGGTAGAAAAAATGTGCCTAGAATGTATTTTTACATTGTCCCCTACTCCAGTCACATCATTTCTGGATGCAAAGTCAAAGCATAAAACCAGAAAAAAAATCTAAAGAAAGAAACCAATATACCTGACACACTATACACTGATTATCATTAATTACTGATAGAAGCGATTAATACACTGTAGTGGCACAAAGAAAAGTCTCCAACTATTTCTAACTCACCATAATTTTCTTTTTCCCACTTAAATCCCCTCAACAGCAATGAAATAGATTTCAGGATCAGGGCCTGAAAAGCCTCCATGAATGACAGCCAACTCCACAATTAAAGATCCTACATATTTCCATTAAAGCTCACTTTGCAGAAAATTAAATTTTAATATAAATAGTTCAGTGACACAAAAACTACTTATATTAACTTGAAGCAAATTAAGTTTTTCGACTGATCTCAAAGTTTGTGCCAACTAAACACCAAAAGAAAAACATCAAAATATCAAAAGAGCAAATTGCAGCAGAAAAAAAAACTTGTTTTCTTAGAAGAGTTATTAGAAGTTGGTTACAGTGACTAAATAGGTTTTAAAAACTAACTTCAGCACGCGATCCCAAAGTTTGTGCCAACTGAACATCCCCGGTGCGGCAAAGCCGCTTTCTCAGAACAGGAATCGGTCACGGCAATGAGTTGGCTCGGTCTGCCGAGGCCGCCGGACGTTAATTTAACGAAAGCGCGTGTTAATTCATTTAATTGAAGCGCACGTTAATTCATTGCACGGAGCGCGTGCTGCAGCGCGTTATTGCTGCGAGAACACGAAAGCGAAAGGAGCGGGGAATGAAGGCAGGATGGATGGAAGGAGGGAAGGATGGATGAGCCCGAGCCCGCCGCGGCGCCGCCACACAACTTCTCCCGCGCGGCACTCACATCTCGGCGCCGCGGAACTCCGCGCCCTTCGGCTCATTTTCCTGCGCCTCGATGAAATCCAGCACTCGCTTCGCCTCCTTCTTCTGAAAGAGCTTCAGCGACAGCCTGTTCTTCTTGGAGGGGCTGGCCCTGGCGCTGTCGCCGGGCAGGACGCCGGGCATGGTTCCTGCGGGGCGCGGCCGGGGCGCTCACACCTGGCGCGCACACACACACACACGCGCACACCAGGCGCCATTTACTCCCCGAGGGGGCCGAGCGCGGACCCGCCGCCCCCCGCCCCGGGCTCGGGCCGCCCCCCCGCGCCCCCCGCATGTTCCCCGCGGCCGGCGGGGCCCGAGGCCGCGGTGCGGCCGCTCCCCCTCACTCACCGCTACATGCCGGCCCCGCTCCCGCTCGCCGTTGCCATGGAGACCGCGGGGACACCGTCAGCGAACTTGGCGCGTTTTTTTCCGCGCGCCGACGAGGACCCCCCCGCCCCGCGCGCGCCCCGCCTCGCGCCGCAACCCTCCCGCCCCGCCGGCGGCCGACCCGGCGAGAACGCCGGAAAACCGAGCGCGCCCCGCCGGGGCAAGCCTGTGGGTAAAAGCCATGACGAGCGGCGGCGGGGCGTCCGCCGGGAGCCGGCGGACAGAGCGGCGGCGCCTGGGCGCCGGGGCTACGCCGGCACAAGCCCCGCAAGGCCGCCGCCGCATCAGGCAGTGCGGCGGGCAGCCCGCTGTGGGTCCTGCCTGGGCGCGCGCGGGCGCTGGTAACGGCCCGGCCAAAGGGCTCGGGTTCGGGCTGTACCATTTGCGTGGGGAGAGCCCTCACTCCCCCCCGCCGGCGGGAGGTGGATGGGTCCCGCTGTGACCACGCCCCTGCGCGGCTCGGCCAATCAGAGGCGGCGGCTCCGTTTCCCCTCACGCCCCGAGGGCCCGGCCCGCAGTGCCCGGAGCGGAGCGTTCCCGCCTTTTCCATAAAAACCGCACATCCCTGCGGGAATTGCCAGCGCTGCCCGGCCCTGAGGGCCCACCAGGCACAGCTGTGCACCCCGCAGGGAATTGTAGTTATCACCGAAGCTGTTAGGGCTGCAAATCTGGCGGTGTAGGAGTCGCCACGCTCAAAAAGAGAACGGAATGGGGCAAAATGCTGTAAATTTCTGCGTTCTGCTCTTTAAACTGGCCCCTCCTGCACCTCCCGTCTGTACATAAAGGATGCACGTTGCTTATACGTAAAGGTTTCCTAACAGGAAAGTCTATTCGTGTAAGATATTTTATAGGTTTAATTACATAACTGACTTTGGGCAATACCCGAACCTGGGTTTTGGGGTGAATTACCCCAAATTTGAGCACTCAAAAGCTGAAGTTCCCCAGGACCAGCTGCTGCTGCCTCCCCTGAGCACTCCTGTTAAGCACTAAAGCAAACTGAACTCCTCAAAAACCACCTTTTTTGCAGTCCTGCAATACTTTCAGATTTTTTTTTTTTTTTTTTTTTTGCTGCTGTATAAATTAATTATTGCAGTAGGTCACTATCCCTAAATACTCATATGAATTCTGGAAGGAATTGTGCATATTCTAACTGTGTATATTCCAACAGCCATGGCCATGCTCCTGCACAGGTTTTGATTCCTCTCACAGATAAAATTTCCACATGTTCCTGCACACGCAGGGTTCAGATTCCCAAGGTGAATATTTTGATTTATTTCCTTGGCCTGTGGGATGCCCAGAGCTCCCCAGAAGCTGTTGGGACACTGCATTCCCACTGAGCATGCATGGATGGATGGATGGATTTCCCCCGCAGCTCCACCATGTGAACTTCAGCTCCACTCAGCAAACACTGCCCGAGGTCCCTGCAGTTAATGGACACTCAGGACTACAGAGGCTCTTTTGTGTGAGACAAGAGTCTTATCCAGGTGGGTGGTGCCCCAAGGTCCTGGAAGTGCTTGGCTGATTAATAAAGTGATTAATTAAGTCTGTGTGGCGCTGCTGGTGATGCCTTGTGCAGGCTGCCCTAGAACAGAGCTAGACAGAGCTGAAGAATAAAGCAGGGATTGATTCCAAGGATCTCCTCCATGGATCCACCTTGGGCAGCACCAGAGCCCAGCCAGGGCTGCACCCAGGATGAACCCAAATGGCCCCAAAATGCACGATGGGCACGGGGTCTGTCCCTGGGATCAGCTCTGCTCCATTTGCACCTTGCAGTTCATTGTCCCATCCCAGCTTTAGCCCCTGCAGTCCCACCCTGCTTGTTTTTCTCTCTGCAGCCCACGGGGTTTGTGCTCCTGGGCTGAGATTTGGCTCATTTGTCCTTGGTGCCCAGCTGGAGCAGGAATTGTTTTGTCTCCCTGCTCTGTGCACAGAGCTCAGCATCCCTGAATGTGAAGCCCAGCCCCACACACTAAAGCAGCACAGAGTCTGAAAAATAGAAAATCCAAACCCTGAGGCATCAGTGGTTTGAGGCATTGGCTGAGGAGTCGCTTCAGTGGCTGCTGGAAGGTGCTGGGCAGTCGAACCTGGGGCTGTAATGAGAAAATCTGGGAGTGTTTGGGCCTTGGGGCTGGGTTCCAGGCTGGCACAAGCTCCAAGGGCTGGTGTGATACAGAGGTGCCCTGACCCTGCTGCTCACCTCAGCCAAGGCCTGCCCTGCCCAGCGCGTGCTGTGCAATCTGCTTCAGCAAACATGAGAAAAGACTATTTATATCCAAGGGCTTTACAGGCTGACTCTAAGTCCACGTTAGGTAATTCCTCATTTCATGTGTTAGCTGAACTCCAGGCATGTTTGTGCCTAGGAATGCCATCAGTGACATCAGAAGGCCAAGATTTGGGGTGAAGTCAGGCTTGGGGACATTGCCAGGCTCATGGTTTGACTTTTCAGGGAGGGAAGGAGGGAAGGAGATGTTTGCAGAGCAAATGTGGGGACTGGAAGTGCACACAGCATTTCTCATGGTGGCTATGGGACTTTGGTCTGTGTGTTAGATTTTTTTGGCTAACGAAGCAGCCAGCTCAGTTTCCATAGGTATAATCATTATTTTAATACACAAATGCAGTACATGGGTCAGCCACTCAGCACTCATTTGGAACAGCTTTACCTGCTCTTTTCCACCGTGTGGGGACAATTCCCAAATGCTGCCCTTAAAGGGTTCTGTGCTGAGCTGTTGTGCAGCCCAGCAGGGCTCAGGGTCAGGTCTGCTTCCTGGATTTTGAAAATTAAAATGAAAACTTCCTGTTTTACTTTTTCTGCTGGTAATTTCATCTGATTACATATAACCCTCAGCCTGCTGTAAATAATTTCTCTCCTTTAATGTACTCACAAATTGCTCCTTAATTCCCCATCATCGTTATTTTAACCAAACCATGCATATGTCGTTTTTAATTTCCACTCTAAATTAGTTCTCCCTGGCTTTGAGAGACAAAGCCAATATAATTGTGAGACATTCTGAGTGATATTTAAGCTTCCCCTCTGCCACCTGGATGGAAAACTGAGGTGAAATCTTAGCTGCAGGTCTGTCAGTTGATTGATTTTTTTTTAATTAGGCAACACAGTCACACTTCTGCCTCTTCTTTCTTCCCTCTCACCTTTCTCTGATGGGTTCATCAGCTGCAATCCCAGTCCAGGTCGTTGTTGGATCCAAAGTTTGGGGCACAGGGAGGAATCCAGGCAGTGCCAGCCCCTGGATGCTCAGGACAGCATCTGCTTTGCTGATTCATTACAAAATGCCCCCGAAGCCATGATTTATTTTCAGGAAGCAGGAGCTGCCCTGGTTGGGAAGAAGCTTCCCCCACCAGCCTGCCATGGAGCTGTGCTGCCTCAGAGACACCCACACAGCTCCATCTCCGACCTGCCATTCAACAGCTCCTTCCCACTGAGGAAAAACCCTCAGCTCCCTCAAATCTCCTCTTCACCAGCCTCTCACCCTCTCACATTTTTATGCCCCCTCTTAAAATATGGCTCCCAGTCAGTGCTTAATGTGGGGAAATTTTTCCAGCAGGAAAATGTTCTGTTTAAATGTAGGGAAATGGGGATTATTTTTTTCTGTATCTCTCCAAACCCACAGTAACACCTAATTAAATATTGATGGCAGCTTAGCACGCTCCATAAAGGAGCTGTTGTCTCATGAAGCCTCTCTCCATGCAGTAAAGGAGTGTTTCGGGCACAGGCCAAAGGAGGAGCAGGTGCAGGAGGCAATGATTCCTCACGTAGGGTCCAATGTGCAAAATCAAATTATGTCCAATACTATGGACTTCACAGCCATGTGTTACAAAAATAGCTGCGCTGGGAGACCAGAAATCTTCATAGGCACAGCCAAAAATAACCACATGAAATGCCTGGAAGGAGCAGATTCCCCAGAGATGGGATTTCTGGAGTCCTGGAGGCAGCCTCCAGTACAGAGCACGATTCCCAGCAGGGGAAAACCTCCCCAACCTTTGGCTGTTGCTGAATCATATAAATCAATTTCCAGAGCCTGCAGCCATATCAGTGATAGGCCTATAAATCTGTCAGGGCCTGGTATTGTTAGAGTTATCCAGTGAGTTTTGGTGCAGATTGTGTGCAGACAATGTGCTCTTTCAGCAGCCTTGGATCACACGGGCACCTCAGGGTGGGAAGTTCTGCAGCCCACGCCGGGCAAAACTCATTTTCTTCCTGAGGAATGGGACTGTTGGTCAAATTCCCCACACAGAAAAGGTAAGAAAGCATTCAGACTAATGAGAATACTGGCTATAAAATGCCAGGACAGGACTGGCTTCAGGCACAAGGAATAGAAAGGAATATTTAGGGATTTATTGTTTGGTGATCCCCACGGTTCATGCAGACTCTGTGCCCTTTCACAGCCAGAAACAGGAACAAATTGTCTGACTTGCTTTACTCCACAGGAAAGGAAATCTGACTCTTCCCACAGCAAGCAGCCTGGGAATGTCACAAACCCTGAATTATGCCTGCTTGACGAGCTACATCTGCTTTCAGAGCATCTCAGATCATTTCATAACCCTTCCTTTCACTTCAGTGCTGCTGCCTCGGGGCACGTGGGAACAATTTGGCCACTGCAGAACTCCAGTCCCTGTGAGAGCAGCACCTCTGCAGGGCTGTGCCTGGCTCTGGCAACAAAACAGGATGAGTTTGGGCAATTTGATGTCAGACTGAGGGGGTGAGGCAGCAGCAGGGCCCCTGTCTTCTGTCAGGGGTCAGGTCCTAGTTTGGGCCACTGAGCAACTCATTCCCACCTGGGCCTTACAGCAGCTCCAGCCTCTGCCAAGTAAAACCTGGCCCAAAACCTTGACCTCTGGGGCCAGCTGTTTTCTGGCATCCATAAAGACACAGATTTTAGGGAGGCAGGAAAGAATAAATCAGGAATTGCTACAGTTCTGTAAACTCCACGGACAGCCTGCAAGGAGCTCCTTTATTTTCAGCTGCAGAAGGCAAATGTCAGCTTGGAGGCCTGAGCCACAAACCATGAGCTTGTCTAAGCATAAACCATAACAAGTTCCTCCATGTGGGAGAGTTTATAAGTTTGGAGGTCAAGGTATTTAGCCACTGATAGCACAGCCTTGGCTCTTGTTTATCTCCCTCCTAGGAGAAAACACAGTCGGATGTGATCTGAGAACTTCCTAGAGCTACATGTGCATGGGTGATATCTCAGAAAATAGCAATAATTGCACCCATAATGTAGAGATAAAGTAGATTAATTAGTTCATAACGATAGAAACGTGTACTTCTGAAAATCTGCCAAGGGCAAGAGGCTTCTGTGGCCAGGTCTGAAACAGAACATTTCTCCTCAGATATCTCTGAAAGCAAAGCTGCAGAAAAAAGGGGATGTTCTGTATGTGGTGCTGTAGCATCCTAAGGGTGTTTTCCCCAGTTTTTGCCTGGCTGTGCATATTTTCTTCCCCAGCTCACAGCCTGCTGCTCTGTTTGATATAAACACCGATCCAGAGCGTCACTGGTAGCAGAGGCAGTTTGCTACCAGGGGCTGGAATTCACATCAGAAGGCAGGTGCTACACTGCAAACCATAGCCAAAATAAAGATGCACACAAAACCCCTCCCCATCTCTGTTCTCAGGTCGGAACGACATCGCACAGAGCTGTTACTCACTCCTGGAAGCACGGGAAGGAGAGAGCCCGACCTGCACATGATTGCACCATCTGCTGGCAGCATCTCCACTGACAGACATTCCTACAAGGGACTCTGGAATTCCTCATCCACACCTAGAGACACGAGGCCACCGTTATAAAGGTTTAAGATTCACGTGAGTGTTGGAGCCCTGGGCGCTGAGGATTTCAGACTTTCTGTGCTGCCAGGCTCTGAGCCCCAAGAGAACCCTGCATTGACCTGAGGCTGTGGAGAAGCTTCCAAAATGGAATGACAGAACTGGGATTGTGGGGGTGCAGCTTGAACAGAAGGGTGTGATATCACAGGGTGGGAAACTCAGAGTTTAAGGGTTTAGAATATAGTGATATAGATAAAGTCAGGTGGAGGTTTTGGGGCAGATGTTGGTCCTTCTTCTTCACCTTCTTCACCTTCTTCTCCATGGGTTTGGGTGGTTTTGCGTAATTGGATAAAAAAAGTTCCCATTGCAGGCACAGGTGGTTGGTTATTGGGTTAAAAGTAAAAATAATTGAGGTGTCATTTCTTAATCGGACAGTTTATCCTTAAAAGGCCTTGCAGAGACAGAGATGGGCTCCATTTTCAGTTTGTCAGAGTGAAGTGCTGCAGAGCTCAGGGTTTGTGAGACTGTGACAGAGACAAGAACTAACAAACATCGGAGTCCCAACAAGAAATTCTGTCTTGTGCATTCAATCCTCACCTTGGCAGGAGAAAAAAGAAGCAAAAGAATCAACAGGTGAGTTTTTCTCCATAGCAGAGCCATTTCTGCCAGGTTTTAAGGAATTACACAGCAAAGTGGCCCCAACACAGCCACCTCACAGGGAGCTGCAGATCCTGTGCTGGCCTCATCCAGAACTGTGCCAGGTTTTGTCCCCAGCACAGAGCCATCCCCTTGGGAATTTCTGAACTCCCTGCTGGAATCCCAGCTGAAGAATGGGATCCTGTCAGATTCCTTGTGTATCCCAGAGCCTTGATATATATACAGATTAAACACAGCCCTTTGTTACAGCCACAAACATCACCATGTGGGTGAATGAATGGCTCAAGTGAAACTTGATGAAAGCATTGGTGCTGTTGAGGTGTGCAGGGGTAGATCAGTTCCTCCTCCTGCCCCACCCCTTGGTACAAGAAGAGGCTGTAAATGGGTCACAGGAGGGAGGTGTCCAGAAAACCAACTTCTCCTCCTGCAGTGTGTGGAGTTCACAGCACCAAGAACAGCACTAGATGCCCTTGCTTGGCTTTTAAAGAGAATTGGCAGTTTTCTAGCAGGTAACATCTTTATCCTTGCAAAGCCAACAGGTCACATGTGGCCCTTCAGCCTGGAGGATGGAACTGGAGGATCTCTGGGGCTTCTCTAGGAGCAGCTCCTGGGGAGGATTCCTGAGGAGCTGGCCCCTGAGCCATCAGGCACTGAACCAGTGCTGAAGGGCAGGAGCTCCCAGCGTGCTGACTCAGTGGGAGTCAGACCATGGAGCAGGGGACAAAGGACGCACGAGTGAAAATCCAGGAAACCAAAGCTAAGGCAGGGAACAGCTGAGCCTCTCTCTGTGATGTGAATGGCTGCCCTCTCCTAAGAGGAGCAGCATCACAGGGTCATGAGCACACACCTGTCCACAAGAGATTTATGGAAAAATGAGAACCACTTCACACGGGGCAACTGAGCAAAGAAATTCCCTTTGAGTAGATTTGGAGTCTGTCAGTGGATGTGTGAATTCCAGCTGTGGCTGTGCCAGGGCCATCTGAGCTATGAGCAGCAGCATTTCTTGTTCATTGCAGAATCCCAGACCGGTTTGGGTTGGAAGGGACCTTAAAGTTCATCCCATTCCACCCCCTGCCATGGGCAGGGACACCTTCCACTATTCCAGGCTGCTCCAAGCCATGTCCAACCTGGCCTTGGACACTTCCAGGGATCCAGGGGCAGCCACAGCTTCTCTAGGCAACCCAAATACTTCCAAGGACATAATTTCTTTTGGGAACACAACTACAGCAAATGTATTTGCCGGGCAAGCCATGTGGTTTGATGTGAACATCACAAGGGTGATCTGTGTGCCATAAGCAGCAAATGAAGTCTTTCCCATATCACTTTGGGGATCACAGGATGTGGCACAGGGCTGAATGAGCAGCAGGTGGGTTCCTGGAGGCTGTTTCTTCTCCTGGACACAGAGGTTGTGTCTACACTCCACAATTTTTCCTGCCTGCATCCAGCTGGCTGGGATGTGTAGGGAAGCACTGGATTTGGGGTGTGAAAGGGGATGCACAGTCAAGTTTCATGATAATCCTGGTTTGATCCATAAAACCCTCCAAAATGGAGCTGCTTTGCAGGGTTGATATTTGTATTCCTGCAGCACCCAGACACTGGCAGAAGCATTTTGCCCCGTTCATGCTGCCAGCCAAAAGGGGAAGGCCCCAGGCCTGGCAGGTGGATGGGGCAGGCTTTGGCATTCCCACACCATACAAGGCAGCTCTGTGAGCACAGCAGAAGTTTGCAGAGAATCTACAAAAATGGATGTTGGCACAAACGTGACATTCTATAGAACAGTAGTGATTCTGTACTGCCTTTCCAAAGGGGCTGCATCACATCAGCCCCTGCCCTGGCACTGCAGGCTCTGGACACAACATCACTCTGTTTTCCTCCCAGCACAGGGCAGGAGCCTCTCCCTGCTCCTGTCTGGCTGCTCTTGGCAGCTGCAGGGACTCCAGGAGGGTCTAATCCCACCCCTGTAGGGAAACCTCCTTCCCCAGGGAGTCCCTTCCCCATCCAAACCACCACCCACCCTCCGAGGCATTTGCCAGCCAGCAAAGCCCAGTGCCTCTCTTTAAAAACACACATAAAAGCTGAATCAGGTGGTGAGGGGCTGTAGGAAACCACATTGTTCTTGTTGTCCTCTTCCCCTCTTAGAGTGACCTTTGAAAAGGAGCCCTTGGGCGGATCTGGCCGCGCAGCGTTCCGGGCTGACCTCCCGCCGTGGAATTTCACCTAGTAATTTCTGTGGCACACACAATTCCTTGGAGGGGCTCGTCTGGCTTCAGAAGTAAATCTAAGTGCCTGTGGCTTGACAAATAAACAATCTGAAAGCGCTTAATGACTCACAACCTCGCCTAAGAATAGCTGAACTCTGCAGGATGGAAATTCAGCGCGGGGAGCGCGGCCCCGACGCTGCCCGAGCAGGGAGCTGCAGGACACAGTGGGAGATGATGGGCAGGGAGAGGCTGTGGCTGCATTCCTGGTGTCCCCTCCCAGCTCCTGGCAAGCAGCATCTCAGAGGATTCTTGGATATTCGTGTGTATGAGCCACCTTGGAGCGCTCCCCAGATTCACCTAATCCGCTTTTAAACAAATCATCGGGTTTCGTTTGTGCAGACAGCAAAGTTCTCCTTGTTTATCCCGGATTGTTTGAAAGCTCCATTTATTCTCTGGGGTTAAAGAGGGGTCACACAAGTTAGCCACATCTCTGTATACATTTCCAAACACCTACAGCTCATGGAAAAGACTCTTTTTCCCTCTGGCTGTTGAGCAAGTAGAACTTCAGTGACTGAAAAGGGGAAATGGGTTTGGCTGTTTCCTCAAAAATGGGGTTTTTGGTAGTTGATGCTTTTCTGAGGCACATTTACAGAAATGTGTGCTGTGAGCTGCCACCACAGCTTCTTACCCCCCCCCCACACCTTTGAGCACTTTAATCTAACCCCAGGGCAAAAATAACAAAACCAAGTTCAGCTGAATATCTGTGACCACAAGAGCTTCCTGTTGGTACCCAAAGTTCCTGCTGCAAAAACCTGGTTGTTGTCACTGGGGCTCAGGGATCATCATGGCTTTGGGATGAGCACTAGGGATGGGTAATGGATAAGTGTACAGTCCCAGGAGCAGCAGGAGAGGTGCTGTGTCTCCGAAGGCCATGGCTGCGCATCAAAGTTGGTTTGGTTGATCAGGATTGAGAGAAGAAAATAATGTCAGATTTACACCCCACATCCACCAGCAAAAAAAACCCCAGCACCATGATCCCTCCCTTTTAGGCACTGCCAGAATAGCCCGAGCAGCAGGAGCAGGAGCTGTCCTGGGAAGCCTGAAGGATCCCACACTTTCTGTTGTTGTCTGTCTGTCGTTAGACTCCTCAGGAATTGTGTTCCTCCCACTCAGCACCCGAGCCCCTCACATGGAAAGGAGGGCAGAACCCCGCTCACTCCTGAGCTGGGTAATGGGATATTTTCTTCCTCCCTGCTCACCAGGAGCCTGGGCACTGCCAGGAGGACTCTGGAATTGCTGGGTGGTTGGGCAGCAGCCAGAGCCCAACCCTCAGATCTGCCCCCGTGACGTTCCCAGTCAGAGTTTAAAGGTCTTTGGGTTCCTCTGGAAGGAAGGGGGGATCCCAGTGGGCCACATCCATCCCCACTGGATGCTGAGTTCCTGGCCCAGATGGAGATCATGTGCTGCCCCAGCATCCCTGGAGCTGCTGCTCTCCCACGCTCTGGAACAGCTGGAGCAGGGCTGGGATTTGCCCCTGTGTCTCAAAGACAAGGAAAATCAAAAGCTTTACCTAGTGCTGAAGGAATTATTTGGCATCACTAAACTGATTTCTGCCTGTCCTCACTTGGTGCAGCTGGATGCGCACATGGAATTGGGCACATGGGGAAGCTCAAAGCCTTAAACCCGAATTCCCTTTTCTCTGCATTTTCCATGTGATTGCATTGAGGAACAAGGGCCCGAAGTGAACCGGGCGGGGCTGAAGGGCCGAGCCAGGGAACAGCTGGTGCAAAAACACTTCAACTTCTGCATCCCGAGCCCATCCCCGCAGATTTCCCTTCCTTCCCACCGCTCTCGATCCGCATCTGTACAAACAGGATGAGCTACAAAAGTATAAATACAGCGGGCATGAGGGAAAGTTTAAAAAAAAAAAGAAATATTTCTAAAAAGCGGCCTCCCCCAGCCGGCGCTCCCCCTGGCTCCCGCTGTCCCGCCTGCCGCCCGTTCGGGCCGCCCCCGGCCCCGCTGCCCGGGGGAGGGCACCGGGTCCCGCCCCGCCCCCGGGCCCGCCTCGGGTCCCTCCCGGAGGAGGCAGCGGGAGCGCCGCGCTGGCTCTGCCCGGGCAGGTACGGCCGCGCCGGGCGGGACAGCGAGCACCGGGCAGGGGCACCGGGCACCGGGCAGCGGGCAGGGACAGCGGGCAGCGGAGGAGCCTGGGCACTGCCAGGAGGACTCTGGAATTGCTGGGTGGTTGGGCAGCAGCCAGAGCCCAACCCTCAGATCTGCCCCCGTGACGTTCCCAGTCAGAGTTTAAAGGTCTTTGGGTTCCTCTGGAAGGAAGGGGGGATCCCAGTGGGCCACATCCATCCCCACTGGATGCTGAGTTCCTGGCCCAGATGGAGATCATGTGCTGCCCCAGCATCCCTGGAGCTGCTGCTCTCCCACGCTCTGGAACAGCTGGAGCAGGGCTGGGATTTGCCCCTGTGTCTCAAAGACAAGGAATATCAAAAGCTTTACCTAGTGCTGAAGGAATTATTTGGCATCACTAAACTGATTTCTGCCTGTCCTCACTTGGTGCAGCTGGATGAGCACATGGGATTGGGCACATGGGGAAGCTCAAAGCCTTAAACCCGAATTCCCTTTTCTCTGCATTTTCCATGTGATTGCATTGAGGAACAAGGGCCCGAAGTGAACCGGGCGGGGCTGAAGGGCCGAGCCAGGGAACAGCTGGTGCAAAAACACTTCAACTTCTGCATCCCGAGCCCATCCCCGCAGATTTCCCTTCCTTCCCACCGCTCTCGATCCGCATCTGTGCAAACAGGATGAGCTACAAAAGTATAAATACAGCGGGCATGAGGGAAAGTTTAAAAAAAAAGAGAAATATTTCTAAAAAGCGGCCTCCCCAGCCGGCGCTCCCCCTGGCTCCCGCTGTCCCGCCTGCCGCCCGTTCGGGCCGCCCCCGGCCCCGCTGCCCGGGGGAGGGCACCGGGTCCCGCCCCGCCCCCGGGCCCGCCTCGGGTCCCTCCCGGAGGAGGCAGCGGGAGCGCCGCGCTGGCTCTGCCCGGGCAGGTACGGCCGCGCCGGGCGGGGCAGCGGGCACCGGGCAGGGACTGCGGGCACCGGGCAGGGACAGCGGGCAGCGGGCACCGGGCAGCGGGCACCGGGCGGGACAGCGGGCACCGGGTCGGGCTCCGTGCCTGGGGCTGCCCGGGACACGGGGGGAGCGCTGGGGATGCTCGGGCGTGCGCTGGGGGTGCCTCGGAGGGTGCTCCTGGGGTGCGCCGGAGGATGTTCAGAGGGGTGTTTGGAAGTGTTCAGGGATGCTCCAGGGTGCTCAGGGAATGGGTGGGAGCGCTTTGGAGGGTGCTTCAAGGGTGCTCTTGGGTTTGCTCCAAGGGTGCTCCAAGGGTGCTCTTGGGTCTGCTCTAAGGATGCTCCCGGAGTGCTCGGGGGTGCTCCGAGGATGCTCTGGGGGTGCTCAGGGGTGCTCCGAGGATGCTCTGGGGGTGCTCAGGGCTCTTGGCCCCTGGCGTGGGCCTGCCCAGGGCAGCATCAGCCGTGGCTCACTCGGGACGGGAGCGTTTCCAGAGCACGCCTGGCTCCGGGATGGGGGCACTGAGCGTGGCTGGGCAGCTGGGACGGGGCAGGAAAGCTCCGAGCCCTGCTGGGACCCCCAGAGGTCACCGTGTGAGGGCTGGGAAGTGCCCCCAGGCCCTGGGCACTGCAGTGAAGTCCCCAGAGCTGTGTTTAGCCTCAAAGCCGAACCATAAACCCCTGCCCAGCCTTGGAGATGTGGCTCAGCCAAGCCCCAGCCCAGCCTCCGGGCCGAGCGAGGTCTCCCCCCGCTGCCCGCCTCTCCCGTTTCCTTGCCCGCGTTCCAGCCGCTCCTGGCACCGACACTCATGTGTGGGTCTGGCCGGGGCTGTGCCGGGTTCCCTGTGTCCCGGAGGGGCAGGAGGGCCGGGCAGCGCTCTCCCTCGAGGGCAGCATCGCCGTTCCCCGGCCGTGCTCGCTGCCAGGGCACTGTGAGCCCCCCAGCTCTGCCGGGAGCTTCCCTCCTGTGCTCTTGCTCCTTCCTCAAGTGCAGCTTGCTCCCAGTGGCCAGCTGCAGATTCCAGCCGGCCTGAGAGCTCGGGCTGTGCTCCCGGAGAAATCAGGAGCTGCTGCGGTGGGTGCACATCACTGCGCTGGAGAAGAGGCTGGGTGGTCCATGAGGAAGCAGAACGTGGGTTGGATAATGTCAGCTGGAAGTTCACGTGAGTTCAGGATGTTGGAAGTGGTGGTTTGTGTGCTCCGGGGGTGATGTTCGCCGTGCAGGGGTGGGAGTGGGTCTGGACTCTTCAGGGATCTCTCATTTTCCTGACAGCTCTGGGGTGTGACACCAGCAGGAAGGGCTTCCCTCGTCCAGAGCCACCCCAGACATTAAATATTTCAGCTGTGCTGCCCAAATGAAATTGGGGAACACCCAAAAGCATTGCTCATGTAGGGCAAGGGTAGCAACCACAGCAATGTGAAAAAAATCAGCATTTGCCTTTGGATGTGTTTTGCAGTCTTCCAGGTGGTTTGTGTTTGATTTTGGTTGGGCTAAATGGGAAAAGCTGATCTTAAATGGTATCTGAGATGGCAAAGGAGGACGGGAAACCTGTGACCTCACATTAATAATTGGTTGTTTGTCGCCTTGGTTGTAATATTGAAAAAATAAATATATCTGCTGAAATGACAGCCTGATGAGCAGGCCCCTGGCTGGGGAATCTGTGGTTGAGGAGGGATCAGTGAATGAATTCCTTGAAACAGCCCTGGAGCTGGAAGATGAGGTGTCAGGGAGCCTGTTGCTGCTGTGGGCTCTGTCACACTCCTGGTGCAGTTTCCTAGGAGTAGGAAAACCCTGGTCACATCCTGCTCCTCTCCAGAAAGTCCTGCTGTGAGGAAGGTTTTGTCTCCCAGGTATCATCCCCTCATGCAGTGCTGGGTCTGTCCCATTCCCACAGATTTCTTTGCCACCAGGCAGGAATATGGCATTGCTTCCCATCAGAGAACCTCTGGAATGGGAATGTTTTGGGAGGGAGAGGTTTGCTCTCAAAGCATTCCTTGAATCAGGAGCGGTGTTGAGATCCTGGGACATGGCTGCTGGATGAACACAGGCTCATTCACCAGCTTGGTGCCAGTTCAGGTCCCTCCCTTGGTGGTTTTACAGCTGCCAAATATTTTAAAAGTCACATTTTCATCACTGTGTGTTGCAGCCCAACTCATCAAATCTTGGGTCTTTTTAAGGAAGCTTTGGGAGCAGCCACAGGGATGAGCTTGGCCCCATTGATGAGGGGAAAAAGTCAATATGGAAAGTTATTGTATTTTCCATTTGGTGCCCCACTTGACAGGGGTTATGTGACTCTGCCTGGCTCCAGAGCAGTGGGATGCAGATTTTGGTCAATGAAACCCTGAGCCCAGCTCCAGGGGTGGGAAGGAGCCCATGGCTTGGGGCAGAAATCCTCACAGTGACAATGCCAGGGGAGAGCAGTGGGGAGGAACTGGCTGCAGGGAGCTCCTGCTTCAACCCTGTTTATTTTAAACCTCAGGGGAATTCATGTTTTGGGAAGTCCTGCCCATCCCAGGGTTTAAACAGCACTTGGAAAAGAAGGTGGTGTCATTATTAAGAAAATACCAAATGTCCACCCAAATGGACAATTTGATGGAGTCAGAAATGTGAAATATGGTGAAAAACCTATCCAGACATAGAGGTCTCCATCTTCAAAGTGAGAATATTTAAATTCATCCCTGCAGCTGGTTCCTCTGCCCATCAGGGATGAATGTGGTGTAGGTGAGGAAGCTGAAACTACACCAGCAATTTGTGGCTGAGGCTAGGTCAAAAACCTGGAGGGAAATCCCCATTTCCTAAATGGATGAGAGGTGGGAAATGCTGCCCCAGGGCTCCCAGCTCCCCTTATCCACACAGAAATCACCAGCAGAGGAGGAAGGTGGCACATCCTCCCTCTCTGCAGCCCCAGTCAGTGAGGAGAGTGGTTTCAGGTGGCCTGAAAAAGAAATGTTCCAGTGTGAGGAGGATTTTGAACTTGTCAGGAGTGTGATCAATGCGAGTCTCGCTGGCTGGGGTCAGAAATCGATGGGAGATGGCTCCATGGCTCCATGGGGGATTGCAGTGGTTGCCCAGGGAGGAGGAGAGAAATGCAGACAACAGGGTTTTCCTAAAAGCACCTAAAATTTCCCACTTTGACCACGTGGGAGTCACTCAGTAACAGTGGCAGCAAAGCTTGACTTGTCCCAAGGTCAAGGAGGGACAGACCAGAAGCCATAGCAGGGTTTCATCGTTTTCCCTCAAAACTTGTGGGATTCAGGCAAAGAGAAGCATAAACATTAGAAATGAGGCACCTCAAATTTTTGTCTGCCTTCTGACTGTGGAGCACTTTTGTTTCAGGGCTTTGGGTGCTTTTTTGTGCTCACCTGGCTCTGGGAGAGAAGACTTTAGGGAAAACACCACAGTTTTCAAGGCACAGGATAAAATCACAAGAATCAACCAAGGCTTTTGTGAGTCTGTGGCTGGAATGAGCTGAAGGTCAGTCAGAAAAGAGGTTATCAGAGGAGGGGGTGAATGTGATCGTTTTCCCCTCCTGGTAAGCCAGAAAGGAGGGAGAGAGTTTGGATATCTGATACCTCCAGGTCTGACCCGTCTCTAATGGAAATGCTGGCAGGAAGCTCATAACATTTATTAGACAGCAACGAGCAGCTTTAATAAAATCAGAATCCACACAGCTGTATTACAGACTTTGGGAAGGAAAGGGGCCTGAAATGGCTGGTTAAGCACCGAGGGTTGCACACCCAGGGGCTGCTGTGAGGGATCCCCTCCTTTATGGAGTGGTGCAGGGTTCATTACTCAGGTTCCTTGTGAACCCTCTGGTTCAGAGCCCGGGGAGGCCCCACACGCCTCCAGGATGTTTTCCATGTGCACAGCCCCCAGCTCCAGCCCCAGCTGCTCCTCCTCCCTGCTTTTTGTGCAGAGGGGGTGGGAGGCCAGCCTGGACCTCTCCATCATCAGCCACGAGCTGATGGGTTGCAGGGAGAGCTCGTCCCTCTCCAGCAGTCCCAAATTGCTTCCAGCTCCCAGCTCTGCTCTGGAGATGCCACAGGCAGGCAGCAGCCGGGGGAGATTACTCTTGGGGTGCAATAAGGTCCTGTTGTCATCAGCCCTGTGCTGAAACCATCCACTGGCCCCAGGATGAAGGCTCTTCCCATAAGTAACAGGTTTTGCATCCTAAATCCAGCCCTGCTGTGCCTCAGCACAGAGGGAAGCCTGCCCAGCACGTGTGGTGTGGCTGCAGGCTGGGATGGATCCAGCTTGGGAGCTTTCCCTCCTGGGTGCTGCTGGGTTTGTAGCAGTGTCTCAGCCATTGTCTGGTCTCCCCAATTAATTCTGGGTCAGCTCAGCTGCCTTCTGCCCCCTCAAGCTGCCATTCCAAGGGATGCTGTGGGGCACAGGACCACTGGCAGTGGTGATTTTGTGATGCCAGACACACGTGGGAAGGTGGCTGGTGGGCTCCCGGGATTCAGATCTCATCCAGCAGCAACCCTGTTTGCTCTCACTTAGGAAAATCTCATGACAACTCCTCGCAGTGCAAACCAGGACTTTAAACTGCTTTTATTTAACTAGGTATTTATTTAATCCCACAAAGTTTTCAAACCTCTTTTTTTTTTCCTCCTGGAGGGAAACTCCTTCCCGTGGCTGTGCCAGCGGGCAGAGGATCACAGCAGAGATCCCACCCGTGTGCAGGTCCCCAGCAGACTGGAAGTGGCTTATTTTTCTTCCTTTGCAGTGAAAACAGAATTGAAAAATCCCTACAACAAATATTCCCCGAGAGGCCATTTTTATTCCTGGTATGTCCATTTGCAGCCGGGGCTGTTGTGCAATCCAGACCGCCTGGATGGAGCAGGTTTGGGTGTAACCCTTCGGGTGCCGAGGGCCAGCTCTGTCTGTGGGTCACCCTGGGGTGATCCTGCCCCTCTGCTCAGCCCTGTGAGGCACATCTGGAGCACTGTGTCCAGCTCTGGGCTCCTCAGGATGGACATGGAGCTGCTGGAGTGGAGGCTGTGGAGATGAGGAAGGGCCTGGAGCATCTCCGTGCCCAGGAAAGGCTCAGAGAGTTGGGCCTGGTCAGTCTCGAGAAGAGATGACTGAGAAGGAACCCCATCCATGGATAGAAGTATCCAGAGGAATTTGTCAGATGGACAAGGATGGACCAGACTCTGCTCCGTGATGCCCAGCAATAGGGCAGGAGGAATGGGCAGAAAATGATGCCCGGGAATTTCCACCCGGATGTGAGGCAGAACTTCTTCCCTGGGCAGGGACCGAGCCCTGGGCAGGCTGTCCAGAGAGGCTGTGGAGCCTCCCTCACTGGGGATATTCCAGACCCCTCTGGACACACTCCCGAGTGGGGTGCTCTGGGGTGACCCTGCTGGAGCAGGGAGGTGGCCCTGGATGATCCAATTGTCCCTTCCAACCTGAATGGACCCGTGGTGGAGAGGAGAGGAGAGCGGGTGAAGCCCAAACCTGCCATCCCGCAGGGATTCTCTGTGGGGAGCGGGGGCAGCAGCCCTGCCAGCGTCCAGGGAGGCAGCAGTGGGGGCCGGGGGGTGGATGGGATGGCTCTTGAGCCACTTCAGAGCCGTCTGGTTCCTCTCATCCATGGGAGCAGAGCAATCCCCCCCGGCAGCTGCGGTGCCTGATGCGAAGCAGCAGCAGCAGCACTTTCAGGCCATGACCTCGGTTCTCATGCTTGGGGGACGGTCTTGGTGAGCCCCTTCCCCATGTCCCATCCTGCAGCAACCCCCTTGGGCAAAGCTATCAGAGGCTGGATGTAAATCCATCAAGCACCAGCCCATAATTAATTAATTTGCGTGTTTTGACTCCTTCCCTTTGTAGCTCCCGATTAAAAGCTTATTTAAGGGGTCACAGACTTCTTCAGTTCCGGAGGGATTAAATGTGGGAACAACTGTAGGTCGTATGTGGGTAATTGCAATGAGGAAATGCTCCAAATTAAAGCTTCCTGCCAGGTCTGTCCAGTGGGAAAACCCAACAATTCTCTCAGAATGCCTTTAAAATCAGCATCATATAGAAATACGTGTGTTTTCCCCGTCGTGCTGCTTTGCCTGGAGAACACAAGCAGCAGAGTGTGCTCAGAAGAGACACACGAGCGTAACTAAAGCAGAGGAATTCAGCAGAAAAGGGAAAAGGAGCCAGCGTGCCCTGGAGTTGGTTTGGAAGCTCAGGCTCAGTAATTGCTTGTGAAAGCAGAAAGCCACGGCCCCGCGCGGTGTGGGACGGAGCCGCGTGGGAAAGGCAGAGTTTGGGAAAGGCAGAGGTTGGGAAAGGCGGAATTTCAATGATTTCTCATTCCTCGGGTAGGAAGTTTAACCCATCCATGCCTCGGGGAGGGCTGGCAAAAGGACAAACACTGCTGGCTCTCTGTGCCTCTGCTTCCTGCGCAGGCAAAACTTGTCTGCTTTTCTTCAAAGTTAATGTGTTAAAGTCCCGTCTGGGGGGTGCAGGGAGCTGGAGCAGCGCCAGCAGCTCTGCTCTCACACAGCCACAAGATGTGGTTTTCCTCCCCAGCATGAGATTCGGGCTGTGTTGCTCGTTCAGCCATGGGAAAGGTGCTGGCGCTGCTCTGTGATGGGAGTCCCTGGTGAGAGCCCCCAGCAGAGCCCCCAGCTCCCAGGGGATGTCTCCACTTCCCGGGATTTTCTTTCCCACCCCTGGAAGAGTTTTGCAGCCCTGAACCCCTCGGCCTTTGCAAGCACGAGGCTGTTGCGAGTTCAGTGCAGAGACTGAGGGATTTGTCCCTGCTGCCAGCCTGGAGGGGCAGCAATCCAGGGTGCCCGAGGGGAATGCCAATGCAGGAGCTCAGGACAGGCTTGGGACGGGCACTCTGCCCATCACTGAGCCGCCCTGCCCAAAATCACAGAATCCCAGGCTGGTTTGGGTTGGGAGGGACCTTAAAGCCCTTAAATCTCCTTCCACCCCTTGCCATGGGCAGGGACACCTTCCACTATCCCAGGCTGCTCCAAGCCCCATCCAACCTGGCCTTGGGCACTTGCAGGGATGCGGGGGCAGCCCCAGCTTCTCGGGGCAGCCTGCTCCGGTGTCTGCTCTGCCAGCTGACCCCTGCCAGCTGGGAATTCCGATGGATAACCCCGGAGCCAGGGGCTGGAGAGCTTGATACGGAGAGCGCCACTGTCCCCCCTGGGGACAGCGGGACCCCCCCTGCCCGCGCCGCCCATCCCGTGCGGCATCGCCCGGGGCGCTGCGGATGGATGGACCCGGCGAGAGGGGACGGGGGCTGTGCCTGCTCCGCACGGAGGATGTGGGGACACGGAGCCCCTGTGCAGCTCCCCCCAGGCTGCGAGTGGCGGCTGCGTTTCCTCGGGAGAGGCGCTCCTGGAATTGCTAATGCTCCCGCCCGGAGGTGCAGCATGCGGAGGGAGGGCTGCAGCCGCAGCATCAGGTACAGCAGCGACGCCGCCGTTAATTATTGACTCTCTCTTCAATTATCAGCCCTGATAAGGCAGCACCCCCCCCTCGACAGCCCGGGCAGCGCGTGGTGCTCTGTGTTTTCTGGGAAAAAGAACTATTCCGTGGAAAAGTAACTCGTTTTGTGCACCGGGATTGAACTGTCCTCGCAAAGGTCATCCGAGAGCCGTGGGCTGCTCTGCTGGAAAATCAATCCCTCTTTTGTGCTTCTTGGTTTAAACTTGTGTTTGCTTTCTGAGCAAGGTCACAGCTCAGCTGACCAAGTTTGTAGCCGCTGGAGCCGGCTGGGGTCCAGCCACACCACGCTCGCTGCTCCGAGCCCTTCGCTGCCGCCTCCGGCACGGGAGAAGATGCTTTGGAGGGAGGCGAGAGCTGCTGCTGCTCCCCGGGGGGTTTGTGGGTGCCAGCCTGAGCAGGTAACCTGACAAAATGCTTTGCTAACCAGTTTTTCCTTTCACCACGAAGTGCTGGAGCCGCTGCTGCAGTGCAGGAGAACAGACAGGCAGAGCTCAGATCGTCTTGTGTTACAGCTAACCAGACTGTGCTAACGTGCTGGCGGGTTATCTTGTTATTTGTAGGCTCAGGGTTGACTGTTTCCCAGTTAAAATTACCTGCAAGACGCTCTGGGAGAATGGATTTGGTGGGTATTCGTGGTATGAGTTAATTTGTAATTTAAATGTTTGGGGGTGTCGTGGTGCTCTCCTTCCTGCTGGCTGGGGCGGATGGGGGAGCTGCTCACACTGCCTGGCAAGTGGGATGGGGTGAGAGAGGGGTTAAATGTGAGCGTAGAGCCAGTGCTCGAGTCCAGGCTGGTTAAAAAGACAGTGCATTGTCCCTGCCCCCGGGAATAAAACCACTTCGCTCTGTGCTGTTGCCTTCTCACATATTTGGCTTCTCCGTTTCCATTTCTGTATGCATTTATTCCTGCCTTGAGAAAAAACAGCCTAATTCCAATCTGGATTAATCCTCCCCACTGTGTAGCAAAGGTAAGAATCAGCGAGGCATGGGGAGAAAAAGAAATGTTCTTCAATTTTGTTTAACAGAGAAAACTCAGCAAGTATAGAACCTGGCAGAGGGTCAGGCTAACAGGTTTCAGCAGGATGGAGAGGAACCTAAAACTGTTACCCTGCCTCAAATTATGGACCCTGGGTGTAGGGTCTGCTACTTCTGACAGGTGACTTTTTATATTTAAATCTCATTTTTCTTGGGGACAGGCATGGGAGAGCAGCTGTGGGGTCCAAAGAGGCACATTTTTGGCTCTAAGCCATCTTCTCCATGCCTGAGCTGCCCCGGAGGGGGCAGGAGAACATCAGCAAGCTGGTTGGGGACATTCAGCATCCTTTTACGAGGCCATTTTGAAGTAGATTGGTCAAAGGAGAGTAGTCGTAGTATCAATTTGGGCTGCAGAGTTGGGACCCAGCCAGCTCATAAATGATCCAAATGCAATTATCTAGATATTAAAAACCATCCTATTCACTGGCTTTCCCCCCCTCCTTCTGAATAAATGACCTAGAAGAGTGGAGTGTAGCTGGTCAGGCTGGAATTGGCTGCAGTCGGAAAATTAAGGGGAAGAAACAACATTTGAGAAAGAGGTTGGTGTTTGTTTTGGCATGTGCTGTTCTCTGGCAGGAGGAGACAGAAGGAGTTGTTCTTTGTGGAAGGAGTATGGTTTATTGGAGAGCACTTGAGGAGCTTTCCTGGAGCTCAGAAGGTGCTGGGTGGGCATCAGTGGGACCCTCTGTGACCCTGCTGGAGCTCTGGAGAGCTTTGGTGTTCTCCTTGGGCTGGGACCTTCCTGACTTCCCATCAAGGCTCTATATTAACCACAAACATGCCCACGGGATTGACAACTGGTTGTTTCTTTAAAAGGTTTTGATCTTTCCAAGTATTTGTTGTAGAATCATAGAATGGCTTGGGTTGAAGGGATGGCCTCATTCCATGGGCAGGGACACCTTCCACCATCTCAGGTTGCTCAGAGCCCTGTCCAAGCTGGCCTTGGACAGTTCCAGGGGTGTGGCAATGTCCTGTGGTAACAATACAGCAGGATCTGACTTCATTTTTTAGCTGGTCTTTGGTGAAGGTCAGCTGGAGCCCCTTCCTGAGGAGCTCTGGAACTGTGGTCAGTGCTGAAGCCCTCACTGAGGCAAAGCTGTGCACGCAGAAAATGAGTTCAGACTCTGGTGTTTTGGTCCATGAGATGGGTGTGAGCTGGGGCTGGCTCAGCACAGGCTCTGTGCTGCTGGACCTGCCCTGAGGGTGTTGCCTAGCTCAGGGATGCACTGGAGGAGCAGGGATGGACTTCCAGGCAACTTGGGGCTGTCTCTGGCCAGGAACCAAACTAGATACTGTAAGGAGAATCATCAACAAACAACCTACTGTTCAGGAAACTCCCACGTCATCCTCCGTAGCAGAAATTGAAACCAGACCTTCTCACTTGGAGCGTTGCTGTGCTTCTCACACAACCAGGGAGCCTCCTGCTGTGATGTCCAACTGCCCCAAGCTCCTTCACCCTTCCCTGCCTCCTCCCTGTGCCTTTCTGAAGGATCTGGAGGTGAGGAGTTTCACCCAGGACCTTTCTTGGACATTCCCAGCCTTAATTTCTCGTGCTCCAGGAGGGTCTCATCTGTGTCCACGTGATGGGAAGGAGCCACACATGTGTTACCATTTCTGAAGATCTCAGTGTTGGCTGTGGTAGATCTCTACCTGAATTTGTTGCCTGAGCTGAAAGCAATTTCTCTGTGGTCCAGTGCAATTTGGTGAAGCACATCCCTACTTTTAAACAGTAGGGACGTGCTCTGAAGTAATGGCTGTCATTTGAGCGAGATTCAACATAAATTTTGAATCTTTGCTTGTTATGGATTTTAAAATAAAGGCAAACCAGTCATTTCTGTGTGTAGTTTATATCCCTGTTGACGGGGAGCTTTTATCATGTTGGATATCTCCAGCTCACAGGAGTCTGTGCCATCGATCTCAAGCCATCCCAGATGTCTGTCTGTCCTCACTGGCAGTCAAACCCTCTGTAAGGCAGGGGATGTTTTACAAGGACCAGCTCCCTGGGATGTGTCTGTCAAGCACAAGTTGTTGCCTCTGGAAAAGGAGCTATTGATTTTAGCAGCTTCAAAGCCTTGGACACCACTGGGCTGCAGAAGATGGGAAGTGGGAGGGGGGGATGGCCTTTGAAGGCTTGGAAGGCTTTAAGGAGAGATGAAGTTCACATGGCTGAGTGTGTTATTTTATTAAATTAGAAGTATCCATTTCTTTTTTTCAAGGGTGAAGCGACTCCTCAGCCCTTGTCAGAAGATGCTTAAGTGACAGCCCAGTTAGACCCCACCATGGAGAAGACAGAAGGTATGGATGTTTATTTGTTCATTTATCCCTTGGGAAAAAAAAAGCCCAACCAAGCCCTGGAGTAATTTCCTTACCAGAAATGCTGTAAATAAGCTGTTCTGTAGATGTGGGGCCAAGAGGTGAAAAATTCATCGTTCATTATTATGCAGATTTCTCAAAATCCACAGCAAAGCAGGTCCCAGCTCTAGATCAGCACATATTTGTCCTCCCATGCCCTGTGACAGATCCCTGCTCCCACCCTCCAGCTGTGCTCCTGTGCCCTGGGATGACCCCAGTGGTGTCTTCCCTCTGTCCTTCCTCTGGCTTCCACGTGCTGCTCCCCACCCAGGCAGCACCTCAGCATCTCACTGATGCTCCGTGCTGAGCAGCACCAAAATCTGTTCCCAGTTGTCCTGGTCCTCTCCAGCTATCTCCAGGATGGAGACAAAGGGCCAGCCATGGGCCCTGGTGCCTCCTCCTCCTCCTCACCGAGCCCAACTCGTGTGCTCAGAGGTGCAGAGCAGCCCAAACCACTGTGATTTCAGGGACTTGCTGCATAAAAGTGCAGAAATGTAACTGTTAACCGGGCTGTGAATGTTTGCAGGCTGGAGATGGCTGTGTTAAAGTGGGAGACTGTGGTCAGGAGCTGTTTGCCTGTGCTGGCTGGGTGGGCAGACACAGTGACACCCATTTGGTGGTGATTTGCCTCAGTTAGGAGCTGTGCTGGGAGCTGAGCCGGTCACCTTGGGATGCGTGTTCTGCATGGCTGCGGCTCTGAGCAGCAGCCTCTGCCCAGAGCCGTCATTTTCAAGGAATAATTTGTGACCTGGTGGCTGCAGGTGAAGCGAGGCAATGATTTTCCTGCTTGGTGTGCGCTGCTTATGCCGCTGAAAAGTTTGAACCAAGCCAAAAGCCTTGAAGAATGTCATTGTCATAGATTGATCCCACATTCTATTATTGAGCTGGATTTATTATCCACCAGGCAGCTCTCTGTACCTACACAGACACGTAACTCTGCCTGCAAAACCTGCTGTTTGCTTAATTGCCAATTAGAGCCATGATTTCAGGAAATTTTTGGCTTCCTCAGTGCAACAATTACCTGATGCACCTCTGGAAAACCAGATTAGAGCTTGGTGCGTGTCACTGTGTGCCTGCACAGCTTCACCATGAGCCTCCACGATAATGAGCTGCCTGCCCAAAACTGAGATGAAAAGAGAAAAAACATCTCCCCCCTGCTCTAAACGATTTTTTTTTTCAAAATTCGATAATTTCTTCTTTTTCTGGGGGGTTGTTTCAGCAGATGGCCAGCCACCCAAACCCGACGGGGACAGGGAGCAGCCCCGCAGCCTCCCCTACTCCCTGGAGACACCCTACGGCTTCCACTTGGACCTGGACTTCCTCAAGTACGTGGACGACATCGAGAAAGGCAACACCATCAGGAGGGTGCACATCCACCGCAGAGCCAAGCAGCCCAAATTCAACACCCTGCCCCGAAACTTCAGCCTGCCCGAGAGCGGGTCCCGCGGCTGCTCCACCGCCGCTCCCAGCAAGAGCTGGACCTCCACCTGCTCCTTCCCGCAGCGAAAGGCCTCCCTGGGCGAGGAGCCGCCGCGGGCCCTGCTGCCGGCCGGGTCAGCTCCCGAGGAGCCGAGCTACCGGAGGAAGGCGCTGCTGGCGGAGGCGCGGCGGCAGGCGGAGCTGGGCTGGCCTCAGGCGGAGCTGGGCTGGCCTCAGGCGGAGCCGGGCCGGCCGCAGGACGCGCTGAGGGCGCGGCCGCAGCTGCTGCGAGCCTCCAGCATGCCCGAGGCGCTGCCCCCCGGCCACAGCCCCCCGGCGGCACCCTCGCCCCTCCGGAGCCCTCCGCAGCCCTGCCACGGCCAGCCCGGCTCCCAAAGCGCCTCCCGCCCCAGCTCGGAGGGCAGCGCCTCAGCCCCGCCGCGGGAGATGGAGCGGGACGGCTCCGTGGGGCAGCCCGGCGGGGCTCTGCCCCTGCAGCCCCCCTGGCAGAGCCAGCAGCTCCAGGTGCTGCTGGAGAGCGGGGCCGAGGAGGGCGATGCCGCCGATGGCTCCGACCTGGCCAGGGCTGAGGCAGCGGCACCGACAGCCCTCCGGCTGGCGGAGGAGAGCGTGAGCCCTGCGGAAAGGCTCAGTGTGAGTGAGATGGATCTGAACGTGCTGAAGGAAAGTGAGGAGAGGAATGTCCGGGCTGGAGGGGACAAGGAGAGCGGTGCTCCCCAGGCCCCTGAGCGTGGAGAGCCCGGCGGGGTCACGGCGCTGAAGCAGCAGGTTGCTGAGCTGGAGGAGCAGCTGGCCAAGAAGAAAGAGGAGCTCGAGCAGGTCAGGGTGGTGCTGGAGCAGCAGGATCATGAGATCCAGGAGAAGGAGAAGAGCATTAAGCTGCTGGCCAGCTCCAAAGCTGAGCTGGAAGAGCAGCTGTGGCAGGAGAAGGCCAGGGAGGCTGAGCTGCGGAGGCGGCGGGGCAGCGGGGCCTTGCAGCGCCTGGACGCCGCCGTGAACACCGAGCTCTCCCAGGTGACAGGGCTCAGGCAGGCCCAGGACAAGGGCATCAACGTCAATATCCCACCGTCCACCAGATCCGTCGGCTGCGGCACCCTCAGGGCAGAGAGCACCAGCGCCCAGGCCGGGAGGCGTGCAGGGAGCAGGGCCCGGCAGGTGCTCGGGCAGAGGGACGTGCTGGTGAGGCCAGCATGGAGGCCGGACCTCCTGCTCCCCGCCTCAGCCAGCTGCAGATCCACGAGCACCCCGGAGACCACAACCAGAACCACCAGAACTCCCTCGGCCCCAACGCCGCCCAGAGCAAGGCGGGCTTTGGAGAAGATGAACCTCGGGAAGGGCTGCAGGAGGAAGGGGCCCCTGGCCACGAGGAGCTCCCGGCTGTTGACCCCATTGGCCAATACGTGAAAAAGATCCAGGAGCTCCTGCAGGAGCAGTGGCTGTGCTTGGAGCACGGGTACCCTGAGCTGGCCAGCGCCATCAAGCAGCCGGCCTCCAAGCTCAGCTCCATCCAGAACCAATTAGTTAATTCCCTGAACTCCCTGCTCTCTGCCTACTCCTCACAAGGCCCTGTGGATAAGGAGAATTCCAACATGCACTATCAACAGTTGGGTAAATAATACTGGCACAGGCTTCAATGTGTCCGAGCCAAATCTTTTCCCATTTATTCCAGTGTGGAGCAGGGGGGATGTAGTAGAACAGTTGTTGTCAGTCAGATCAGGAATAGTCTCGACAAAGCATGATGAGAAAGGCAAATCTCTGCACAGCACAGGTTAAGGATCTGACATGGAAGAAAGCAAACAAAATGATGTAGGAGCTCATAAAGCAGTGGCTCGTTTATATGCAGGATCAGCTTCCAAAAACTGCCACAGTGGTGGCTGTTCCATCAAATAAACATTCTTTTTATTCAGATTGCACATCTCAGTTTGCAAGGATAGAAGGCTGGCGCTCATCTGGGGTAAATCAGTGTGGAGTTCTCCAGAACTCAAACCAGTCAAACTAACTGAGCAACCAGGCTGGGAAAAGACCTGTCCCCACTCACAGACCTTCATCTAAAATAATTTTAGCTTATATGAAGATGGGAATCCAATGCCTGTTCTTTGAGGGAGGGAGGGAAGGGACTTGCAAATAGATAAGTGACTTATTCCTTAATATATAGACACTATTCAAAGTCCAATGGAAGAACTCATCCATGTAGTATTATAGCAGATTTATATAGGAATTTTCCAATACATTGCTTCTGGGGGAAAAAACCCCAAAACCCAAACCAGTAAAATCTACTTATATTCATAGGACAAAACATAATTCCCAGTCACTTCCTTTATATTCCCAGTGACCTGGAGATGTTTGAGACCTGTATTAAAGGTGGCAGGGCAGGTTCAGGTTGTGGCCAGCTGCATCTGTAGTTTTGCAAGACATCAAAAGACTCTCATAAGATGAAGTAAGATGCTTACAATTATGATTTGTGGCTTGTTGCTAGAGGTTGGGAATAATTATTGCTAATTATGGAACATCTGCTTAATTAATCTATTATTTTGTATTTTGGTAGAAAACTCTCCAACCACAAGTCTTAAATCCATCATGAAAAAGAAAGGTTATGGTTTCCATGCAGGAGGCAATGGGACCAAAAAGAATCTCCAGTTTGTTGGGGTAAATGGTGGGTAAGCATCCATTCAGAAGACAAAAACTGCCTTTTAACGTGGAATGTCCTCTGTATCGCTGGAGAAGTCATTCTTTCTCCCCCTCTTTTCCCCTCCTGATTAAAAGGCCAGTTGAAACAGAGCCTCTTTTCTCCCTTCTTTAATGCAGCACTGGTAACCCGTGAGTAACCCCGTTAAGGAAGGGTGGTGGAGTGTTCAGAGCAGTGGGACACGCTGGGGACTGACACTCTCTGCACACCTTCTCCTGGGGCCTCATCCCAAACCCAGCTGGGGAAGGTGGGAATGCTCCATGGGAAGATTCCCTGGGAAGAGATTCCCACTGCTCTTGGTGGGTTTTGGAGGAGGCCAGCACTGCCTGGGTGAGCACGCTGCCACTAACCTGCCCCACGCTCCAGCAAAGCCAACAGCACATGGTGCAGGGCCTGGGAAAGGACTTTTTTGGTTAAAAAAAGGATTACCTTGGGGTGAAGAAGGCTTTAGGTTGTGCTCCCCATTCCAGGTGGGTCCAATATCCAACACTCCTTGGCCTGGGAGCTGAGCAGAGGCATCACCTCCTGCTGAGGTGAATGTGTGCTGGCGTGCAGAGTGCAGGGCACGTGTCACTGTCACTGTGTCACTGTCCCTGGGCTGGGCAGACAGCTGCGTGTGCCAGCCTGGGTGCCGCCCTCTGCTCACATCCTGCTCCCCTGACTTCCCACTTGCTGGGAAATGCCACATGGGTACAACTTGTAGGGAATGGAGGAGTCTTGGTTACTTCGATGAGAGTTCTGGGGTCCATCAGAGTGAACGTTCTGTTTTGTGGAAGACATTATTAATATTAATGCTTTTAGACATCCAGAGGAAAGATCTCTGTCAGGGCTGCTGGAATGGTGGATTCAGCCCAAAAGACTTCAGCCCAAAAGCTGTGAAAAAACCACAGCTTTTGTCTCGTGCTCCTCGAGGCTGCCGATGCCACCTCGAGGCCCTCCTTGCTATGGGGGCCGTGCTGCTGTCACCCTGCCACTGTGCCAGCAGCTGCCAGCAGGGAGGCAGCTCTCAGCCCTGCCCGGGCTGTGTGGGATGGACATCCCTCCAAACCCTGAAGTAACCTTGCCTGCTGCTCATTAACTGCTTCTGCCACGCTCCTGCTGCTTAAGGAGCCAAACAAAGACTAACCCTGACTTCGGCTGCGGCTCAGACCTTTTAACTTGCTGCTTGTCACTCTGGGCTTCACCCAAGGCCCACTGGGAGCAATGAGCCTTGGTCAGGCCCGTGGCTGTGGCTGGGAAGGAGGGAGTAACCTGTGGTGTCCTCAAATAGCTACGAGACCACGTCAAGTGAAGAGGACACCAGCTGTGAGGACAGCGACACCGAGACCGAGGACAGAGCCGGGGACGTGGAGCCCGGGCAGGATGGAAGGGAAAGCAGAGGGCCTTCCTCAGGGGAGAAGCGTGAGGAGGATGATGATGATGAGCAGGAGGCATCAGCAGGAGCAGCGCCCTGCTCTCAGCACCAGGCTCACAGGTAACCAGGACACCGGGTGGTGACTGACCCATGGTGGCCAAAGGACACGGGACTGCAGGGCTGGGTTGGGGCTTCTTCTGGTGGAACAGCAGTGGTGACCTCTGCAGGAAAGGGGAAAGGCTTTAAAGAGCTAAATATTTTCTGAGTCGCTACAGAATCTAATGGGGATTGATTCAGGCCCTACACTGAGTCATGTCTGGTGAGTTAGCTCATTTCTCCCCTCTCATGGAACATTTTTTGGTGAAGTTCTTTGTAGGTTCAGGAAGAAGATTTTTTTTTTTTTTTACCCCACCTTAAAGATTTTTGAAATAGGTTAAATTGACCACATAAATCTGTGACTCTGGGCTTAAACCTCTGCTTAAGTGCTTGGCTTTATACCTAAAATCTGTGTCAAGTCAATGGGACAACTTGTGTCCAATAATTTAAACACTTAAATGTGTTGAACATATTCCAACCTAATCTGCCTGTGTTCTCCTACTTGGTTCAATATCTCTGTCCCATGGTGGATTTACAAAAGTCTTTTTCCTTTAGATGCAAGCCCTCTGAAGATTTCCTTGCTGCCTGCCAGCTCCTCAGTGAACACCTCCCAGAAATCAGCAGCAGAAGCAACCAGCATCTGGTACAGATATTTCCCAGTCCCGTTTCAGACACGGTTCATGCTCTCTGTTCATGTTTTAATGGATGAGATTATCCCTGTGGCACATTGCAGGCTGGGCTCTGGACAGCTTTGTGAGGAGAGGGGGGTGAGGTGACATCTGAGTCAGTTTTACAACAGCCAAAAAGAAAGGAAGGGGTGGGGGGGGGAAAGAAAGAAAGATGAAGACTTTGTCTGGTTACTCATCCAAGTTACCACAGGAAATTCCTTTCCCCCTCAAGTTGTAGCAGCAATCACAAACCCACAGGCTGAGTGCTGGCAGGGTGGGGCCAGGAGCTGGGGCAGCCACCGCTCTGCAGGGACAGTGACAGTGACACTTTGTGTTTGCAGCAGCCTGTCCTGGCCTCCATCTCCCAGGAGTGGTTCCAGGTGTCCAGCCACAAGGCTTCCAGGCCGGAGGTGGTGGCAGCGTACCTGGAGGCACTGGGGGACATCCAGCCCCAGCTCCTGGAGACCGTGGTGAACCTGCCTGACAGGAATGGCAACACAGCTCTCCACTACAGCGTGTCCCACTCCAACTTCCAGGTTGCAAAGCTCCTGCTGGACACGGGTAGGAACGGCCACTCTGCTCAGCCAGGGCTTCTGCTGGGCAGGGGGTGGCAGTGGCTCTTGCCAGGGGGTCGTGGTCCCATGAGGGATGGCTGCATGGGGAACAAGGGGACATGGACAGTCCCAGACGTGGCAAACACTGAAGGAGGGCCAGGGTCCTCCCAGGCAGCTCAGTCAGGAGCTAAAGGGAGATGAGACAGAGGTGGGGCTGAGGACCAGCAGCCACCTAGCTGCAAGGGCTCCATCCAGGAGGCAAACATGGAGGCAAGGTCCATCCAGGAGAAAAACAGGGGCCCAACATCCATCCAAAGTACCAGGATGGGGCTGATGTCCATCCAGGAGACCTGGCTGACCTCAAGACCGGCATCCTCCCCCATAGCTCAGCTCTGGGCCCATGGATGTAGTTGGGGGTCCCAGCTGCCATGAAGGCTCATCAGTGCCCTCACACATCTGGAGGGCTTTGCAGCCTGACTTTGGGATGGCTCAGGGCTGCTGGATCCAATGGGATGTCCCTCATGGCCCCAGTCCAGATGGGATGGGGTGGCTCCCCAGCTTCCTGCAGCAGCCAAAGCCACATGATGGCTTGGGGCAGGAGGATCAGACCCCTGAGAGAATAAGAAACTCCCCAGCACTGCAGAAAGACTCCCATGTTAAACTATTGAACTTTCAGCTTGTTTTGCAATGAAAGAACAAAAATCTCAGCTGAGCCTATACAGGGCAAAAATGTGCTCATGCTCCGAGAGAACAGAGGCACTTTGGCCTTTTCTCATGGGCCGGACAATCCATGAAATGTTTGGGAAATGGCAGATTATCATACACATCTATAACCCGATTGTTGCCGCAGAGGCGCGGGAAGGGAAGGGTTTGAGGCAGGGAAGGGTTTGAGCAGCTGCTTCCTCAGGGAGAGGCTGGAGCCGAGCCCTCACCCTCAGACACGGCTCATTCCTCGTGGAGGAGCTGGAAATGGGCTCTTTGAAGTGAAAAATGAGTGAAACGGGGCCAGGATGTTTTCCAAGCCCGTTGGGTGATGGGCGTCTCTCTGCTGCTCCCTTGCCACGGGAGCCAAAGCAAACAGCCCACAGCTCCAACCAGCATGTGCTTGAGGCATTAATTATCCCCCCTTAATTTCTATTTGTTGTGGTCTTCAAAGTTAATTGAGTTGACCTCAACAGTTGTAATTAACTGTAGCACCAGGGGCTGTTTAATGCTACGCTCACGAGCCTGGATATTCAAAACAGATAAATCCCTGTCCTGTATCTTTATGGAATAACTCCTTTTGCTGGGAATATGAGATGCCACATGTTGTATGAGTCCCTCTTTCCTTTCTGTTCCCTCTGGTCCAATGGGATGTCCCTCATGGCCCCAGTCCAGATGGGATGGGGTGGCTCCCCAGCTTCCTGCAGCAGCCAAAGCCACATGATGGCTTGGGGCAGGAGGATCAGACCTCTGAGAGAATAAGAAACTCCCCAGCACTGCAGAAAGACTCCCATGTTAAACTATTGAACTTTCAGCTTGTTTTGCAATGAAAGAACAAAAATCTCAGCTGAGCCTATACAGGGCAAAAATGTGCTCGTGCTCCGAGAGAACAGAGGCACTTTGGCCTTTTCTCATGGGCCGGACAATCCATGAAATGTTTGGGAAATGGCAGATTATCATACACATCTATAACCCGATTGTTGCCGCAGAGGCGCGGGAAGGGAAGGGTTTGAGGCAGGGAAGGGTTTGAGCAGCTGCTTCCTCAGGGAGAGGCTGGAGCCGAGCCCTCACCCTCAGACACGGCTCATTCCTCGTGGAGGAGCTGGAAATGGGCTCTTTGAAGTGAAAAATGAGTGAAACGGGGCCAGGATGTTTTCCAAGCCCGTTGGGTGATGGGCGTCTCTCTGCTGCTCCCTTGCCACGGGAGCCAAAGCAAACAGCCCACAGCTCCAACCAGCATGTGCTTGAGGCATTAATTATCCCCCCTTAATTTCTATTTGTTGTGGTCTTCAAAGTTAATTGAGTTGACCTCAACAGTTGTAATTAACTGTAGCACCAGGGGCTGTTTAATGCTGCACTCACGAGCCTGGATATTCAAAACAGATAAATCCCTGTCCTGTATCATTATGGAATAACTCCTTTTGCTGGGAATATGAGATGCCACATGTTGTATGAGTCCCTCTTTCCTTTCTGTTCCCTCTGGGTGATCCACCGCGGGCTGGATGCATCCATCCCCTGCAGGCAAGTGCAGCCTGGACCTGCAGAACCGTGCTGGCTACACGGCCGTGATGCTGACGCCGCTGGCGGCCCCCGAGACCCGCCAGGACATGGAGGTGGTGATGAGGCTGCTGACGGAGGGGGATGTCAACCTGAGAGCTGCCCAGGTGTGTGACAGGACACTGCTGGGGCAGTCATTTGGGTTCCTTAGCTTCCGTGGCAGCGCCAGGCTGAGGCTCGGCTGCAGGAATGGGGTGGGAGTTGCTGCTTCCCAAACGTTCCAAAAGAAACTTTATCTGAGTGTGGCCACCCAGCAGCTCCCTGGGAAGGGGTGTGACAGCTGGGGCAAATGGAGAAACTAAAAAAAAAGGCCAGAAATTTTGCAAACAAGTTTTTCTGATGTAAAAATCAGAAATGCTGCCAGGGAGGAGCAGCGAGGGGTGAACCCCAGGGTGTGGGAACTCCAGGTTTGCTGGTGAGCTTCACCAGAGTCACACATTTTGGTTGAGGGATGAGCGTGCCCTCACCCATCTCTGCTCCCACACTGATGTAAAAGTTACTCCAGATCTGAATAAACTGCCTAGGAGGATTTGGGGAAGCCGCGTTTGGGGGCAGCTGGGCAGTTTGGCCATGCTGCTGCAAGGACCTACCACAAGTGAGCAGGTGCCTCTCACAGCACCTGCTGAGGAGCCCCGGGTGATTTGATGATAACATGCAATAGGATGCAATATTA
>JALJVW010000206.1:84934591-85112091 GCA_024865655.1 Emberiza elegans | reverse complement strand
TCCTCCTCCTCTCCTCTCCTCTCCTCTCCTCTCCTCTCCTCTCCTCTCTCTCCTCTCCTCTCTCCTCTCTCTCCTCTCCTCTCCCTCCTCCTCTCCTCTCTCCTCTCCTCTCCTCCTCTCTCCCTCCTCTCCTCTCCTCTCCTCTCCTCTCCTCTCCAATATTTAGTTTTTTGTAACCTGAGGTTATGGCTGTCCTTTTAATCGACTACTTAACTGTATCTCACTTAACTTGTAAGTTTATGTCCTAATATTTATTATCAGCTCTTCTGTAAGTAGTGGCAGGCAGCGATTGCTCAGTGTATGTAACAACAAACACAAGCTGGATGGATTATGGAAAGCATAAAATCCTATTTATGTTTGCTTATGCGGGTCTGATGCAAGAATTAAAAATTAATGCTGTAGGAAAATATTTGAGCATGCCAGACCCAAGCAGGCAGACATTGTTGTGCCTGGGTTTGGAATTACCATATGGCTGTTATTTTTCCCTAATTAAGTTGGAGCTAACGGGGAAGTGCAGCCCATTGACAGGCTCTGCATCACGGTGGGGTGGGGCAGGGCATTCCGAGCGCTGAAGATCCCAGCAGATTCCCAGCCCAGGGTGTGGTGGTGTTGTCCAAGAGCTCCGTGCAGTGCCTTTGCTGGCAGATGCCTTTTGTGTTTGCTCCTTGCTTTGCCTCTGCTCAGTTTTCGTATTCCCAAACTCCTCCTGCAAAGCCAAGCTGTGATTTATGTGCTGGGACTGGGTCTCCCGGCCATGGAGCACCCACAGGGTCCAGCATCACCCCAAATCTGGGTTTTTTCTTAAATCCCTCTGCTGACAGAGAGGGAGGCAGGGCTCAGGCCCCACTTCTCTTGTTCTGCTGCATCAGGACCCACTGGGTGCTCTCCCTTAGCTTTGGTGGGGCACACCACATCTCCCTGATGGGCGAATTACTGGTTTTCTTGTAAGCAGAAGTAAATTCTGGCCCACTCTGGCTGTTGTTCAGTCCGTTCACATCCTGACAAAATGTCCCTTGAGCTGCCTTGTGCCCCATCCTTGCAGGGAGGGGAGAGCAGCCCTGACCTCTGTTTACCAAGGAAATCTGCCATCTGCTCAATTTTCTTTCCTTTCCTCATATTTTCAGTGCAGGCATTCACTATCTCAAACTTCTCTCTGCCTTATTTCTTTTTTTTTTTTTTTAATCTATAACCCCAAATGCCTCCTTTATGTACAAATAAAATGAATTAAACCTTTCCCTGTGTGTATTCCTGTCCCCATGGCCGTGGTTTTTCTGGGATGACTTCCCACACCTGCCCAGCACCAAACCAGCCATTGCTGAGGTTTTTCTTCAGATCAGAAACACTGTCCACATCCCCAGAGGGGTCCCTACACGGATAGGACAAGGTGGGATATTTTTTGCAGGAATTCCCCCAATTTGTGTACAAAATCCAGCACAGGCATCTCTGCCAGGCCTAGCTGCAAACAAAAAGAGCCATAACACAGTTTTTTTACAGTTTTCACTGAGATTTTTTCCCTGACAGCTCTGGATCCACACTTGCAGAGAGGAATTTTCCTGCTGCTTCCCTCAGGAAGGTGGAAGTTCCAATTTCAGCAGAATAAATGTGGGAGATTTTGTGCTAACCATCAGGGTGGCTTTGGGAAGTGCCTGCCTCCCCTTGATTTGGGGACAGGGAAGTTCATTTTGGGGTGAGCTGCAGCTCTGCAGGGAGGCACCCCAGAGTTTGCTGCCTCTCCTGTCCCTTTCCCTGCTGTTCCCATCCCAGGATGTTGATTTTCATTCCTGTGCCTCATCATTCCTCTTTGCCCTTCCAACCATCTCCCCAGGGAGGAGCAGCTCCCCCAGGATGAGCCCCTGGAGCAGCTCCTCTGCTCATGTGGATCCTGAGGGATCATGGATGGGTTGATGCTGCCCCTGGCACCTCCCAGTGCCCAAAATTCCTCCTGTCAAAGTACCAGACTGCACAAAAAGTCATCTCAGTGCCACAAAGAGCCAGAGCCAACCCTAATTTATATATTCCAATATCGCTGTAGAGATCAAACTAAATATAGGCAAGGAGAAACACACCCCCAGCGCGAGCACTGCGCAGCACAAATGGAGACAATTAAGTCACAGCAAGAAAAGGAATTAATCTAATGATCTTTACAGGCTCAGCATCCAGCAGCCCATCAGCTGTGAGGGGAAAGAATGATGAGGAGCTCGGCTGAACACGATTTTTCCACTCTCCTTATGGGCATTTCCAGTGTGTATTCCCTTTCTTTTGCTGCAAGGAGAGGGGGGGGGACTCTGAGGGTCTCAGCTGAAGCAGCTCAGGGCCCAGGCAGAACCACTTTGCTCGGCCTTGGCAGGGTGAGAGGGCTGGGGATGGAGAGGAGCAGGCTTCAGGGAATGCTCAGAGCTCTTTCCAGTGCCTAAAGGGGCTCCAGGAGAGCTGGAGAGGGGCTGGGGACAAGGGACAGGACACAGGGAATGGCTCCCACTGCCAGAGGGCAGGCATGGATCAGAGATCAGGGATAAATTCTCTGTGAGGGTGGGCAGGCCCTGGCCCAGGGTGCCCAGAGCAGCTGTGCCTGCCCCTGGATCCCTGGCAGTGCCCAAGGCCAGGCTGGAATAACCTGGGACAGTGGAAAGTGATGGAACTGGAAGATCTTTTAAGGTCCCTTCCAGCCCAAACCATTCCAGGATCCATCCAAAGAGAAACATTTCCTCTTGAAATTATTATCAGCCAGAACCTGCCCCACCAGCAGCTTGGACAGGGTCAGTGCAGCAGCTTTCAGCAGAATTTAATGCTCTTAGAAGAAACAAAACTATTATATATACACCATTATATATATAAATAATAGTATAATTATATATTATACTATTATTATGTTATTGAAAATATTCTCAGATCATAATATATAATGCAACAATAATAATAATTATTTAGTAATAATTATATATTATACAACTGTTAAAATAATTGCATTATAACTATTATGTAATAATATATACTCTGAGCAGCAAAGGCAGCTTTCTTTGTGCAGGGCCAGTGCACTGACTGCTCCTCTGCTCTGGGGTCTGTCCTGTCCCCACAGCTCGGTGTGGAAGGGCCAGCTTGCCCCGTTTTTGCCAGGATGGAGGGCATTTATCAGCAGGAGTGGGACAGGCCATGATTCCCTTTCCTAGAAAGCTCCTGTCTCTGTACCAGGTGTGTCCTCTTTGCAGCTCTCCCTGCCCACAGGGAAACAGCCAGCTCTCTTTGGGAGTTTGTCTTTCCTGGGCTGGGCTGAGAAGATGCTCCGGGCATCCCTGGGGGCAGCTCCTCTGCCTGGGCCTCCAGCCCTGCAAGAAGGCTGCAGAAACGCAATATTTTGTCAACTGCTCCATCTAGTGCCATTTCAGCAGAAAAAGCACCCAGAGCCCAACACTCAGAGCCGTGCTGGGGCTGGGCAGCTCTCCCTGCCTGGGCTCATCCGTGGGGATGTGCCAGCAGCCAGCCCTGGCCCTGTGCTCACCCTTACCCAGGAATCTTTACCCTGATTTTCTCATCCTTCTAAAACGGGGCTATAAAGTCTTATGTGGAAATATCTGCCCTGGAAAACACAACATTCCTCATGAGCTCTTTAACTGCTCAGGAATCCCTTAGGGTGGATCAGGCTTGGAGCAACCTGGGATGGTGGAAGTCCCTGTTTGTGTCAGGGGGTGGAATGGGATGAGCTTTAAGGTTGGTCCCAACCCAAACCATTCTGGGATTCTGTGATCCTAAATAAAGAGGGAATAAAGAGTTTATGCTACCACTGCATTTTTTCCCTTTTTGTGCAGGAATTGGGAGTAAACTCTGCTTCACCCCTGACAGACTTGGGAAGGCAGCAGAGCCCTCAGAGCCCACCTGGAAAAGGCTAAAATCAAAGTCAGGGTGACCCTTGCTCCTTTTCCATTTGGGTCTGCAGAACAAGGATCTCTGGGATTTGCTGCCATCCTAGAAGGTGCAGCTATCACAGGAAGGGGCATTTTGGGGAACAAACCCCACTAAGAGGGGTAACAGTGACCATGGCAGTGTTTAACCAGGACATCAAACCAGACATCCAGACGTGTGACCCTGTGGGGAAAGGTGATAATGGAATTATGCATCCACGCTCAGCACAGCTGTACAAACTGATGTTTTATATATGTGTGACACTAAATTAATTCTCCCCAGTGCTTTCAGGCAGAGGGACATTAACTGCTCCACCCTGGCATAATCACTTTACCTCCACAGGCCCTATGGATGTCACACTCCCAGGTGGTAATTGCCGTGGGATTAATTACAGGGAATTTAGGGGCATTACAGTGATTCCTCATTGCAGGATAATGAGGTGGAGTCTCTCACCCCTCCAGGCTGACCTGCTGGCCCCACCAGCCCAGCCACCACCACCACATCATAACCTGCTCATGAGCTGGCCAAGAAATGCCAAGAGCCCTGAGATGGCTCCTGGTGCTGGCACTGCCCAGAGCAGGAAATTCCAGGTCTCTCCAGGTGAGGAAGCTGATGGAAGGACTGTGAACAGCACATGGGCCCTTCTGAAGTAAAGGCTCTGCCCCCCAAGTCCTCAAAGCCAGGCAGGAGAACCCTTAGGACAAGAGGAAGCAGAGGAAAAGTTTTGCCAGAGCAGGTTTAAACTGGGTATCAGGGCATGCAACAGCTTTTAACACTGACTTAAATTAAAATATAGAATAAAACAAATGCACAACTGCTTATGCAACTGAGCTTTATTTAGAACCTTTGAAGTCATAAAACGTCTCCTTTTACTGATCTACGTAAACATACAGTCAGGAGGTGTAATTGCTTTTTCCCTTGCACAGAAATGAAGTTTTAAACAAACCAGAACATCCCCACCCAGACAAGCGTGGTGCAAACTGAATTCTCTGCCTTGGCCCTGCACGTGGAGCATGGTCACTGGTTTATCAATTAGTTGCAATATAATTTTTTTTTTTTTTTGGCAGTAATATATTCGAACACACAAAGTGCAAATTACAAGAAGCAGAAAATGTTCTCTCTCCTTCTGAGCAACGAGAAGTGCAAAATGTCTCAGCCCATAAATTCTATTGTTTATGTCTATGAACTGTGTGTGCATCACAGGCTGATAAACAGCCGTGTACAACTTCATGGATTAAATGTGGCAACGTCTCAGGGGGGGTACAAAAACACAGGACAGAAGAATCATTCCCTTTGGTTGATAAATCCCACACACTGCTGCTGAGGGTACCTCCTCACACCTCACCCTGAACTCCTGTGCAACCAGAGCAGTCTGCTCAGAATTCTCCAGTTTTCTACACCTGGAGATATCCCTGCGCTCTGCAGTCAGGATTCCACTCACACCTCACCTGGCAGATCAAACAGGACACTGGGAATCCACTGAAAATGAGAAGGCTCTTCCAGGCACTATTAAGGGAATACCCACCAATGGTTCCAGCAGGCTAAATGCACTTTGTGATTACCTAAAGTTATGGAAAACTTTCCAAGGAAATAAGGAAAACCCTCTTCCATGAGAACTTATCACAGCATTCCTGTCTCAATGTAGTTCACCTCGCTTCAGGACTGGTTCCTGTATGTAAAATGGGGAAAATTCCACTCAATTACACAGAACAGCTGTACCTTTAACACCTCCCTGCACTGCTCAGCTATTATACTGCAGATTTTCAACCTTCTTTCCATTCAATTCCTGGAATTTTTCACACAAAATGAGCAGCCAATTCTGACCCCACCCCCCCTTTCATTTCTCCCAGCTACATCACCATTATAAATTATGCCAAATAGTTCCAAATCAGACTGGGCTGCTTCCTCCAAACCCCTCCTGCTCCTCTGGATAGGAAGATTAACCCCCAATGCCTTGCACTGCCTGCAACCTGCCTGCCAAATTCATCTGCTAAATCACCAAGGCCACACTCACATCATCACTGCTTGATGGCTGGGACATGGAATGAGCTTGGGAACTTGTGGCTGAATGGTGGACCAGCCTTGGGAAGGCTTCAGACCCCAAAAAACTGGATAGGGGATTCAAATGAGCTGGAGGGGGTTGGGGAACCTCATCCCAAACTGCTGCACCTGGCTGTGGGAGGTCATCCCAGCCCTGCCTGGTGTTCCCAAAATTGGCTCTGGCAGTCCCAAGAGAGGAGCATCCTCCAGGATCCATGAAAGCCTCTTCCTGCACTATCTGATCCTGGGGAGAACTCTTGGAAAGGTGCATCAGTTTGGTGGTTAGGATGAACTCCATCGAGCTGGAGGGACTGCTCACCAGCACTCCTAGAATTACAGGATCACATTCCCAAAGCAAACTTTTTGTCTTCATTAAAGTTTCAGGATGAACAATTATGCTGCAGCTTGGCACGACAACAACTGCCTTTGTATGCGACATGCCTGGCATATATCAGCACATTTCTTCTAAAAAAATAGAATTAGAATAGAATGAGCTACGCTGTTGTTGTTGTTCATGCTGCCTAAATATCTGAAAAGGCTCAAACATTTTAAAAGCCTAAAAAAATAAATGTCCCTCTCCCCTCGTTTATTTTTCATGCTAAAGGCTGCAAATTGACACATCACAGTAATTACCTCTGACTAACTTCCACAGACCTACCCAAAGAGATAAACATGAGAAGTTCACATTTGACTATCAGACTTACTGTGCCGAGCACAAATAATTTCCCAGAGGAGAATTTGATATTTCATCATTTGGAACAGTGGTAATTTAATTACATTGCTAATGTTTTCTGGCATACTTGAAAGAACAATTAGCATAAGTAAATCACGAGTGAGATGACAAGTCACTCAGCATTTATTTCTGCCCCTCAGATGAGATCAGTCGATGATCTGAAATTCTCTTTTGTGTGCGAATTGATTCCAGGTTCAGCAGTCGCAACCGGGGTTCAGAGCAGCGGGGACAAAGCACAACGAGTCCCGTCCTTTGAAGTTCCTTGATTAAAACTTGTCCAGGGAAAACCTCTGAAGCCACCAGGAGTCGAGGAGGGCGGGGAGAAAGGCTGGAAGGTCGTGGGAGGCTGAATGAAGCTGGAGAGGCGCCGGGCAGCGGCGGGAGCGCGGGCCCAGGCGCTGCCGGGGCCGGGCAGTGTTTGACAGCTCCACCGACGGCCTCGAGAGCTCGCCCTGTCTCAGGACAGCACTGTCAGGGTCACTGTCCCCTTCTGGCGCTTCAGGATGGCCACGGCCTGGTCGTGGGTGACGCCTTCCAGGGCCTCCCCGTTGACGGCCACGATCTGGTCCCCGCGCTTCAGCCGGCCGTCGTCGGCCGCCGCGCCCTGCAAGGGCAACACGGGATCAGCCTGGCACCGGCGGGCTCCGGCAGCCTGGAATGCTGCCTGGAGAAATGGGGGATGGAGCTCGGGGATCCCTCAGGGCCTGGAGAAATGGGGGATGGAGCTCTGGGGATCCCTCAGGGCCTGGAGAAATGGGGGATGGAGCTCTGGGATCCCTCAGGAGAAATGGGGGATGGAGCTCTGGGAATGCCTCAGGAGAAACGGGGGATGGAGCTCTTGGAATCCCTCAGGGCCAGGAGAAACGGGGGATGGAGCTCTGGGGATCCTTCAGGGCCTGGGGGATGGAAATCCCTCAGGGGGATGGGGATGGAGCTCTGGGGATCCCTCAGGAGAAATGGGGGATGGAGCTCTGGGATCCCTCAGGGCCAGGAGAAATGGGGGATGGAGCTCTGGGGATCCCTCAGGGCCAGAAGAAATGGGGGATGGAGCTCTGGGATCCTTCAGGGCCAGGAGAAATGGGGGATGGAACTCGGGGATCCCTCAGGGCAAGGAGAAATGGGGGATGGAGCTCTGGGATCCCTCAGGAGAAACGGGGGATGGAGCTCTGGGAATGCCTCAGGGCCAGGAGAAATTGAGCTCTGGGAATGCCTCAGGGCCAGGAGAAATGGGGGATGGAGCTCTGAGGATCCCTCAGGAGAAATGGGGGATGGAGCTCTGGGAATGCCTCAGGAGAAACGGGGGATGGAGCTCTGGGAATCCCTCAGGGCCAGAAGAAATGGGGGATGGAGCTCTGGGAATGCCGCAGGCCCAGGAGAAATGGAGCTCTGAGCTCCCCCTGAGTGCCACCTGCCCTCACTGCCCATCCTGCCAGGGAATGTGCCCAGGAGACAGAGCTGGCTCTTCCTGGAAAAAGGCCTGGGAAGAGACTGGTTCTGGATTTTATGGTCATGGAGAGGCTTGTTAAAGCAGCATTTAAATGTACTCCATGCCTCATGGCTGAGAAACAGCTGAGAAAGGGGAGGAAAAAAAGGAACCAAGCTGGGCACTGCCCCCAGCCCCAGCAGAGATGAAGAAATGGCCTCAGGTTGTTTAGGTTGAACATCAGGGTAATTTTTTTCATTTTTTTCACCAAAACGTTGCCAAGCATTGGAGCAGCCTGCCCAGGGGAGTCCCCATCCTTGGAGGGATTCAAAAGCCATGTGGATGTGGCACTTGGGGACATTGCTTGGCAATGGTTGGCATTGGTGGACACTGACACTGGCTGGGGGCATGGCAGGACTGGGTGCCCTCAGGGGTTTTTCCAACCTGAAAAGTTCTGTGACAGTCCTGAAAGCTTCCCCAGGGCTTTAGAAATGGCTCCTCTCCTCCAGACATCTCAGGGAAGTCCTTTTACCTAAATCCCAAGCCCTGCCTGCCCTCTGTTGGCTCACAGTGTCTCCTTCTGCCCCAGCTGCAGGAGCTTCAGGTTCCATTTAGGATTTCTCAGTCATGCTCACATCTAGAAACTTGTAGCCCTAAGCACCACTTAAAAGGCACAATATTTTAACAATTTCAAATTGTACAAACACCAGATGTTTGTGGTTTGAGCCCCAGAACAGCAGGAGCAGGAGATATGGCTCCTTCTTTACCATCACCTACCCTGCACAAGTGACAGCAGGTAGGCACAGGGCAAGCAGCTGCATGTGACAGACTTCACAGTTATTTTATGGCAAGTATCCCTAATTCCCACTGGTTTTCTTCCCTCCCCTTCCATTTCCACAACTCCCCTCGTGTGGCCATGCCTGACAAGTCTTGCTGGCTCATTTTTAGCATGGGATGGGTGGGAACAGGGGCATATCTCTCTCCTGTAATATGCTGTATTGTGATTCTTCCCCAGCCTCAGAGGCTGGAGCTCTCTGTACAGGGACCCCAATCCCCCCAGACACTCAGGGCTGGGATCAGAGATGGGCTAATTCCTGTTTTTTCCATCAGGATATAGCATCTCTGCAATTTCCTCACTCCTGCACAGTGGGGAAAAAAGATGCCTTCAATACCTCCTGGAAATTTCTTGGAGATTTACAGATAGAAAACTGCCTTATAAATATTTTAATGCACAAACCCAAGTTTCCCAAGTACACAGAGCAATCTTGCTGAGACAAAGTATCTTGTTTCAGCCATCAGAAATATGAAATATAAACTGAGAAGCCAGCTATGAGTTCTGTGTCCACTAACTCACAGCAACCTACTCAGACACTACATTTTCCTTTTTTGCTACATAATATATTAACCAAACTGAATCTTAGGTTTATTTTTAAAGATAATACAGGAAAAAAAGGAAGAAAGCGAAAAGAAAAGATACCTTGGCAAATATAGTCTTGACATAAATGGGCAGGTCTCCATGGGGACTTCCATACCCCCCTACAATACTGAATCCCAGTCCATCAGAGCCTTTCTCCAAAGTAATAATCTTAGGTTGAGGTGCTCTGCAAACACAATAAATATCACACAGATTAGCAGTGTCTGTCTCAGGAACACTTACACAGACATTTATCTACCACGAGGTTTTTTCACACAGTCACAACCCATGGCCCTTGCACTGGAACATTCCTGCAAAGCCCAGAGTTCAAAGGCTGCTCCGTGTGCTCCAGCTCCTCACTCGGAAAAAAATTATTTTTAAGGATGGTATTATACCCACATGCCTGTGCTCGTAACTCCAGAGCTCATTAACTGGAGCCTGAACTCTTCAGGGGTTTCCTCTGCCTACACTGAGCAAAAAAAAATTTTTTGGGGTGGAATTTAGCCCACTCATATGAATTTATCTATTGCATATTTGAAATTACGTGTAATTAATAATTATTTTAAAAATAATTATTTAAAATGTATTTTAAATAAAATTATTAAAAATTAAAATTTTATTTTAATGAATTATTTAAATAAATTTTATTTATTTTTAAAATAATTGGGTGTGTAGAAAGAACTGCTGTGGACAGAAGGTGGTCACACAGCTGCCCAGGGCAGTGGTGGAGCCCCCAGCCCTGTGTGGATGTGGCACTTGGGGACATGGGTCACTGGTGGCCTTGGCAGTTGTGGACTCGATGATCTGAGAGGGCTTTTCCAACCCAAACCATTCCATGATTCCATAGAATCCATTTGGCATCTTCCACCTCTCTAAAGGTGCAGCCCAAGCTGAGTAATATCTGTGCATTTTTTAGGATTTACCTAATTCTGCTTCATATTTTCACCTCCAAATTTCCCTGCAGCTTTGATATGAAAAAAGCATTCAAATCCTTTTGTAAAGCAAGCAGTTCTCCTTTGGGAGCAGCAATAAAATCAGTATCTCACATTGTAAGACCACAGAATGCAGCACAAAGAGCTCAATTTTTTTTTACACTCAACCCTCCTGAGGTAGGGCAGCAACTTCTTAAAATAAATAGAGTGAACCACAGAATGAAAATGGAGAGCATAACGAAAATGATGAGCTGAAACGGAGAATAAATGAATTTCAAAATGGTAATTGGGATGCTACAGTGGGAAAAGCACATGGAGAATGATGCATGGCAGGGCTGGACCTCCAACTTCCACCACCACACACAAGTGCTGCAAGCAGGAGTTATTCTAATTGGATTTTTTTGACTCATAAATCGATAAAGATTGAAAATACAAAGTCCTGGGACATGTTTTGTAAGGTGTCTTTAACACCTCTGGCATCAGTCTGCCAATACCAAATTATTTCAAATTGCTGTGATCAGAACTCCTTCCAGACGAGGAAGCCAATGGACAAGGGCAGAAATACCATGTCAGCACAACATTAAGGAAGAAAAGGGATACTTTTTCCTTGAAAAACACCCAGAAATAGTGCTTGGAAACACATTTTGTGCTTATTTACTCCAGCAATTTCTGTCAGCAGGCAAAGACAGACACGAGCCCATCATCAGCCTGGGGAAGGTCACAGAGGTTTCATTTTAAAGGTGATGGAAAATTAGAGAGAAGCGGTGGGAGAGGCCTCCTTGCAGCCTTTCCCCAGCCCAGGAATGCACCCAGGCTCTGCAGGAGAGCAGGAACTCACTCAGGGTCCTCGGAGGGATGCTCGGAGGGCAGGCTGAGGCTGCAGCCCGTGGACATGCTCTCCAGCTGGCTGGCAATGGCGCTGATGTTGGTGTCTGCCACCACCTGGGCACCGGGGACGCAAGGAAACACAGGGTGGAGAATCAGCTGTTGCCTTTTTTCCCCAAGCAAGCTTTAAACCCAAGTCCTGCTCTCTTAAATCTCCACTGGTTCCACACTTTCAGGCAAGAGCAGCCACTTTTCTGGGGTTCAATGCAGATTTTGCCCTCACAAGACCATCACTCAGGCTCTGAGCAAAGGGAGGGTCTTTCTGGGTAATGCAGAGAAAAAGGCTGCTTTTCCAAGGAAAGAGAGCCAACACAAGGGGTCCAGGATTGCTCTTGAAAGAAACCACCACAACCTTTAAGAGAACACCAAGATCCAAGGGACCATTGGGCAAAAACCCTGAAATGCCCCAGACTGGTTTGCTTGATGAGTAGGGAACAAATTAATCCTTGGTTTTGACTTCTCTGAATTTTTAGCCTGAAAACAAACTGGATAGTTCAACTTCCCAATTCTGGGTCCTCTCTTATTCTGAAAACATCCTGAATGCTGCTCTGAGGGCTGGAGCACCTTTCTGTGGGAAAGGTTTCCATGGAAAGGTTTCTATGGAATGGTTTCTTTCTCTAGGCTGGGAGAGCTGGGGGTGCTCACCTGGAGAAAAGGAGGTTCCAAGGAGAGCTCAGAGCCCCTTCCAGAGCCTGAAGGGGGTCCAGGAGAGCTGGAGAGGGACTGGGGACAAGGGATGGAGGGACAGGACCCAGGGAATGGCTCCCACTGCCAGAGGGCAGGGATGGATGGGAGACTGGGCAGGAATTCCTTCTGTGATAGTAGTGAGGGCCCTGGCATTAACTTTATTTTTAATTCATTGATGCTGATTTTTTAATTTACTTTTTTGTTTCTTTTTAATGGAAAAATTTCAAAGAAACCACCACAAAGTGGTTTGGATTTGAAGTATTTCCAGCTGAAAGGACATCAATTTCCCAACAAGTGCACGCTGTGGTTATCCCCTAACTCCATCTCCCTCTGAAGGGATGTTCTTCTCTGCCTGACATTTACTGCAGCACAGGAGTTCAGCTCAGACACAGTGAGGAACAGCCAGGAAGCACAATTCCAATATTTCCTCCAGCTATGGCTCTATTTTATCCAAGTCAGCAGGTACTTCTTCCACTCGTTGCTGTGAACTTGGCTTTAAGGAAAACTTCCCTTTTCAAAGTAAGAAATTTGTTCTATAAATCTGTTTCAAATGAGTGCTCACAATTCTTCCATAGAAGCATTTCCCTCTTTCCCAGCCACCTGGAGCCAAGAGGGTGATGGAGCCAGGAGGTTTCCATGCAAATTGTGCATCCCAGGACTCGGGTTCCAGGATGCCCCAAAGGAAGGGGGTGCAGCAGATGAGAACAGCACCTGGCTCAGCCAGCTCAGACCCCACCAAGGCTCCCTTCCTGTGGCACCAGAGTAAGGAATTCCAGCCAGGATTTGTCATGGTTTTTTTTTGTTGTTGCTCAATAACAACAAATAAAACCAAATCTATATTCAAAAATCTTCAGCTGGCAGCAAGAACACATCAGAGTTCAACAACCTTGTGAAAAAGCTCCCCCTTATCTCATTACTACACCTGCAGAAAAGAAATTAAATTAAACCAAGGCATCAAAACAGCTGAGAGGGATGATTGTTCCCCTGAGACCTTAATCTGCCATTTGCAAACAGCATTTGCAAACTCCTTCCTCCCCAGGACGTGCCCACAATAAGCCTTTCCACCCCACTGAACACAATTATCTGACCCCTCAGAGCAGTGGTCCACCCTGATAATAAACAGAATTACTTCCTGGCACACCCCTCACGATGATCACAGCGATAGGGCTGCCCCTTTTGGAGTGTTTTGGTTAAAAAAGAGCAGTTTGGTGGTGGAGAGGTTCCCGTGCTTGCTGGGGAAGGGAACCACCACCAGGCTTTGACAGCACTCCAGGTGTTAAAACACAACACCCCACCTTCCTAGAGCAGATTTTTGACAGAGGGAGACAGCCTCTGTTCTATCCCAATAAACCTCTATCACCTGAGAACAGCATCAAGCTCATTTCAATGAGGCAGAACGCTCAGAAGACAGAAAAGAGCCAACTGACAGACCCAAAGGCACTTCCAGAAGCAGCTCTTTGACCCAGTGGCATTTCTAGAAGCAGCTCTTTGTTTGTGTGAGCGACCCAGTGCCAGAGTGCCCCATCAGGAATATTTTTAAATCCATCATGAGGTGCAATATTGAGCTGTATTACAGCTTTCGAGATGAGCAATTTTGGGTTCTGCAGCAAGCTTTCATTTTCTATTCAGGGAACACTGTTGACATGAAAAGTGAAATTACTCAACGCTGGTAACAATATGATAACTATAATTTAACAGAGAATCCTCAGCTGGTGTGAATCTGTGTGTTTCCTCTGACTTCAATGGAACTACACAAAACACCATCTGCTCTGGAACTGGCTCATCACTTACTGGGTCAGCAGTTCATGGACAGACAAAGCAAAGAATGAGCAAGTCTCAAACTAAGTTTATTATCATTTCATTGCCTCTTTTTTCTTCCCCCCCCTCACCCCTGTTTTTTATAGTCACATTTGTGTCATAATACAAGCATGAAGCTTGCAAAAGTCCCTCAGGATGAGTTCCAATCCAAAATGCTGTGATGATGAAGGGAGTTAAGAGTAGATTTTAGTGGTGCCTTCACCTTGTTTTCCAATTGTTGCAATAATTCTGCAAACGAGGAGAATTTTGAATTCTAACTGGCAAGTATTTCCCCCATTTCCTTGTGTAAACACAAAAATAAACTATGGATCAACACACTGGCAGGCAGCAATCAGAAGCAGTGTGGCAGAAGATGTCCCTTTCAGCTCCCAGAGAAACACAGCAGTGGCAGCTCTGTTTTCTCTCTTCACTGTTTTTATCCTTCACCTGATGAATAACCAGTTCCAGGCAGCTCTGTCTCAGTGATGATGCCATCATTTTTCCTAAATTCTGCTAGAATTTCTTTCAAGGACAAGGAAACCACCCTGTGGGTCCCTGTCTCATTACATCACAAGCACACACACACACATTTTCTTGTTCCTAGTTAACTTCCAATTAAAAAAACCACAAACCCACAACTTGGAAGCTTGTTGATTTATCACGTGTGGCAACAAGTTATTTTGTTCCCTTTGTTATGCTTTTATAGAGCCACGCTCACAGCCTGTGTGAATGGCAACAAAGAATTTTTGAATGGAAATGATTTCTTGCTCTCCTTCTGTGTAATTCCCACCAGCAAAGCACCCTGCAATTCTGTGATGCCTTATGCCAGGGATGCTCAGGGATTTTTGTTGGGTTTTTTTTTCCCCTCCCTGAATGCCATTTATCTACCCTGCTGCAGCTGCATGTTCAATTTATCACCATACCTGCAGGATAATGCTCCCATAAGCATTCTTTAGTAGATTAACTGCATCTGCATGAGACAGCCCATCCAAAGGTTGCCCATTAATGCTGACAATCCGATCTCCAACCTGAAAGTACAACAGCAATGGAAAATTACCAGCATTAGGGAAAATTAAAATTAAGAATGCTCAAAATTCCTCGTGAACTTGGCACGGCACAGTCATGCTTCTCTTTTGCAGGATCCCTTTTGTGAGGATTCTGCACTGCCAGTGATCATTTCCCATTCTTTTTTAACACTAACAATGTGATCAGAGAAAACAACGATGGGCTGTATTTTGCTCTTTCTATTTGCAAGCAGAGAGGGAGGGGGATTTTCTCTGCTGTCCTCCCATCCAGAAAGGATTCATTTGTGTCTGAATGTGCAGACAAGTTCATATTCTTCCAGACCTTGTAAGCACATGCTGAATGTTGTAGGGGAGAGAAGGGACTTCTGATATTAATCCAATTAACCTGGATGATTTCTTCTTCCTACACACAAAAATGATCTCCACCCTGCCATTGTTTAATTCCATCAGAGACAAGGCAGGAGTGTAGCAGCATGTCCTAATGAATCTCATGGGCCAAAGCACGTGGATCTGCATAATAAATTCTTTTCAATCCTCCTGATTCCTTGAGACTCCCTCCAAAACTGCAAGTGTTCACCATGGCCATGCCTGGAAACCCACACGTGCTGTGGGTCTGACACAAGTCCCTTGTTTTGCTGTTTATTTAAGATCAAACAACTCATTTCTGATCTGGTTTCTACCTGGTTGGAGCTCTAAATGATGCCCAGTGTGGAGTTCCCAAAATACCTGTGGCTTCCAGAGGGCCTCCTGCTGCCCTGCCTGGGTCTGGATGAACACAGGCATCCCATGACCACTACAAATGCATCTAAGCTCTTTCTCTTAATGTCACTTTTCCAGTATGGGCAGCAATTGCCAAGATGGGAAGAGAAGGGCAGCTTTGTTTTTTGGGGTGGTTTTTGTGGGTTTTTTTTGGGTTTTTTTGTTTGTTTGTTTTTTGTTTGTTTGTTTGTTTGGTTGGCTTTGGTTGTGGTTTTGTTGTTGTTTTGCTTTTATATAAATAGAGGCAGAGCAGTCTATAAGAGATTATCAATGACAGCAGAAGCAGAAGTGCTTGAGGCTTCAAGGGACAGGTGGGAGATGAAACAGGAAATATTTGGGGCCTAATATTTCCCCATATTAGGAAACAGCAGGGCCCCTGTACTCACTCTGAGCCTCTGTGTGCGAGCAGCCACTCCGCTGGCCTGGATCATGGCGATGAAGATGGGAATGTCTCCCAGGGGACTGCCCTTCCCTCCTGCTATGCTGACACCCAGGGCATCATATGGGCCCTGGAACACAGCAAAACATCCATCTGCAGCAGGGGCAACTGGCACAGTGCAGGCTATGGCAGCACTGACTGCTGTGATTGGTGGAACAGGAGAAAATGGGTCTGACACACGCATCTCCTCACCCAAAGCACAGGCACACATCCAACCCTGAGCGCAAAGCACAAATCGTGCAGCCTGACTCGAGAGAAATGCTGCAAAAATGAACAATTTCAGTGGAAGGAGTTGGCTTTGTGAATAGGTAGAAAACAACTCACTGACCCTTATTATCTCCACGGTCCTCGGGCCCGTATCGGCGCCTCCTAATAAAGAAACAAACAATTAGCTTCTGTAATTAAGAGATAATATAATTAAGAGATAACACTGTCAGGTGACAACGGTCCCTTGCTGCCTAGGCAGAGTTATCACCAGGCAGGAGTGGAGCCTTCCTGTGCCAAGGCAGGCAGTGAGGAGGAGGAGGAGGAGGAGGAAGGATGAATGTGGTGCAATCCCTCCCGGTGTCACCGTGACTCCCATTGCAACCCAGGCACAATCTGTGGCACTGCAGCACTCTGCCAGCCTGGAGAACAGCCCTATTGTGCCCTCACTCAATTAAAGATTGGATTATTATTCCTAAATCACAGCGTCCTTGCACAAAGGGCTCTGGGAATGGAGCAGTTCCAGGGATCCCCTCTTCCCCTTTGGGCTGTGCTGGAAAATAATGGACAGGCAGGAAGTCAGGATGGTGTGTATCCAGTAAAAGGGTGTGGAAAAGTACTCAAAATACTGGGAAAGGGGAGGGAAAGGGAAAGAAAAGGGAAAGAAAAGAGGAAAGAAAAGGGGAAAGAAAAAGGGAAAGAAAAGAGGAAAGAGAAGGGGAAGAGAAGGGGAAAGAAAAGGGGAAGAGAAGGGGAAGAAAAAGGGAAAGAAGGGGAAGAAGGAAAGAAAAGGGAAGAGAAGGGAAAAGAAGGGGAAAGAAAAAAGGAAAAAATAAGGGGGAAAGAAAAGGGGAAGAAAAGGGGAAAGAAAAGGAAGGAAAAGGGAAAGAAAAAGGGCAGGAAAAGGGAAAGGAAAAGGGGAAGGAAATAAGGATGAGAGGGAAAGTAAAAGGGGAAGGAAATTAAGGTGAGAGGGAAAGGGGGAAGAGGAAAGAGGGAAAAGGAAAGGGGGAAGAGGAAAAAAGGAACAAGAAAAAGAAAAGGGGTAAAGTGGGAAAGGGGGAAGAGAAGAGAGGAGAGGAGAATGGAAAGGAAAAAGGCACAGAGAGACTTCAGAGTTCAGTTCAAACTGCAACTTTTTCAGCCCAGCAAGCTGATGGTGTAGTCAGGTCCTGAGCCCTGCTACACCCACCCCTAATTGTATCAGCTTTAATGAAACCAGAAGGCTGGCAGAGTAAATCTCTTCCAGAATTCCATGATTCCTACCCCCCAAACCAGCACTCCCCAGATCCATGCAGGTGTGCCTGGGCAGGAGGACCAGGAGAGCTGAGCTCTGTGGCACTGGGAGCCCAGCCCTGGGACCCCAAAGCAGGGCCAGGGAATGCCCAGTGCTGCAGGAAATGCCCAAAGCAGGGCCAGAGAATGCCCAGTGCTGCAGGAAATGTCCAAAGCAGGCTCAGGGAATGCCCAGTGCTGCAGGGCCTGCCCAGACAGCACAGGGAAGGAGGCCCAAAAGCCACCAGGCTCCTGCAGTGCCTGCAGACCAGCAGAAGAAATGTCTTCTCCTCCTGCCCACGGTCAGATGTGAGCAAAGATTCCCAAATCCTGGAGTCACTCTCCCCAGGCTGCTGCAGGTCGTGTACATTTAACACTCTCTAAACCTGCAAACTGGGCATTGTGACTGTCTCATTACAAAACACCCCTTTATGCACTCCAGAGCAACAAAGACATAAATGAGGTGGTGGCAGCTTTATTCCCTGAGAAAACCATTCCTAATGTGAGAACCATGCCTGTGCTAAGGCTCTGACAAGGGGAATAGCAGGGCACAGGAATTCTGCACGTAAAACAGAGGGGCCACTCCTCCTCCAGCAGAAATAAAAAGAATGTCATCTTCTGGGAAGTGTTGGGGTCTAAAATCATCCATGGGGCATCTCTGGGGAGGCTGGGCAGGAGAGCCAGACTCGAGTGCTCAGTTTGGCTTTCAAAGCAGCAGGATACAAAGCAAATCCCACTCAGCTGTTCTGACAGCTGCCCAGTTTGTACCTGAGCCTCTCTGGGACGTGTCTGCTGAGGATCTCTTTGTGCTGACAAAGTTCTGCAGGGTGGAGAGGACGGGAGCGAGCGCGGGGTGGAAGTGGCTGTGGGCACTCTGCTGGCTCGCCTGAGGGTGGAAATAAAGAACAAAAAGCCATGAGTCAAACCCCAAAAGTGAACTTTAAACCAGACCTTGTGACAGATGGGAGCAGCTGTGCTCTGTGCCGGCCACACTGGAAATGCCACATTGGCCACGCAAGTGCAAACCCCTCTGGGAGGGGGAACTGACCAAAATCTCCCCGTGGAGGTGAAGTCACCACCCCTGCAGGGATTGAACAGATGTGTGGATGTGGCACTTGGGACAAGGGTCAGTGCTGGGCTTGGCAGTGCTGGGGAATGGTTGGAATTGATGGTCTCAGAGGGGTTTTCCAACCTCAGCGATCCTGTGGTGCTGCTCACGGTTCTCCACACCCTTATTCCACACTCAAGTGCTGCTCAGGTCAGCTTTAGACAGTGCTCCCCCCTCTCAGCTGCTCCCTGGGTGTCTCCACTCCTCAGGAGAAGGGGAAATGATGGGCACCTTCCCTGTGGTGCCCCGGCATGCACGAGCACCCAGGAGGACAAACAGCTGCTCTCTCACGTGAGGGGGCTAACAGGGACACCCATCCTGTCACTGGCAGGAATCTTTGCTGTTTTAGCTGAATGCAATTGCCCCTGCTCCTCCTATCTGCCCCAGAACCTCCTCTCATTTCCAGAAGAACATGGGAGATGACACAGGAGAGCCTCCAAAGGGAAAAGCTCACTCCTGCTGCCCTTCCCATTTCCCTCCTTTTCCCTCTCCCCTTTTCTGGCTTTTATCTCTGGTGCCTTGTGCAGGCTGCCCTAGAGCAGAGGCTGGGCAGAGTCACAGAATAAAGCAGGGATTGATTCCAAGGATCTCCTCCATGGACCCACCTTGGGCAGCACCAGAGCCCAGCCAGGGCTGCACCCAAGATGAACCCAGATGGCCCCAAAATGCACGATGGGCACGGGGTCTGTCCCTGGGATCAGCTCTGCTCCATTTGCACCTTGCAGTTCATTGTCCCATCCCAGCTTTAGCCCCTGCAGTCCCACCCTGCTTGTTTTTCTCTCTGCAGCCCACGGGGTTTGTGCTCCTGGGCTGAGATTTGGGTCATTTGTCCTTGGTGCCCAGCTGGAGCAGGAATTGTTTTGTCTCCCTGCTCTGTGCACAGAGCTCAGCATCCCTGAATGTGAAGCTCAGAATTACACACTAAAGCAGCACAGAGTCTGAAAAATAGAAAAACTAAAACCTGAGGCATCATCTTCAGGCTCTGCCCCTCCAGGAAACCCAACCATCAATTTAGGAAGTGCATCTGAACCGGTTCCACTGAGGGCCAGACCTTTCCAACTGAGCTGCCTTGTCCAAAACAAAGATCTGCTCCATCCTTGTCCATGCACAGCACAGATTTCTCCCCCAAACCCATCAGCTGGTGACTCAAAATCCCTGACACGTTTATCCCACTGGCCAGTGTGCAGCTGTCAGTGACAAACACCAGGCACAGCACAGTTTCCACCCCTGGGTGCCAATTCAAGGCCCAGTTAGCAACATTTGCAATGCCTGTGGAAGAAACCCCTGTTTGGATTTCCACTGCTCAAGGGATGCAGTGGGCCCAGAAAAAAGCCAAGAGAGGACAAAAGGTCTGGATGCTCTTGGCCAGCACCTTCTAAAGCAGCACTTGCAGTTGTGCGAATCACTCAAGCTGCTTTGCTGCATCATCTGCCAAGATTTTTATAACTCTTGGAAGGGTTTTGGTGAGAAACATTTATTCAGTTTTCAAAATCACCAAGTCACTTCAGAGCAGGGAGATGAAGGCTCTCAAACGACTCTGCATCAAGGAGATTAGGATTTCTTGTGTTAAAAGAAAGGCAGGATTTACCAGGTTCCTGCAAAAGCCTCTTATGCTACAAAAAAAGAGAGATGATGTCATTGGATCTGAATTTTTACCTAGACTCACATTAGATATTCTGGCATTTTGCTTCTCTTTCAGCTTGAGCTTCACAGGGTAAAACCAGGGGGGTAATTTTTAGCTGCCACTTTTTGATTACCTTGCTCTTGCTAAGGCTTCATGTTGATACAATGGCCAAAACAAAATCTAATACCTGACTGCTGACTTAATGCAATCAGTGCAATTTCCCTCTGTTACTTCACCTCTCCCTGCCTGCTCCATGCACTGCAGATGTTTCTCCAGAGCCAGTATTTTTAAAGCTGGGCTTAGCCCAGCTGTTCCCACATGGTTTTAGCCCTTCCTGGTACCTCACCACCTCCTGCTGCCCTTCAGGAAGTGAAGAAATCCCACCATGCTGTGATGATTTTGGCACCTTTTTGGGGCTGTTCATGGACAGACCCCTCACAGCCCTCCTTAAAAACATTCCTGCTTTAACTCACATCTCCCCTAAGCCTCCCATGGCTCCTCCTCCCTGCTTCCAAAATACAAACCCTTCTTTTAGCAGTGCTGGATCCCCTCATGTGCAGCTTCCCCATGGCACAAAGGGGCCAAAGCCCCCCACAGCCTCACCCTGCTGTGATCCCCACTTTCAGAGACCTTGGCACCTTAAAACCCACTGAGAAGAAGTTTTCCAAGTCACTGTGCCTTGTTTCTCCCCCCTGCAACGCTCCAGGTTTAACACCAAGAACTGGGGTCTGAGCAGACTGGGGGGCACAGGGAGAGGGGAAAGGCCCTGCTCTGATTGAAAGATGAATTGTTGTCCTTGCTTCAGGTGAAAAGCAAGTGAAGCAGGAAATTGCTCAGTGTTTTCTTGGAGGGGAAAGCAGCTCTCCTGTGGTTCTGCTGGAAGACAGGCAGAGATACGGTTTGGTTTCATTAGCTCGTTTTGATAGACAAAACAGCTGCAGAAAATACATTCAGGCAGCTTTTGCAAGTCTTCAAACCAAAAATTTCTGGGCATCATCACTTGAGAAAGATATTACAGATTTTTGGTGTGTCTTGGGAAGACTCTCCTTCAGCAATAAATACATTAACCAGCTCTTCTGCTCCATCAGCATTTCAGCTGCAGCTCAGCACTGAAAATTACGGGCACAAAATGTTTTGTTCCCCACCCTCAGCAGTGTCTGTGGGAGGATGAACTCCATGTGCACATCTGGGCCCCATCCCTGTGCTCTGCCCCTCACAGCTCCAGTTTAAACAGGAATTTGTCACTAACCTGACTGTTCTGGGATGTTTTCCTTGATGACAGCCATGACCCAGCTCGCAATCTCCCAAGCTCAAGATGCACCAGGCCTTGGGCACACTTGGAAAAAAGAACAACAAAAAACATAAACCAACCCACAATGTACAATTAAGTTGACATATAATGTTTCATGCTCTCCTGGAGAGAATTATGTTTATAGTCAGCACCACAAGTCCGTGAAGAAAGCCACAAGGAATGCTCAAAACATGAACACTTGTATTTAGACAATACAAAAAGTGGATTTAGGCTTGTCCTGAAGGTTCCTCCTCGTTGCTGAATTTAGTATCAATCTCCCCCTTGCAAACTGATGGTCAATTTACTCAGGAAAAAGAAACAAAAAGCCCCAAACTCTTTAGCAGACATTTGAAAAAACCCTTCAGAAGCAAAATGCTGCAGAGAAGGGTGAATTTAACCCATATGGATCCAACTTAACAAAATACCCTCGCACCACCAGTTCCCAATTCTTAAATAGGTAAACTTCTGGCAAGGCACCAGCCCTGAATGGAAAAAGCAAGGAAATAATTAGCCTTTCCCCTGAAGAATGAAAGAAATCATGTGCAGAAACAGTGGTGGGGATGGCAGGGGGAAAGCCCTGGGGGCAGATGCAGTTTGGAATAAAAATGGGTCTTCAGCATCCACTGATGGCACTCGTGGCCATCCCACCCCTGCCCATGGAAAAAGGCAGCTTCTCCCAGGATTTCAGGGTAAAATCACTCCTGGAGGATGGGAAGCTGTGCAGGAACAGATTTAAGCTGTCATTTTATCCCTGCAGGTCAGCACAGCAAGGCCAAAGATTTATTTCAGTTCTGGTTTGGGTCGCCTCTCCCGTTTCCAAGTGTTTTTCTAACACATGAAACGCACAGTTGCATTTTCAAATAAATGCCTAAATACTAAATGTGTCTTTGTGTTCCTGCTTCATATCATCCAATTCCTAGAAATACACAGAGAAATGACTTTAAATGAACCTCCCAGTTATTTCCAATGAAATTCCCGTCTCAGCAATCAGCTGGAGCTGTCCTGTGTATGGCAAATATCACTTCAGGATAATTACCTTGCACAGTGTCAGTAACTGCAATTCAATATCTCAGAATGTATTCTGTACTCACCTTAAGTATAGTGGCAACAGTCTCTTGTGAGGCATTTCTCATATCCTCCCCATTTACAGACAAAATCTGATCTCCTTGAATTAATCTTCCATCTAGGTCTGCAGCTCCTCCTTTAACAATGTCAGAGATAAACACTCCACTTCCATTTCTAACAATGCAAGAAGCATATGGCTAATTACACAATCCAATATTCTTTGGGAGACCAATTTAGATTACTTGCATTTAACAGACATTAAAAGAAACCTGTGAGCAGAGGAAGAACCAGTTTTACACCCCATTCAGCTGTGTAAAAAATCAATGAGTTTTAAAACCACAGCATGTTTTGCTAATATTTAATGCTGTCTTTCCCCTTGAACTGCTAGTTCTGACTGTAGGATACATAGAGATTTATGGAAAACATCATTTATATGAACAGAAGCCTGAGGTTTGGTCTATAATGGAGTTAAACCATCTCCTGATGGGACATGGGTTAGTGGTGGAGCTGGCAGGTTTAGGTTGAAGGTTGGACTCAGAGATCTTGGTGAGCTTTTCCACCCTGAATGATTCTGTGATTCCATGGTGTGAGCTGGTGCCAGCTCAATGCCAAGATCTGGCATTTTTTTATCCTTCACCTGCAGCACACAACACTTCCCACCCTGAATTATACCTGGGTACCATTTAACAAACTGCAGCAAGTGGGCTCTTTCTAAGGAGGGGATCCCCGCCCTGAAGGACTCAGGGGTGGCACAGGAAGTTCAGCACAGAAGCAAAGGGAGGAGGGCTGGAGACCGTGATTACCATCTGCAGGGTAATTTACATAATCTAAATTAATTACCCACCCCACAATCTGCTCACAACACCTGGGTTAAACACTGCCACCCAAAAACTGTTGCAGAAACTCTGCTGACCACGGGCAATCAGGATAACGACACAGTGCTTTGTAATTGCAGAAGTAAATTATTTTTGGCAATGCAGGATGGCAACTCCAACACTGAACAAGTGTCATGCCATAAATCTCTTTTAGCAAAGGAAGATTAAAACTATCAGTGCTCTGGTTTCAGTGATCTAATAGCAGTGGTTTAGAGATGTATCAGGGAAAAGTCACATTTTATTAGGCTGCTGTTACTTCCCACTGTATTTCTCTCCATAATTCCCTGACACAAGGGTGGAACGAGGACAGGACAAGAGGAAACGGCCTCAGGGGAGGTTTGGGCTTGGATATCAGGAAGAATTTCTTCATGCAAAGGGTGGTCAGACATTGGCAGGGGCTGCCCAGGGAGGTTTGAAATCCCCATCCCTGCAGGTGTCCAGGGAAGGACTGGAGGTGGCACTCGGAGCTCTGGGCGGGTGACACTGGTCAGAGGTTGGACTGGATGACTTTGGAGGGCTTTTCCAGCCTCAGTGGTTCTGTATCTCAGGTTCTGCTCTGCAGACTGCTCTCTGCAGTGTGGCACACTCCAGTCCCCTGAGCTGCTCAGGGCTTGGGTCTAACGCAGCCTCCCCCCCTCCACTGGCCTCAGCCCCTTTGAAATGAGCATGAGCTCAATCTAACTCACAAATTCCTTCTGCAAAGAGGTAGGGTAGGTTTATCCCCCAGTTTAGAAAAGCCATGGTTAGGGTCTCCAAAGCCCTGAGACACAGCTACCCTGATGGCACAGGAGAGTGAGCCCCCAGTTCTGCCTGGGATTCCCTTTCTGCGCCCGGAGCTCTCCTGGGCAGCCACAGCCTCCACTCCTCAGCTCTGATCTGACACAGGAGCCAGAACCACGGCCCCATTCCATCCTGGGAGACATTTACGTATAAAATTCTGCTCCTTATGGAGTTTTCCCCCTTTATTTCACATTCCATAATGGCTGACAGTTGTTCACACATCAAAATCCCAAACACTCCCCATTGGGAGCGCTGTCAGATCAGAGACACTCTTACCGTTTCCCAGCTATGCTGAGCCCCAGCCCTCTGCCCGTTTTCTTTTGGATATCCACAGAGAAAATCTCCAAGTTTTCCTCATCCTTGTAGTGCGCCTCATTCCTGTAAACCACCAGCTGCACCTTCTGGGGCGTCTGCCGGAGGGCAGTGATGGCTTCCTCGTGGCTGGCGCTGCGCAGATCGATCCCGTTCACCTGCAAGCAGCGGTGTTTGCTTTCCCAATGACACGGACAAATGATCTTTTCATCACACCCTGCCCCTGGGTGACAGCCCACATTTGTCAGTTTGACACCCCCTGGTGCTCTAATTGAGCTTTCCCATTCCCAGAGGGAGATCCTGGGTTTCCTGTGGAGTTTCGAGCTCGGAGCTTTGTGCCTCTGCCTGCAGTAAATCCCAACATTCAGAACATTTGGATTGGAAGTTTTGGGTGTTTTTCCCTTCTTTTTAAACTCAAGCAATGCTTCTTTCTCCAGCTACACATGGGACATGCTCCTTTGAGCTCCCTGTGCATCTCAGCACTCAGATCCCTTCTCCCCCAGCTCTTTAACATCATCAAGATGAAAACAGAGGGAATCAGAAGCACCAGCAAATAAATGGCCACAGAGAATCCCAGTAAATAAATGGCCTCAGAGAATCCCAACAAATAAATGGCTTCAGAGAATCCCAGGCAGGATGTATTCAGTGGTGATTTTCCTTTTTTCCCAATAGATGGCACACCAGACCGCTGCTGGAGCAGCCAGCTAACGCTTCTCTTACCAAAACCTGAGCAGGTTTCAGCATTTTAGTAATGCCAGACAGAACAAGAAGTTCTGCTTAAATGTTCCACTAAAAAAACCCTATTGGAAGGTGAAACTTAATCTAATTCTGCCAAGCTTGATCCACAAGTGCCCTTTAAGGTGTTTGCCAATATTCTGTCAACTAAATAATCTTTTATTTCTTCATACCAAAACATATCAATACTTAAGACATTTTTGAAGTCTCTTTAGGAAGCAGCATAAACTGCAACAGAATAACCACAAATGTTAATCTACTTCCATGAGTTTCAAGGCTATGAAAATATTTCTCAGAGTGTCTAGATATACAAAACTAAAATCATATCTAATTTTACATTAAGATAATTAAGGCTAATCTTTATTCCTTATATTCTTCTGTACCAACTTTGCACACATTTATTTTTAAGTGTGTTGATATTTTTTCCTTGACACAGGCATCAATGTGTGCTTTATCACACTAATCTGAAACGAATTCAGTCATCTTTTTGATTAATACAGCTTTTAAAAGCTGAAATAATAACAATATTATGGCTCACAAACATTAGCACTTTCCTGTTTGGCCAGAAAAGAATTAATTAACCTGCTCCATTCTTACCCCCTAATTACTGTGCTCTGTTAATACCCCGTTATTTATAAAACCAAAACAACATTGGGCCTCAACGCTAACAAAAATATTTGCAGTGCAAGAGCTGTAAAGACAACTCCCCAAGTACCCCTTGCTATTTTCCTAACCCTACACACCGAGGCCTTAATGGCCAAGCTGGGAATTTGTCCTGAGCTGACAGCAGAGCTGCAAAGCAGCTGCTCTGAACCCCTGCCTGACGCAAGTTTCATTTGCAGACCAACACTTCCCTCTTAACCCTTTCCCTCCACCTTTCCCCTGCTTGTCTGGGGGAAAAACACCACATTTATTCCCAGCAGCCATTCCCCAGCTGAGCGAAGTGTGGCCTGGGGGAGCTGGGAGGGATGCAGGGATGCTGGGAGGGATGCTCACAGGGATGCAGGGAGGGATGCTCACAGGGATGCAGGGATGCTGGGAGGGATGCTCACAGGGATGCTGGGAGGGATGCTCCCAGGGATGCAGGGAGGGATGCTCACAGAAAACTCAAGAGCCTGCCCAGGGTGCTCAAAGACCTTGGCACAGAACCCAAGACCCCTTTGATTTAGCCCTTAGAAAAAACAATTACCAACCTTATATAAAGAATTACAAACCACGAAAGTTTAAGTAGAATGATAGTGAATTTATCACAGGGTGAAAAATAGATTTTTAAAGTTTTTAGAATGAAGGCTCAAAAAGCAAGACAGAAGAATCTAAGCGTGTCCAGCCTGTCTCCTTCTTCTTAGCCTCCATCTTCTGCTGTGATGGTGGCACTTCTAGATTGGTTTAGAGTAGAAGCTCACTGTCTAACATAAGTGAAAAGTATTAAAAAGTAATTGCAAATATTGTAGTTTTTAGTATAAAAAGATAACACCACTCCAAAAGCAAGCAGAGTGCCTCTAACTGTCTTGCTGAGCAGACCTCAGCAAGACAAGAGAAAGAATTTTATAAATAAAATACAATAAACAACCTTAAGACTGAAAAATGAAAAGCTCTGACTCCTTTTTTGGGCGCCAAGCAAAGAAAAGAAATTCTCTAATGTTTCTCAGAGTCTGTGGGGTGATGCTGACAGGGATGCTACAGCCACCTTCTCCTGCTCACCCCACGTTATCCCAAGCTCAATATTTGGATTTCAGGCAGAGCAGAGATATGGGAATGGTGCTGGAAGAGCAGGCCTCCGAATGAAAGATTAAAGAGATGAATAATACCAAGCTATTGGACATGACAGCTGAATTATGTAATTCAAGAACTGCCTTGCTCAATTAAATTTAATGTATTCTCAATTTGTACCTTCAGTTTATATGAATATATAAGGAAATATGAATTTTTCAGGACCTTCTTGGTGACAGAAGGGAAGCCTTGAGAATGGATCCTATTCAACCTACAAGGGACCTCTGTTGAACTGGAAACAAGTCTCCACAACCAAACACAGACACAGAGAACGTCATTTACCTCTAGAATCTGATCACCAGCCCACAGTCTGCCATCTCGGGCTGCTGCCCCTTCTTCATAAACCTCATGGATCACTATGGCATCCTGTGGGAAGAAGGCAGAGGCATGAACCGTGCTTCCCAAACAGCCCCAAACTGGCCACCACGGCCCACCCCACACTCCCCACCAGCTCCACAGGCAAAACCACAGCACTCCAAGTCAGGAGAAGCAAGACTGTAACACAGATTTTTCAAATTTTCAGTATTTTGGGCTAAGGAAGTGACTCCTGTAATCAAAAACTGGTACAAAGGTACAAAGGATTTTGTTCCCCACTTCAGGGCAGTCTTGTCTAGAGCTTCTTCCATCATTTTTATGCATTGGCATCAGCAGCACATGAACTCAGTGTGAACTGTAGTATTAATATAGTCTACTTTTAATGATATTATTTAAAACCAGATTCTTTGGAGCTATGAATATTTTTAGGGACTTGGCATAGACCTCGGCTTTAAGCAAGAGCTGAATGCCTTGTGGTAAATAGCACTGGTTAAATCTGTAAGAAATGAAATCCAGAAGAAAGGAACAATGGCAAATGTTAGTTTATTACTGAGGTTGGAAAATGTAGGCAGTGGCAGATGTAGCTTCAGGGAAGGTTTCAGTGATTTAATCTTACTGCCAGCAATAGATGTCCCCAAAGAAAAAGCATTACAAAGAACATACTGTTCTCTTGCTGGTGCTTTCCCTTTGCATTGTTCTGGTTTGTTTGTTTATTTTTTTTTTCTTTTTTCCTTAAAAAATATATATATATATATAGGTGAACATCCTGTTACAGTGCTTCAGCTTGCAGGATGGGGTGCTCCTGTTTGTGTGCCAAACCTGCTCCTCTCCTCACAGCACCAGCAAACCCTCAGCCTCAGAGCTGGCTGTCGGCAAACACCTGGTGATTTTAAATTCCACATGTAGGTTCTGGATAACCCAAGCTCAAACACCCCTGCAGAACCCTCACCAACAGGAACAAGCCAAAGAGGAGCTTTCCCACAGAGCTCCCAAGAAAAGCTGGTGAGGTTGGAGCATGGGAGCCCCGCTGTGGGATGGAGCAGGGGCAGGGAATTGCTGCTGGGGTGGGAAAAGTTTGGAGCTCTCCAAGTTTGGAGAACACTCTTGGGTACATCTCTCATCATCAATTCATTGCCCCATGAGCCTTTCCCAGCACAGAAACAAAAAACAAAACTCCAATGCCCTTCAGGTAATGCTCAGATCACGACACTCAGATCACAATTCCCTTTTATTCCCACTGCAGCTTGTTTAATGGTGGGGACTTGCTGGAGCACAGCACCACTGCCACAGGCTCCCTCTGATCCATGGACACCAGTCCCTGAAAAAAGCCTGGGGGACTGCAAACACAAATGGATTACAGCTGATGCAAGAGTTCCAGATGGGGGAAAAGGAGATTTCAATCTGCAGAAATGAAGGGGAAACACTGTGAGCTGTGTAGCAAGTAATTAAGAAAATCAAAAGAGTGGTTTGATTAAAAAATAAAATAAAATACAGATATATACACACCCCCCTGGCAACTGCAGGGTTTTTTTCTGCAGTAACTGAAGCAATAAATACTAACAGAATAGAGCAACACAGGCACGTGCATCTTCTCCCTGTTGTGGGGTTTGGGTTGTTGTGGGGTTTGGGTTGGTTGGCTTGGGGTGTGGGTATTTTTCACCTTGTTTTACAAATGATGGTGTTACTCCAAAGCAGTGCAAGAGACTTTAGCCTGGGAGAAGTGGCCAACGAGAGAACACAAAATACTGACCAGCTTGTGAAGGCACATCATTCACCTGGGACACACCAGGGCAGTGGATGCCCAGGAGGTTTGGCAGAAAACTGGCAGCGTGACCATGGAATAGCACGCTGGGCACGTACACAGGATGGTCACATTAAACCTTTTCAGACTGGATTTAATCTCATATTTCCTAACCTCTAAGCAAGGACCTTTCAATCACATCTCTCTAAGTTTGTCTTCCATCTGTGGTTGCTTTTAAAACATCCACCAACCTGGAGTTAGCAGCTTTTCCCAGCACTGCTTTATTAAATGTAAAACTGCACATACCGAAGGCTCAGACCCAGGAACCACCAAGTGTTATCAGCTTGGATAATCTGCATCATCTATTTGAAAAGGCAACACTTCAGTGCTACACTGCGGTTCCTGCATGTGTGAGAAGCCAGACCCAGGGCTAAAAATACCCATGGCATGAAAAGGTACATTCCTGCTCACTCTGTGCCTACCCTGCAGAAGGAAACATCTCGTTGATCTGCCAAAACACTGTTTTTCTTAAGCAGGATTTTTTTAAAAAAAGTAGTGTAGCTGAACCAGGCTTATCAAATCGATTAAAAACAGAACAGAGCAACGTGTCCATGATGCACTGTAAAGGTTTCTAAATAGTCCATAGGCATAAATGTCAGTTTTAGTTTTCCTTAGCTTATGAAGCATGGCAAACATCTCTTTCCTCTGATACTCCTGGGATCGGCTCAAAGTACTTAACCCAGAAGTAATTTTTTTTCCACTGGATCTAGTGGGATCTGGATAAGACTCTGTTAGTTTTGATCATCCATGACAAATCACTAAAACCAAACTACTGATGCCAGTGAACATTTTTAATCATATCAATATTTTAAAAGAGTTTATGCAGTGATGAGATGTCGTACTCCAGCCATCCAACCAAGCTGTAATGACTCTATCAACAGGCATGGATTGAAGCTGGAACACCCCTCTCAGTCCCTCAGAAAAAAACCAGAATCTATTATGACTGAAACAATACATTTATTTAAAGGATGGCTTTTGGTTTCTGGACATCTGCAGCTCCTGTTCAAATTAAACGTGCGCTTGATATCAGAGCCTACATAGCTCAAAATCAATCAGTCAAGAGGGACGAAGACAAAGTGGTGTCAATGTTCAGCTAGAGGCTGTGAATTCATGGTGGCTCTGGACAGATTTCCCCTTCCCTCCCCACCTCCTTTCACCACCAGTTTCATACAGATTACGGCTCTCCATGGTGGAGCTTGGCAGAGTCACAAAACCCCTTCGTGCAGGAGGGGAAATAAAAACACTCCCGTATCAAGAACACACTTGTTTAAAAAAAGATACCCAGCTGCTGAAAGCACATACTCCATAAAGTTTACAAATCCATTCAACAAACTGGGGCTTTAATCTTTGTATATTTTGACAGAGCACAGTCTGGGAGCATTACACAAATGGGGGATTAATGCAGAGCTGAGCAGCTCTTGCCCGGGACGGAAGGATACGGAATATGAGCCGGGCCATGCAAACTGTGCTTCTCCATGCTAAACAAAGTCCACCCTGGCAGGTGTAAACTGAGACTGCCCAACCATGAAAACACTGAAAAAACCACAGATGTGAAGGGAATTTCCCTGCTACTGCTGAGGTTACCATCCTGGGCTTGAAAAACGTTGGTGCTGAAGGGCCTGCAGCCCAAGGAAATGAAGCTGGATGCACTGACACAGCACTGCATGGCCACAAAAATCACCTGCAAACCAGAAATATTGCAAAAGCACAGCTGGTTGGGCTATGATGTGTGCCCCAAACCTGGCAAGAAGCAGAAATGGTCACCAAAGAGAAGGTATTTAGTAGCGTTCAGGCCGGAGCTGTGGGACAGGCACAGCCCTCAGCAGCAGAGCATTGCTGTGACTGAGAACATCACTGTGCCTGCACAGCTGTGGGGCAGAGGGAAGGCACAGGAGGGAGAAAATGAGGGTTTGGCTGGGGAAGTGAAGGCAGAGAAGCAGGAGAAGCTCATGGAGCCTTTTGGTCAACACCTCCAAGAGCGAAGCTGGTGCAGAGCGAACAACAAACAGTGAGGGCAAGGGGCCTGACAGAAATTAGCACCCACCCTGGAAAATAAAGCTGGTACCACGTGCACAGCATGGTCTGCACTGCATTGCCCTTCATCTGAGGAGGGGAAGAACCCTGAACTCCCAGGGACATGGATCTCAACTCCTCCCCCAGGCTGAGGATATTTTTCTGCCTGATTTGTAACGATGCAGAGACCCGTGAGGGGAAGAATATCACACTCAGCCCTCAGCAAAGGGCACAGACAGACATGTTAACTCTGAGAATTAAATTCAGCCAGACTGACAGCTTAATCTTTGTATCTTAAAAGTCAAGAACTGGTATGGCAGAGACCCCAGGCAAGGACCAGAGAGCACTGCCCTGACTGAGCCTTTTGGGAGGAAGGTGGTGAAGTCAGCATCCTGCTCAGGAAAATCACTGACCAAGTGATCCTGAAAAGCCTGCAGGAGCATAAACCATGGTGAGAAGGCCTCACAGGCTGCTGGTTTTAGGCTTGGGCTGCTCACATGTTTCCTACAAGTTTACAGCTCCTGAGCCAGTCTGTCACAGACAACTTTTATAAAAATCCTTTCCTTAGGATTTTTCCCCTGAGAAGCTGAGAGGTCTCAGGAACAAAATGTAAACAATGGTTATCTGCTGCTGTGGGATGCAACAGGTGCATCTGTGATTGGTCTCATGTTGGTTGTTTCTAATTAATGGCCAATCACAGTCAGCTGGCTTGGACTCTCTGTCCGAGACACAAGCTTTTGTTATCATTCCTTTCTATTCTATTCTTAGCCAGCCTTCTGATGAAAACCTTTTCTTCTATTATTTTAGTATAGTTTTAATTTAATATATATCGATAAAATAATAAATCAGCCTTCTGATACATGGAGTCAGATCCTCATCTCTTCCCTCATCCAAGAACCCCTGTGAACACGGTCACACCAGTCTGTCCAGCGTTTCTTTTCCACTGTGCAGCTGCTCTTGAGCAGGACACGAAGCAGCTTCCAACTGCCACTGAAAAGCAGCCCCCAGGATGTTACTGGGAATGCTGGGCATGGAGGCTGAGGGAGGAACAGGACACAAGACATGCAGGAGGCACAATTATTAAGTGCCAAATGTATGCTGATGAAGTTGCATCCTGTGGTAAAGGTGGATCGGGGTGCAAAAGGGGTGATTTCAAAAGAAGTGGAGCAGACAGATCTCCATATTCCTGGCGTTGGCTGGATTTGACAAGGAGGAAGGTCCAGATTGTGGTGAAGAGATTTCCTGCATGGCCCTGAACAGCTTCAAGTCCTACTGCTTGAACTGAGCTGAACTTTGGGCTTCTCCTTGTGGAGCTGTGTCAGTCCCTGAGCTCCAGCCATGACCTGGGCAGGACCAAAGGCACCTGACAAGAGAGGTGAGCCACTCCCCACTGAGGACTGCAACAACCAGCACAGAATGAACCCCACACCAACCACAACCACACATTTGGTGCAGGGAATGGAGCTTTCTGCACTTCTCCTGAGGAACACAAAAGGTAAACTATATAAAACCACGCTCTGGAAAAGATGTTTTTCTGATTTAGTTGACAAGTTGTGTTTTCTCAAGCTAACATGACACATTTCCAACTGATTTCCTACACAGCTACAAATGTTACACTAAATTAGCATTATTAAGGGCAATAACACTGCAGGAGGTTTTGCTCAGTGCAGAATCTGGGATTTATCTCTTTCCCAGGGCAAGCACAATCCTGTTGGTTATTTCCCTTTCAACTTCTTCAATACTTTGTAGAGTAGTCAAATTGTAAAAATTTCATTTTTTACAGCCTGGTTCCCAGACAAAAGCAGAAATCAACTGGTTGCACAGTGAGTTTCATTGGAGAATTAACCCCACGCAGGAGCCTCTCAGTAGTTAAAATAAACTCAGCTGCTGGTTACTTGCAGGCAGAGGAAATGACAACAGCAACGTTATGATCTCTGATCTTCCATTTGCAGATCCAAATGGAATCTCCAAGATAACCTCCCAGCAAGGGAGGCTGAAGGTCAAGCCCAAGCGAACCAGCCGACATCTCAGAGGGGTTCATCTCATGCAAACTCCTCCTGCTGGCACCGCAGGGTTTTGCCATTGCTGGCGAGCACAAACCATTAGCAGGCACCCCAAATCCTCAGGCAAACTCTGCTGCAGTAAAACAGGCTGCAGAATGTAAAAATCCATTACTGTGTTAATGCAGAAATGCTCCACGTTGCACGAGACCCAGAGACTGCCCTGCTCAAGGTCAAAGCAGAGGGTCTGTTTCCCATTTAAGAACAAGCCCTTGCAAGAGGTGGTGTTCACTTGCCAACTTTCATAAAAAAGATTAATCCGCAATATCAATATGAATATAATTTTTCATACTAAAATACAGATTTATTTTAAGGAAGTGGATAGTATTTGTATTACATTTTATAGGCCCCTATAGTTACATCTGGTCCTTATTTATTTAAATTTTATTCAGCTTGCATAATATTTTTGCTTACAGTTATATTCTCTAAGATCAGAAAAGCTAAAACCTGAAAATTCAATGGCACTATTCATTAACATTCCTTCGCTCTGCAGTCATAGACATTTGCAAGCTCTCCTTTGATTCTGAAATAATAAAACTAAGGTAATAAGATGTTTAGTGTAAAAATATATGACTTAAGTTAGAATGATAGAAAGAGCTATGTTCCTGTGAATCACATGCCAAAGCAAACCAAAGTTTTTCAAAAAGTATACATGCTCATTTTAGAGGGAATAATAAAACACAGAATGACATATTAAAACCTTAACTCTCTCACTCTCATTATTTTATTAAGTTACCCCCCGCCCAAAAAAAAAAAAAAAAGAGAAAAAAAGGAGAGTTTGCAGTGTACAGAGCACAGCACAGGTTATAAAGAATGCATGAGGTCCAGGAAGCCAAGAGCCAGGGGTTTCACCCAGCAGCAGCCAGGATCCTCCTGAAGCCCATCCTGACAGGCCCTGCTGCTTTTGGATATTGTCAGCCTCAATTTTATGCTTGATTTACATTCCTGGAAGGCAGCAGCTCCTCCAAGCAAGGCCCTGCTATGCAAGCAAGCCCTACCGTCAGCTAAACCCTTGCCAAAGAGCCATCAAAGACATGATTTGCAGAACTTAGTGCCCTAATTCCCTTTTGTGACAAGTCATGTACAGAGCAGCTTGGGTTTGTCATGCTCCCGTGAGCCAGCGTCCTCCTGGAACGATGATGGATCCACCAGCTCCACCTCAGCATCACCCCAGCAGGAGTCAGAGCCATCCCTCACAACCTCAGGCTAACTGCATTTACCACCCTGCCATTAAAAAATCGCCTTCTGGTTTAGGAGTGTGGGCTTTAGGGCTTTAGGGCTTTAGGAGGGGTTGCATTTTTGCCTCTCCCAGCCGCGGGCTCTCCCTCTGTGATACCAACCACGATTAAACACTCAGGGCTGCCTGTCCCCTTTCTCATCACATTGTTCCATGCACTGTGTGGGGGATTTAACAGCAGCAGCAGCATCTTACAGCCCTCATATTGCTGGAGCCTCCCCAGAGACCAATATCCCCCCCTTCTCATTTGTAGTTACAAGGTGAGCACATTTCAGCAGAACACTCTCCCTCCTAGCTGCACTGAGCAATCACTCAGATGCTGTCTGGCTACACCAGATAAAGATAATTTTGCCTGGATTTAAACATAACTGAAGTGGGGAGGGTGGGATGAAAGCTCAGCTGAGGGAGGAGCTGCTCAGTGACACAGCAGTCCCAGAGCCCTCGTGCTCAGGTAGGGCCCCACAAAGCTCAGCACAAAGCTGAGCTCTAGGCTTGGCTTTGGAGCAGGAACAGCCTGGTTTTGGCAGCACGGAGCCCTCACAGGGTAATTAGCCCTCACAGGGTAATTATCCCTCTCAGCTCCAGGGGCAAACACCGGGGCTTGAACAGCTGCAGCCTCAAGTCACACTTTTCCTGATTATTCCCTTGCCCTTCCTCAACAGATGGGGTTTATTCAAAGGATGACTCACCTGGACTGACAGAATGAATCTCAATACTCCTCTGTCAAACTGCAGCCCACCCTCAGGAAGCTCCCCAGAAAAGCCTCTGGGCTAACCCAGGTGATCAGGGAACCTTTTTGCTCCCCAGCTCTCACCAGCTCCTGTTAGCTGAGCACAGGAATATTCTGGTGTTTTTCACGTTCCAGTTCCCTGGCTTTGTGGATCACTTTATTTTACAGATGGAGTACCTTAAAGTTTCTTAATTGCCTTAAAAATGCCTTTTATTAAAGTCAGCTGAAAGGAAAAGTACAAAAAGAAAATTTACCACATTCAAAGCAGACAAGCCAGTATAAAAAATCCTGCGTAAGAGGTTTGGATGTTGTTTACAACAAAAACCACACAGCACAAAGTACATTTTTCTTCCTTTCTGTGTAAGGTTGAGATAATGACCACCCCCTACTCCACCTCCAGAGAGCCCTAAGTTACAGACCCTGCAATCTTCTTTTACACCTCTTCAGCAATTAGCTGAAGTGATCTCCAGCCCCAGCTGAGCCCTCCTCCCTCCCAGGTTCTCCAACCCCGCCTGGAGGAACATCCCCAAACCAGCCTTGTCACTGCTGCATGCCCTCTGGCATGTCTGAGTGCCTCCATCACCCAGGCAGAGTCAATAAGCACCAGTAATCAACTCGACCATCACTAAATTATTCAGCTGGCAGCAGAGCAGGGCCCCCCCACCCACCCTGCACAGAAAATGTTTGTGTCTTACAGCAGCGCCTCTTCCATGTGCTGCCAGGAGTCAAAGCCCTGAAAATTCACTGTCCTGGATGACAGAAAATCATTGCAAGTTGCTAAGTGGGCAGCACTCCCCCACTCTGGGGTGATAATTTCAGAGAATCTGGGCTGGTTTGGGTTGGGAGGGGCCTCAGAGCCCATCTCAGTCCATCTCCTGCCATGGGACACCTTCCACGAGGCCAGGCTGTTCTAACCCTGCCCAACACCCAGAGCCCCTCTGGACAAAGCCCTCATCCCATCTGCATGAGCACAATTTAAAACAACTCCTTGCTGCCCTGTTCTCTGAGGATTGAGGATGAAAATCTCCTAGGGGAGCCTCAAACCTCATTTTGGGGATGCTTCTGAAAACATTTCTTTTTTCCCCCCATTTTAAATTCCCACTCTGAGGTTACTTTTACGAGTTTGATTGGACTACAACCAAAAAAAAAAAAAAATCACAAACTGAAAGGCCTGTGCTTCAGCCAGCTCCACTCTGCACTTTAATTGCTTTAAAGCAGAGGCCATGTGTTGTGTTCTCTCAGGGGTACGTGGGAAGGTGAAATGAAAGTGAGGGAAGAAAAAAAATACTTTATAAAAAATCAGCACTTAGAGGGAAATGAAATAGAGCTGCTCCAGAGCAGCCTGAAGATCAACAACATGAAGACAGCTCCCAAGGACAACCCTTCCCTGGCCATGCCTTTCCTGCAAGCACATCCAGCTCCCCAGGCAGAGCCCTGGTTCATGATACATCACTGAAAGGGTTTGCAGCCTTAGGGGATGGACATCTCCCCACCAAAAAGCATTTCCCAGGGGTTAAGACATCACTTTCCAACCTCCTGGACAAATTAACCTCCCTGCTCACAGGCTGTATTTTTCAAGTCTCTACTTGGTGATTCCTGATGAGATTCCTGAGGTTATGACTTAAAAGTTGCACTCCATATTTCATTTCCAAGCAGCCTGTCCCTGGCTGCCAGATTTATTATTCCAAAAGCTGGGCCTGTACATCTTGTGCTCAAGGAAGATATAAAATATTCTGAGAGAGCTTTCCCATCCCTTGTGAGCTGCTGTTGAGTACCCTCAGCTCAGCATTTTTAGATCAAGAACATTTTAGTACAACATGGGTGAGGCCCTCACAGGCTTTGCCGTGTCCATTTCAGACTTCACATGTTCTGAGCAGCATTCCTGGCTCCCCCATGCTGATAAATTCCTCCTGAGATCCCAGGAGCTGGGGTTCATGTCCTTCAGGGCTTTCTGGGCACTTCTGCTGAAGCCAATTACAGGTCATGCTAATTTCTCTGCCCTGCACCAAACAGTGAACCCTGGACACAACATTTCTGCCACACGAGACCTCCAGGAGTGATGAACTCCTTTGATCTCGCCTTTTTTAAAATACAAAAGATGTCCCTGTGTGTAACTGAGTTAAACCCAAATGACAGAGAGCGAGACACATCCATCACATCGCTCAGCCCCACGGAGCTGCTTTGTTCCATCTTCTCTCTAGGCCATGAAACTCGGAGAGACAGAAACTTTCCAACAGCCCTGAGCAGTATTTGCTTTTACTGCTCATTATGTCACGTGAACTTGGTTTCAACTCTTTACGGAAGGTTTGCTGACTCCAGGGCAACAAAAAACCAAAAAAAAAAAAAAAAAAAAAAAAAAAAAAAAAAAAAGGGAAGGCATCAAAGTAATTTGGAGAAGATCAGAAGCCAGAAAAACGGGAGGTTCCCTGCCCATGGCAGGGGTGCAAGTGGAGGATCTTTGGGGTTTCCAACCCAAACTCTTCCAGGATTCTGGGATCCCACAGGCTGAGGCCCTGAGCTCCTGCCTGGAGGAGAAGGGGCTGTTTGGGAGCAGGGAGAAGTGATGGAGAATCCCAGAGAGGGTCTGTGCACATGGCAAAGGACCAGGTTAGGCTGTGGTTTCCCAAAAGCACCTTGTTTCCTATGAAACACCATTTCTTGCCTTTCAATGAGCGGATTCAGAATTATGAGAAGAAACAGGGACTCATTTTGGGTAAGTCCTGTAAGTTGAGGATCTGAAAAGTGGGGACTTGGACCTCCCTCCCTTCGTGGTTTGTTACTGCACTCCAGTGCACAGACTTTTAAAATCAACTCCTAGGAGGACACTTTAATGAATAAACTAATGAAAGCATGATACTTAACCAAAACCATTTACTCAGTTTAAAGACTAAAACCCTTTGCATTTTTCTCATCTGCTCTGTACAGCAGTTATTTACAATTTTCATTTATTTATATTAAAATCTCATTAAAGACACACACCATGTTGGACCTGACAGATTGCCATGTATTATTTCCAAATTCCAGTTAAATGAAAAAGCAGGGAGATGACTAACACCGAGCAACTTATTTGAATTTGCTCAACACTGAGGGGCTTGACAAAAAAAGGGGGACTGGGGGCAAAGCTGTGCAAGGCTGGAAAGAGTGAACACAAACCCAGCTCCATCTCCATGGGAAACAAAGGAATTCATCCCAGCTCTACAAAACTGGAGACTGGGACCAAAACCTGAATTTTTTCCAATTTCAGCTTTAATGCTGTAAAAGATCCAGCCCACACTCTGCAAAAGAAAACTTTCTTTTTCCTTTTGACTTCCTTTGTTCTTTCCTTTCAATTTTTTTCTTTTTTTTTTTTTTTTTACCCTAGAAGAAGACTGCCACATTGCAACTGTCTGTACCTGCTGACACTGATGCTTAATGATGCACCACTGTGATATTTTGGGGAAAAACTGCATGAACCAGAGCAGTTCCACTGCCTGAAGAGTCTCAGTGTCAGGGAATTCAGGAGACCCCAGCACAGACACCTCTGCAACAGACACTTGTTTGCTGAAAGAACTGAATTTGACATTTCAAAAACCCAATCTGGCTTCTCTTGCACTGCAGCAAAGCATCTCCCAGATGGGAATGGAGAGGAGACAGCCAGGGCAGAGGCAGGGAGGAGTTTATGGGCTTTAGCATCACCAATTTGCTGAGCTCATGCTCAAATGATACATTTTAATTCATCTGAAGATAATTTTTTAAAAAAAGCCAGCATATCCAGGAGGCAGATTGAGCCAAAAACTGAGAAAGCAATAAAAGATTACCTTTGGTTTACCTCTGTTCTGCAAGGGCTTTTGCTGGCACACAGATAAATCACAGTTTGTTTAAAGAGCTACTGAGCATTTCTGCTCTCAGGACAGAGCTGTTATCCTTGCTGAGGCAGCTCCACCTCTGCAACGTTAATTTCCAGTCCAGCCATTCCAACCCCTGATTCACAATGGTTAAATAAAAGAAAACACATCTGCAGCCTCTGACCACAGCAGCAGAACTACTGAAACACCAACAATTTAAACAGGAGCATCACCTGATGTGACACAAGGCAAAATCACCACGTTTTCACTGGAGCTTATAGTTGGCTTGTCCTCCCTGTCTTCAGCAATTTGTTAGAGCAATTACCTACTAAGGGCATTGCCATTTTCCACGTTTTCTCTGCCTCTGTCTGCAGCAAACATGATTTTAGCAGAAACTCACCAGGGGAGTGTCCTTGCCCCCGACGATGCTGAGCCCGAGGCCCGAGCGACCCTTGGAGATCTCTATGGTCATCTCCTGCCCTGGAACTATGGCACAGGTGGCTGGATCCACAGGCAGTGCAGGTGGGAAGCCACCTGAGAACATCACAAGGGCAAGGAATCAGTCACACAGCGCAGCAAGAAAACGAGAACCACCAAAGGAATGGTGCGACAACAGCGAATTTTGCTTTTTTTCCTTGCTCTTCACCTTCATAAAATTGAACTAGAGGGCCACTCTGAGTCACTTCTGAAGTCTCTAAACCAGAGTGACTTGAGTTCTGGGAATAAATGCTGCCAGTAAAAGCCTGTGAGGACACCTAATTCAGTTTTCACCTCTGCAATTCAGATCATGATGGAATGGGGTATTCCTTTCAGGACAGGCAAAGCCATATTCCAGCACCATGGAATGAACAGCATGTCCCAAACTGTCTATTCTTCTATTTCAATCAAAAACAAGATCATCTTTGTATGTAAAAGTCAAGAAAAAACAAGTGAAGACAGCTCCAAGCTCTCAAAAATTGTGACAGGGGAGAAAATACAAACACATTATAAAATAACTTGGAATAGGTCATTGGATGTTCAAAGAAACAAAACTTCAGCAGAAGTTATGTGGAAAACAAAATGAAAATACCCATTTTGGATTAGGGCTGTACAAATACACAGTGTTGTGGCAAAATGTCAGGTTCCTACCGCGGCTGGTGGCTTCTGGCTCTGCAGGAAGGGGAGGAGCTGCTGGCTCCAGGGGTAGCTCCTGGCAGCTCCCTGGGGCTGCCGTGGAAGATTTGGGCTGTTGGATCTGGCCGGGGACCTAAGGGCAAAGCAGAAGCAAGAGAGATCAGCTCTCAGTCCCCACGGCGTGGTGAGGTCCCTGTCATCGACTGCTGCTCACTGTGCTCACTAAATCCTCCAAACCAACAGGACAACAAGCAATCCCCACACATTTGAAGAGGAGCCAGTCATTTTTTACATTTCCATCAATAAAATTATTTTAATGTATTCCCAGTTAATCCCTTCCCCCAAGAATCACTCAGTCTTTAACCAAAGCAAGCCCTCAGAACCCTCCCTTGCTGGTTAACGTGAAGACGCAGACATTTTCCTGAACACACATTTTCCTGAACACACATTTTCCTGAACACACATACATTTTCTGGGAGCTGCTCCTCTGCCTCCTGCTCATCTGCCACCACTGGTGAGTCAGCCTTACACTTCACATCCTAAAAAGTCAAAAAAAAAAAAAAACAAGATGTACTGAAAATGTCTCATTAGCTTCAATAAAATACCCTCCAAAACTCAGAATGATGATTCTAGGGAAATCCAGAGATGTTTTGGAGGACAGGACACAGGGAATGGCTTCCAGAGGGCAGGGTTTGGATGGGAGATTGGGAAGGAATTCCTGGCTGGGCTGGAATTCCAGAGCAGCTGTGGCTGCCCCACTCCTGGCAGTGCCCAAGGCCAGGCTGGAACCCCTGGGACAGTGAAGGTGTCCCTGCCATGGCAGGGGTGGCACTGGGTGGAATTTAAGGTCCCTCCCAACCCAAACCGGTCTGGGATTCCAGGATTTCTCCATGTAAATCCATTTGTACCACCAAGCAAAGCTGAAGCCCAAAGCCTTAAACGAGGCAAAGCTGCTGTGAGCCCAGGGAATGTCATCAGGAGTTATTAAAATATCAGGAGTTATTACAATCCCAGCCCTCAGCTCTGAGGGCATGCAGGGCACAGCAGGGATTTTGGGGAGGAGATTATCACAGATGCTCTGGAATGACTGGGACAGCAATTCCCAAGCTGTGTGCAGGGACCCCTCGGTGCCCACAGCAGGAAGGGGCTCCCAGTCATCTGCTCTCTCCTCCCCCTCATTTTTTGGCTCTCCTAAATAAAGCAACTGCTTCAAATGCATCCTCCAGCCCCATTAAAAAGATCCCCAACAATGGTACTTCAATCACTGGCTCCACTTGTAGCCCAATTTAATTCTCTACCTTTGCAATACACAAAAATATATTTTTATATCCTTCTCTTACAACTGTTTCCAGACAGGTAAAGTGCCCTCCCTTGTTAGCTCTTCACTTTGATCCAAGTAATTGGATAGTTATTTTTCTTATCCCATATTAAAATAGCTTTTTCTTATCCCATATTAAAAATAATTATTTTTCTTATCCCATATTAAAACCTCCTGATCAACAGCCTAGCTTGCACAAAAACTAAGTGCCAGCCTCCAAAGATCACCTCAAATCTTTTTCAAATATTCAAAAGTTACTCTGCCTTTCAGAAAGAATTTCTAATTAAGATGACAATTTCTACATTAAAGAAAGGTAAACAGAATTGTTTCAGCTTGGAAGTGCTGGAATTTTATTATGCTAGAAGATCCCACGCCCCACAGGATCTTTTTTTTTCCCCCCTTGATTTTTTTCTCCAGGCTTGCTGTAACTCTACAACTGCAACTATTATCCAAAAGGATAACAGGAAAAAAAGATAAAGGGGTGATCTCATTGTATTATCAGAGGTGTCAGGGGAGGAATGGAAGACTGCTCTGTCATTTTCTGAGAGATTGTTTTAATGAGCCATGAAAAATTACTTCGTACTTCCCTTTTTCATTGTGATATGTGACTAAAATCTGAGGCTTCATCTTGCACCACAAGCAAGCACCAGGCACCACCTTCACATCTCCCTGATCTTTTAACTGTGCTAGAGGTACCTGAACAAAATGAGCGCCAAATACACTCAGCATTTGTCAAAAGCCTGCAGCCCAACTGGTTTCATCAAATTCAACCCCTCAGCTCCATCCAAAAGCACTTTTACACAGCCCCTCCTCTTTGCCAGGGTTTCAAGGATTTGTTTTCTGTTTGTTGTGATTCAGATTATTGTTCCAAGTTCAAACCTTTAAAGGCAAATGAATCCATTCTCACGAACCATTTTCACTTTGTCAGATTACATCTTCCAAGAGCATCTCAAAGCCCCCTCCACCAATTCTTTTCCAAGCACACCTTATGGAAAATCAGATTTCTTCAAGCTTCCAGGAGGCCACCTAAACCTCAGCTAGCAAACACACAGACTGTGCCTAACACTTCCACTGGCTCCAGCTCAGAAACAAAGTTGTTTTCCTTTCCCCTTCTTATCATCCAAGCCCACAATGATGTCCATTATACAACTTTATAGCTTTTAAAGTGATGAAGTGACAACAAAGAGTATGTTGTGAGAGACTGACAAATTTATCAGCAACAGATGAACAGAGAGCGATGTGAATTTTTTAACTTTCCTTTTATTACAGCTGTCACTTGGTGAGACATCCTGCCCATGCTTTGAGCTGTACATACTTGTGGAAGATCTCTGCTGATAAGCACATACTTTTTATTTACTCAGCGAACTTGATCTTACTTGTTGACTTTTACATTCCTGATTTCTCCTGACAAGTTTCTGGGAAATTCAGTAACAATGGTGAAGTAGCACCGAGGCTCTGGTAGCAGCACCATGCTGGGAAAAACAAGGCACTGCTTTCTTTTGCTTCACTAGAAGACTGCAAGGCAAATCTCCCTTCCCAAAAGCACCAATTTCTGTTGTGCTGCACTGCAGAGCCAAAGTCTTAATGCCAGCTAAGAAAAAACCCTCTCCCTTTGGGCCAGAACCACCAGCACACTCCCAAAACTCAGACCCACTCAGAAATATTCCCCATGTAGTTTTAAAATCATGATGGTAAGAACACTCTGAAATCATGAAACTGGCTGCTGCCATTATTGTTCATCCATGATTCCCCTAAACCAAGGGCTGGCCCAACTGAAGGCATTGTGGAACGAGCAGTTGGGTCTACAGGAATTCCAACACTTTTCTAAGTGCAGGCCTTTGCCTTCTCTTACCTCTCTGCCATTGCTGGTTGGAACAACTCTTTGTCCTTCTTTTCTTTTTACCTTTCAGCCTGTGCCCTTTGGCTCCACAGGTCCCTTCCTTCTTGCTGCCAATCTATTCTGGGTTTCCTGTGGTTCCAGAGGCATCTTCCCTCCACACCTACCTGGGATTGCTGCAATTTCTTTCTCCTGTTAAATTCATCCCTCCTCTAACACCACTCAAAGAGCTGCACAGCACCATGGCCTACACCAAAAGTTCATTTCTTGTGACATATTTTATGTGTTTTTATCTTTTCAGTTTTTGAGCAATTTCTCCTATTACCTTGCAGTCCCTCTAAAATTTCTTGCCAAGTTGAGCAAGAACTGCAATAAAACCAGGTGAATGACACCTGCAAATACATCCAGGGAAAATCTGATTCCTTTCTATTCCAGCCCATCTGAGGAATCTGCACTGGGCTACAAAACAGCAATAACTCAACCTTTTAGTGATCCATTAGGGACATAAATCAATCCATGGCTGATTAATTCTGATGCTTGAATAGCACATAACACTTCCTAACTCTTGGAATTTGCAGACTCATTAATTAAACACTTACTAGCTGCAGAGCATTATGTATATTCAATTTATATTTCAAACCCCAAGACGCTCCTTGCAAGAGACATGATGGAGCAGGAAGAAGACATCTAGGCAGAAAAAATACCCAGAAATGTCAGGTTTCCTTAGCTGAGGACACACAGCAAGCCCTGCACTCCTTGAAACTGGAGCAGGCAGCAAAAAACTCTCTCAGCAAATTCTGAGGTACCCCCAGCTTAGTCATGTTTAGTGTTTTCCATTTTCCATTTTTAACACAGGGTCCAAAAAGAAGAAATCAGAGCTGCACCCTGAAGGACTTTCAGATTCCTGATAATGCATGATCCTGACCTATCAAACAACAAAAATCTCCATCTGTGCCAATGAGAAGTTTAGTATTTATTACAGTGCACACTGACAGAACCACATTAAAGCCCAAGTTATGGCCTTAATGCAGAAATCACTGAGAGCAACTCTATAGCTGTGCTATTCAGGAGGCAAGACTAGATTATGATAATAGACATCCTGGCCTTAGAATTTATGAAGCTATGAATATAAATGAGAATATGATTTACAGACCAGGCTTTTTCTAAAGTTTGTCACACATGGATGGCAGGAGTGGAAACACAATCCCCTCACTCACCAAGAACCCCCCCAGGAGAGGGCCCAAATGCTCCGTGGAAACTCTTATCTTGGTATTTTAACAAGTTTTACTGAGTGCTCAGTTCATGAAAACAGGCTGGGTACATAAAGCTGAGCTTGATTCTGCCTTTACATGTACTGGAGATTATTTGACAGAAGTGCTGCAACACTCCAATAAAAAGGCAGAGAGAGAACCAATCAAGCCCAGTGAGCCTCCACATTCTGAACTCCAATCAATATTAAATATTGCCTCAAGTCACTCACAGCTTTGCTGGCTTCCTCTTCAGTCAAACTTTTCATGACAACTTCCAAACTTGGGTCTTCCTCACCACCTGCAGGTTCGGTGCCACTGTGGTCCTGGAGAAAGGATGGACAACAGTTTTAAACAGAGCTCTGGGCCCCCAAACAGCTCAACAGAGCATTGGACAGTTTTACTCCTTTTTGTTGTATTTTTTAGACAAGGGGCAGCATGACAAGGTGGAAAGATCCACAATTAAAGCCTCCCAATGGGCAAATGAGGGATGTAAGTCTGGGAAGGCAGACCTTGGTCCCACTTGGCTGACAAAAAGCACCACAAGATATTCCCAAAACTGCCCTTAGGGGCAGCTCAGAAAGCCAGACTAACCCCTGCCAGCTGTGAAAGCTGTGGACTTGCTGTGAAGAGCTTTTCTCCACACCTCTGCCCCATGCTCAGCACGTTGAAAGAGTCCCAGTTTCCTTCACACAGTCTGAGCAGCTTGGGAAAATCATGGAATGGTTTGGGTGGGAAGGGACCTTGAAGCCCATCCAGTGCCATCCTGCCATGGCAGGGACACCTTCCACTGTCCCAGGGTGTCCAGCCTGGCCTGGGACACTTCCAAGGATCCAGGGGCAGCCACAGCTGCTCTGGGAATTCCATCCCAGCCTCTCCCCAACCCTCCCAATGTCCCATCCAGCCCTGCCCTCTGGCAGTGGGAGCCATTCCCTGTGTCCTGTCCCTCCATCCTTGTCCCCAGCCCCTCCCCAGCTCTCCTGGAGCCCCCCAGGCCCTGCCAGGGGCTCTGAGCTCTCCCTGGATCCTTCTCCTCTCCAGGTGAGCACCCCGAGGTGTCCCAGCCTGGCTCCAGCCCTGCAGCAGCTCCATGGCCTCCCCTGGACTCTTCAGGCCCAAAAACAAAACTATTTCTGAATTTTCATTAGGCATTCTACATTTAAGTAAATGTAAACTCAAATGTCTCGCCCACCACTTGGGAGGACAAAGCACCTCTGTTCGCTGTTGCAAAAAATATCTCATTCTATGGCTTTCTGGTGATTGAAACTTCTAAAAACACATTTTACAGCAATTAATATTTACTAGACTCTGTTTCTGGTGGCTTGCCCACAGTATCACAGCACAACACAAGACCCTGATTTAAGGTGTATTTACTGTTTATCACTTCTCATATAACAAAGAGATAAGAGATAAAGAGATAAGATAAAGATCAAGGGATGAGCTGAAGAAAATGAACACAATAATCCACGGTAACTATGGCACCCTGATATTCCATTCCACCAGCCAGGCTGTTTAATGTGATCTGACAACTTACATGTAGGGTGCATGTAAGACACAATGTTAAATATTTATGTGGTATTTCAAAGATATTTGAAGATATCGTTTCAAGATATAAGGCTATTTTTTCTTTATTTAAAGAGAGGAAGAGCTGCCAAAGAAAGCAATGTAAACTTCTGTATAACATCACCATATTTGGTTATGCTGATTTTATATAATAAAAGGATACCAGCTAGAAGAAAAAACCTGTATTTACTTATAAAACAAACATAATGTAAATAGTCAGAACTTGCCATTAATGCATGAAACTCAACCCACAAGCATCTACCTCTAAAGGCAAACAGAGACACAGTTGGGTCTAATTACAGCCAGTTGACCAGAATGTGCCTAAACAAAGCTTTGTGCTTCCTCCTCAAGGCACAAGTATTAAACAAAGCTGGGAACAAATGCAGGTATTAAAGATAAGATGAACCCCGAATTGTTGAGTAATTTATAAAGCACCAGCTGCTGGTGTGGAGGAGAGAAGGAAAAGCCAAAGCCCTGTCCAAAAATGAGTGAGATCCAACCAAAACATCAGCAGTTCTTGCTCTGTGCAGCACCAGGCCTGCAAGGAGCAGCCACCAGAGGTAAGAGAATCTGGAAAACAACAGCAAGAGGGCAAACAGGAGATGGATCCAGCCTTACCTCCCGTGGCCCCTGCTGAGGGATCCCAGCCACGCTCATGGAAATACCAGGAGTTCAGTGCACATGGATTTATTGAGGCAAGACCAAACCCCAATTGAATTACAAAACATCTTTTGCTTTATTAGCTCAGATAGAAATAGAATTAAAAAGCAACAGCGAGCCTAACCGTGTAGTTTATCTAGAAAATTTAGTTACACCGCATTGAGATGTCAGAATGATAACGAGTGTGGTGACTGCAGGGATTCCTGGTGCACAGGGGAGCAATCAGTCTGCACTGGGGCTGAGGGAGCAACAAAAATCACAGAAAACACTGGCAACATCACCACACTGAGGTTGTTTTTGCATTTAGGATTACTGCAGGCAGAACCGCCTCACCACAACCCGCTGAAAGAGGAGCAGGACAAGGCTTAAATTTGGAGAAGGTGGCAAGGTTTAATTTGGAGCCTCCTCTTCCTCCTGTACAGCAGTGCCCTGTTGAATAGCTGCTGTTAATGCCATGCAGGTCTGTCAGGAACAACCAGATCAATAAAAAAGAGACAGGGCAAAATAAGCTTATTAGGCCAAGTCTCTACCCAACGCATTTTACGACCCCGGGTTTAATTACACAAGGTGCTCAAACTTATCAGGAGCTGCTAATTATGATTAATCTATCCAATTTAGCAGTCTCTAATTAAAAACAACAGCCCACAAACCTTACCTCAACGGCAGGGTGGGAGCCTGAAGGCAGTGGGAAGGGAGTGACAGCCATCTGGTTGACTGCATCTTCACTTCTGCACAACAAAACAAAACAAAACCACCACGTTACACACCAAACCAGGGTGGGCAAACTTCTCCTTGGAGTTGGTTCTGCCCATTAAACAAACACCCTCAACACCATGACAACTGTTTTTTATCATTTTTGCTCTGCTTCCCTGGTCCCCAGCAGATCCCATCCCTCCATGGGAGCAGAGGAGGCTCATCTGGGACACACTGACATCCTGTCCTTTGGAAATCCAATTTTCTGTGGATTATCAGAGGATGCAGTTGGATTTTATGGTCCCCACACATCCATAGATGTGCTTAGTTAGCCTCTTTTAATGGTCTCTACATCTGTAAACTGCTTGTTTACAGTTTCACATTCACATTACTGAAATACCTGTTTTAATGCAACAGATTGCTTTTTCTTTTTCTTTTTTTTTGTTCATTTTTGCTGCGGTCTTTTCTAAAAGGAAAAGACTTGGAAAAGATTTTATGAACACTGATTCTCCCTACATATAAAGTGAATTGTTTTTCCAAAATGCTTATGATGTATGGCATCTTTTTCTCTCTCTTTAAAAATGCCTCTGAAGTTGACATCTGATTAATTTGTTTTTTGTATTTAACAGCATTGTGCCTTGCTGATGTTTTTCCTCAACTGCCATTTAAACTGATTTGTTTTCTGGAATTAGCCCTGTGTTTTTGGCCTCTGTAAAACGAAGCCAGGTAACAGATGACTTCAGTGATGTCATTTAAGGCAAATCACAGAATCACAGAATGGTTTGGGTGGGAAGGGACCTTTAAACTCATCCAGTGTCACCCCTGCCATGGCAGGGACACCTCCCACTGTCCCAGGCTGCTCCAGCCTGGCCTTGGGCACTGCCAGGGATCCAGGGGCTGCTCTGGGCACCTGTGCCAGGGCCTGCCCACCCTACCAGGGAGGAATTTCTTCCCCAAATCCAAACTAAATCTACCCCAGCCAGCTTACAGCCATTCCCCCCTGTCCTCCCACTTTGTGCCTTTTCACAAAGCCCCTTCTCCAGCCTTTCTGCAGGAGGGATCAGTGATGCTGCTGCTTCACAGGTACAGCTCTTAGATGAAGGGAAGTGACTTCTGGCTCTTCCAGGTTTGATTTTCTCTCTACGACACTCCATGTTACTGTGACACGAGCAGAATCTCTTCCTCTTTAATTTCTGGGATAAACTATTAGACTATTGTGTGTTTTAAACACATTTTATGGAAGTGCCTGAAAGAAAAAAAGTCTCATTTCCCCCCTGAAGGGTTAAAAGACACGGAGCTAACACGTTCTGATCACTGAGAACTAACTGTGAATCACCAGCTCTGAGCACAGCAGCAAATGGGAGTCACAGGCATCTGAAATGATAAATCCTGCAGGCAGAGGCTGGGGAATTCATTTCCTTATCTGCAAGCTCACAGCCACAGCATCCACAGGAGCTGGCTGGGCGCTCCCAGAGCTGTCCTGGCACCAGCCTGCGCTGCCCAGAGCCCGGCAGGAGCGAGAGCCCAGCCTGGGAGAGCCTGGGCTGCTCACACCGGGCCAGGACAGGCACCAGCCCTGGACTCCATCGGCCTTTCACAACCCCCAAGCGCATCTCACCCCATATTGGGCAAGGATGTTTTCCCTGCTCTTATCTTGGTGAGACATCGATCTCCTCATGCTTGGTGCCTTTCTAACCTACAGGAGAAAATCACCCTGCGATTCCGTGATTTTGGCTCGACTGCAGAGCTTTCCCTGACAATAGTTTATGTAAAGTACAACCCCACTCTGCGGCTCACAATGCAGGCTGCATGCTGTGCAATTAGGAGCAAACATGGAAATAAAGATAAATCGATATACCAATATAGATATATAAAAATAAGAAAATATAAAAATATGTTAAATTATATATTAAAATATAAAAAAAAAATATAAAACTATATAAACATATAATTATAGAAAATTATAGAAATTTATGGAAATAGATGTATAAAGAATATATATAATATTTTGTATATATAATATATACATATAGTTTTGTATATATTATATATTTAAAATATAAATACATAAATAAATATGTATTTATATATTTACTTATTTATCTATATTTCAATATAAATAAGTAAAAATACATTATTATATATATAATATTGTATATTATTATATATAATAATATATATGATATATATGTTACATATATATCATATTATTTATATATATATATTTTTTTTTTTTAAGAAATACCCTAAAAATTGCTAGACAGAAGCTTCATGACAAACTGGGGTGTAATTAATTATCCAAACTAGTTTTCACTTCATACACAAACACCTTTGTATTTTTTTACACCAGTGGGGAAAAAATATTTTGTGCAGCTTTAAGTGGATGGCCAGTTTTATTCCAAGCAATAAAAAAACACTTACGTTAATTCCCCTGGGAAAAAAAAAAAAAAAAAATAAAAAACCCCAAGGTTACACAGTGTCACAACTTGTAATCTCCCCCTGCTAGGACTCGTACATATTTAAATACTTTAATGCTGCTTCAAAGGAGAATGCTTCAAAGCAGAATCAAAGGGGGAATATATTTTAAAGTGACAGATCTAATAATAAATTGCTGTTTCTGCTCTCCACTTCCACAAGTGTCCTCAACTAAAATGTGAATTTATTTACAACTAAAAGGAGCAATCATTTTCTTTTGATGCAGGGGCAGACAACTCCGAAGTCTGAACATCACATTCAAATTACAGCGACTGCAGATGAGCATTCCACATATTTGCCAACGGTTGCTCCAGAACCAACTCCAAAAAAGCCATTCCCAGTTGCCGGTGCTCAATCCTGCTTGGGGTTAAGGTGTCTAAACCTTCACACTCAAGAGAAAGGCTCCATTCCTTACTACATTTTATTTCTTTCTAGTCTAAACAGGGCTCCTGGACATTCCCCATCTTGTCTTGTAGACCAAAAAAATAAAACTCCTGATGTTCTGCTCCATCTGCACCTTAAGCAAAGACAAACAGATTTGTTACTGACTTAAATACCACAGAAACTGGGTACAAAAGAAGCCTGAAGAGAGCCACGTGCCAAGATAAATCCAAAGGGAGCACCCAGGAAGGTGCAGGAAGGAAAGAAGGGAAGCTGAAGTTGGGTGCTGAAAGGCAAACCCAAGAGAAATCCCCAACCAGACCCACCTGAGGGGCAAGCCCAGCCCCTGAGTGATTTAATTCACCACAGGACACCCGGAATTGCTCTCTGGGGGCTCCTGACAATTCTGACTCACCACAGCGCTCCAGATGTGCTCTGGATGGCTAAACCAAGGGACAAGAACCTCCTGCCAAAATATCTGCAGCCACCAACGCTGAGAGAGCATCTGGCTCCAGCTCTGCAAGGGGCTGTGGATGCTTTTTGTGGGAACACATCAGGAATCAGAAGGAAACCCCAATAGATTGTATGAAATGACACAGAAATCTTAGATAGAACAGAGCTGTGGAATAAGGGAATGAATGTTTCCTCTGCAAGGTGATACCAGGGCCTAAAGTCTTGCAGATTATTGAAAGCTTATAAATATGTATGTAAATAATGGTGTAAATAAATGCAATAATAGTGAAAATAAATGTAGAACAAGGGAATAAATGTCTCCTCTGCAAGGTGACACCAGGACCTAAAGAATGGCAGATTATTTAAAGCTTATAAATGTATATGTAAATACTAGTGTAAATAAATGCAATAATAGTGAAAATAAATGTAGAACAAAGGAATAAATGTCTCCTCTGCAAGGTGACACCAGGACCTAAAGAATGGCAGATTATTGAAAGCTTATCAATGTATATGCAAATAATAGTGTAAATAAATGCAATAATAGTGTAAATAAATGTAGAACAAGGGAATAAATGTCTCCTCTGCAAGGTGACATCAGGACATAAAGAATGGCAGATTATTGAAAGCTTATCAAGGTATATGTAAATAATAGTGTAAATAAATGCAATAATAGTGTAAAATGTAATAGTGTAAATGCAGAACAAGGGAATAAATATTTCTTCCATAGGGTGACACCAGGACATAAAGTCTTGTACATTGTTGAAAGCTTTTAAATGTATATGCAAATAATAATAGTGTAAAAGCAGAACAAGGGAATAAATATTTCTTCCATAAGGTGACACCAGGACAAAGTCTTGCAGACTGTCAAAAGCTTATATTGTCCACATCCTGCTTGTTAAGTTAAAATGAAATTAAAGAAAAAAATCAAAACCCAAGATCTTGCATTTTCTCATCTTTGTCTCCCCTCTGGAAGCTCCTTTGGAAAAGAGGAGCTGCAGGAAAGCTGCACTCTGAGCAAACTCACTGGGTTTCTCCTCCAAGGCAGGACCTTTGTGCATCTTCCTGAAAAATCCCTCCCACAGCAGCAAGAAGAGTCTTGTTCTGCACTTCCCCTCCTTCCAGCCCCAATTAATGGGAGCCACAGGCACAGAGGTATTTTAAATTAACAACTAATTTTATAAACTGCAGCTTAGGTCATCAAAGGTTTTGGAGGAGCCCAAATCACGGAACTTCCTGAACCACTCCTGAGCCTGTTCCCACATGTGAATGGCAGAGAGGAGGAAACGGCTCTGGAGAAAACAGGAAAAGTCCCAACTTGCACACACACAGGGCTGGCAAGGGCTTCCTTTTAAACTTTCCCACATGAAAGAACCTCAGCAATCAAAGCAAGTAAAAACAGGAGTTTATGCCCTTAAAACATGGCCAATTACGTAGGTTTGAACAAACGTAAAAAGTAATTTCTAATATTAATTATTTCTAATTATTATAGAAATAATTTCTAGTATTTTCCTAATTATTACAGAAATAATTTCTAATAATTTTCTAATTATTCTAGAAATAATTTATCTAATTATTTTTAATTATTATAGAAATTATTTCCAATAATTTTCTAATTATTATAGAAGTAATTTCTAATAATTTCGAAAGCATGGCAGTGCTTGAGAGTGGAACTAAACACATAAGATGTCACTTCTAGAGGATCTGAAAGAAGAGTCAAAGTCACAGAACTAGGGTTTATGTAGGTTTGAACAAACGCAAATAATTTCTAATTCTAATTATTTCTAATTATTCCAAAATAATTTCTAATAATTGTCTAATTATTATAGAAATAATTTCTAGTAATTTTCTAATTATAATAGAAATATTTTCTAATAATTTTCTAATTATCATAGAAATATTTTCTAATAATTTTCTAATTATTATAGAAATAATTTCTAGTAATTTTCTAATTATCATAGAAATATTTTCTAATTATTTTCTAATTATCATAGAAATAATTTCTAATAATTTCTAAAGCACGGCAGTGCTTGAGAGTGGCACTAAACATAAGATGTCACTTTTAGGGGCTCTGAAAGAAGAGTGAAAATCACAGCAGTGGGTTTTACGTAGGTTTGAACAAACACAAAAATAATTTCTAATTCTAATTATTTCTAATTATTACAGAAATATTTTCTAATAATTTTCTAATTATCGTAGAAATATTTTGTAATAATTTTCTAATTATCATAGAATTAATTTCTAATAATTTTCGAATTATTAGAGAAATAATTTCTAATAATTTTCTAATTATCAGAGAAATAATTTCTAATAATTTTATAATTATTATAGAAATAATTTCTAATAATTTTATAATTATTAGAGAAATAATTTCTAATAATTTCCTAATTATTATAGAAATAATTTCTAATAATTTCTAAAGCGTGGCAGTGCTTGAGAGTGGCACTAAGCACATAAGATGTCACTTCTAGAGGATCTGAAAGAGGAGTCAAAGCCACAGCAGTGGGGAGTGTTGAACAGCCCAGACAATCCCAGCTCAGGGATCTCTCTCCTGGGCACATCACCATAAATAAGAGGAGATTACACCTGGAAATGGAAGGAGGGGCTGGGTGACAGATTTGTGGCTTCACAATCCCACCAGCAGGAAGCAGCAGTATCAGAGCAGGGGCTGCAGTGTGGGAGGGCTCAGGACAGACGACAGATGGAATTTAAATCAGGAAAATCCCTCACTGTTCAAGCATTTCTCGTGGTTTGTCACTGCAAAAGGCAATTTGCTTTTAAGGGATAAAGGTAGAACCAAGGAGTGACTCACAGGGCTGAGCACAATGGGAGGATGGTTTGAAATCAGCGGAATTCTCTTTGATTCAAGCACTCAGCTATACTTGATCTGCTTATTATACCAACACTGAAGCACCAAACCAGATTAAAGGCAGTTAACTGAGCATGGAAAAAAACACTGAATTTGCTGAATCATAAAATTCTCACTGTAAAAGAGCATTCTGATGTAAACTGGATTTCCTACTCCAGATGTAAAATTTAATTATATTGTTTCATTATGCATGTTACAGGGATGGATTTACAACACAGGACCAAAACCCACCACGGGTAGAAACACATCTAATTTTGGGAACTCCTAAAAGAAGCGAGTCCCTCTCTCACATTATTACCTGGCTAATTCCTGTTGGAGAATCAGAGCAAGAATTTCAAAAGGCAACAAAGACATGACATCCCTTATTGTCCCTAAAAAAAGGAAAGTGACACTCTAACTGCAAATCTTTTAGATGCTCTTAGAAGCTCAAGTAATTAATGAGACCACTGGGAAACAGGGCTGTGTTAAGACTCATATTCTGGAATCTGGCCAAAATCAACTGTTTTAAATAATCACCGTCAACCTAATTGAGGAAAAGATGCTCATAAAGCAGAGTGAGAAGCCTTCAAACATAAGGGGGTGTCTGTGATTCTCACAGCAGCTACTGAGCTGTGTCTCATCAGCAAAAATTCCAGGGAGGGGTGGGAATGCAATTGTAACACTACCTGGGTGTAAAAAAGTGGGAACAGACTTTTATAGCACACGTGGTAAGTCAGGATTTCAGCAAAAAGTCCAAAAGGCTGAGGATACCTTTTATCCTTTATCTTTGTCTAGAAAAAGAAATAAATCTGGGGCTGGAGCTGGATAATCTTTAAGGCCCCTTCCAAGCCAAACCGCTCTGTGATTCTCTGAAGTTATTTAATGATAGTTATTACAGCTCTCCCAGAAAGGCTTCTCCGTGCCCAGGAATTTCTGGGCTTCTTTCACAACTGATTAAGGAGTTTATGGAAACATCCCCCTGCCCTGCACATGAACCAAAACACCAGGAACAGGAAAACCTGGATGCCGTTTCCTGCTTCCAAGGGGAAAGCAGCATGCTTATCACTCAGCATCCTGCATCTCAGGGAAAAAAGGCCTCAGGGTATCAGAGAGGGCACTTGGAACAGCCCAAAAATTCCACCAGCTTGGCTTTTATGCCCTGAATCAGCTCAGTCAGGACCTTTTCAAGCTGTGGATTGATGTGTTTCTACAAAATTATCATCTCCTCAGGTTTTTCACTGGTGAAATGAGAGTATTTGTATTTTGATGAACATGAAGACCAAATTAATTTCTCTCAGAGCTCCTGCAGTCTGTGTCATTTTGCTGTGGTGCAATGTAGCCAAAACACATCCAGAGGCACAGAAAGGCCACAGCTCATGTTTTCACTCAGCAGCATCCACTGGGTTTGTGGTCTGAGCTGGAGGAATGGGAAGCACCAAGACAGACTGGGCTCATTGAACAGGGTTTGCATGAGAAGAGCAAATAATTCTTGTTTGTCCTTAAAATCCACATTTAAGAGAGACAGTCTAATTTGTCTTTGCTAGAACTGGAGCACACATCAGAAAATGAGGGACATTGGTTTTCTCCCCACGTTTGGGGCAGTGCTCCAGGTACTGAGGACATCCTCTCAGTGGGAGAATTCCCTTTTATTGCTGCTCCAGAGCCTGCCTGGGCTGAGCAAACAAACCCATCAGCTCTCAGGGTAAGGCCAAGAGTTGTGCTCCTGGGAAGATGGAAGTTTACAACGTCAGCAGCAGCATTTAAAAGGAGAAATTGGGTTTTTTTGGCTTTTTTTTTTTTCTTAAATCTCTGAGATGGAAACAAGAATCACCCAATGGTATTTCCAGTATATATTTCTAGTGTCTCTTGAATATTTGAGATGAATGTTGCCTTGGAGATCACAATAAGAAAAGGAGAATTTTAGCTAAGAATCTACATGGCCTTTGTGTCTCAAAGGGCAGAAGACAAACCAAGGATCCAAAAGACACCTCAAGGATCCAAAAGACACCCCAAGGATCCAAAAGACAAACCAAGGATCCAAAAGACAAACCAAGGACCCAAAAGACACCCCAAGGACCCAAAAGACAAACCAAGGATCCAAAAGACAAACCAAGGACCCAAAAGACACCCCAAGGACCCAAAAGACAAACCAAGGATCCAAAAGACAAACCAAGGACCCAAAAGACACCCCAAGGACCCAAAAGACAAACCAAGGATCCAAAAGACACCCCAAGGACCCAAAAGACAAACCAAGGACCCAAAAGACAAACCAAGGACCCAAAAGACAAACCAAGGACCCAAAAGACAGGCCAAGGACCCAAATGACACCCCAAGGACCCAAAAGACAAACCAAGGATCCAAAAGACAAACCAAGGACCCAAAAGACAAACCAAGGACCCAAAAGACAAACCAAGGATTCAAAAGACAGACCAAAGATCCAAAAGACAAACCAAGGATCTAGAAGACACACCAAGGACCCAAAAGAGAAACCAAGGACCCAAAAAACAAACCAAGGACCTGCAGCCCATTGAAGTGGCTCAGCCAGGGCCCATTCCCTGGAGTTCTGCTTGGAGCACCAGGGAAGGAGCCCCACTCTTGGCCTGGGCTCCCACAAGTGGTGGTTTTGCCTCTGGAGCCTCCAAGCAGCCACATTTTCCACAGGCAATTAAATAATGGTGAGTGAGCTGTGGGACGTGACGTTGAATTCTCAGGGGCTGGGGAAGGTAACACAGGAGCTGCAGGCAGGAGCATTAATCTCCTCCAGATCCTCTGAGCTGCCAAGGATAGCAACTCATTCCTCACAGTGCTAATGCTGCTCCTCCATCACTTCTGGGCAGGCCGCACCAGGCAGAGCCGTGGCAGTAAATGTACACATTTATATGCATTCAGCCACAGATTATTACATTGTTCACAGGGAGGCTGTGGATGAGCCAGGAATATAAAACAACAGCAAGTATGATGTAGGTGTTGGTGGGAAGAGCACCTTATAAAATGGCACGGGGGTGAAGTGCCCAGCAAAAGTCACAGCTGGAATTTATTCATGAATACACATCTGTGAAATTCCAGCCTGTTAGAGCATGTATGAGCCCTGGGAAAGAGGCAGCTTTTTCCCAGACCTCCTGCCCAGGGTCAGGAGAGCAACACTTCCTGAACTACTGAGGGAATGCACGCAGGTGTCTTTAATTCATGTACAAAGAGGAAAAATTTTCACGCTTGGAGCCAAAGAAAAATGCCCACATGTAATTTTTATGCAGATGAAAGGATGTTTTAGCATATTCCCTCCCACACAATCCATCCCAGCACTCCTTGGAAAAGCCAGCCTTCCCCTCTGTACAAACAAGCCCTTGCTCACTTTCAAAATCCCTTTTTGATGCCCACACAAAGGTATCCTCCAGCCAGCCCCTGCTCCCTGTGCTTCATCCCTGCTCCTCTGCAGCAATCCCAAGGCTCTGCACCATCTCCACTCCCTCCTGGCTGGATGAACAAGCTGCCCTCTCCAACCCATCCCAAAGCACTTCAGGAAGCTGTGGGGGAAGCAGCTCCCAAGCCCAAGAGGAACAGCTCAAGTTTGCAGCACACACCCCTAAAATAAGCATTCATTTCCATTAGATTTTGGCGTTTTTTACACTATTATGGAGAACTCCTGAACTGTTCCAAGAAGAATAGTCAGGGAAAAGGGTTATTCAGCTTCAAAGAGAGCTGGGAAAGTTCAGCATGTGCAAAGCAGGCAAAATATGCAAATATGTCATGGAATAGGCTAAAGTGCAGCAAATGTTTTGATGAGAATGGTTCTTACCGTATGAAAACCAGCTTGACCTTGGATGGGGCAGTTTTAATGATTGCAGAAGCATTCTGGTGGCTTCTTCCATACAATATCTGATTGTTTATCTGTTAAAAGAAAATGATTTTCATGTAAGTGGAGGAGTACACCTTGTTCTAATTTATACCACCGAGACTTCCAAGTTTTACTGTGGGATAAGGAGATAAGACTCAAAGAGAATGTGGTCTCCAAATCCTGATCTATATAAAACAGGAACCAATGCAGAGCTAATTTACTGTTATTAGTAAACCACAAATGAGAGGTATTTTTTTTCCCCCACAGATCCCTTGCATGGGTTTTAAGGATTATTCCCAGATTTTTGGAAAGCAACTTGATCTGAGGAGAATCATACAGATGTGACAAAAGCACAGATGTTTACATGTTGAGACTTTGCCTGCAGGCTCTGGCCATTGAGGAGAACTGGCTGCTAAGACTGTGCTGACTCTCAGCTCTGCTGAAGGAGGAGGAGTGGGAGTCAGGGAGATGAAGGACAATTGAAGGACGTGATGCTGCATCCCTTTGGCTGGGATGGATCCACACCCGAGCACAGCAGCAGCACCAAGCCCTGCTCTGGACACAGGGAAATGGGAAATGCTGCAGCTGCCAGGGAAAACAGCCTGGCCAGGCCATCCCCCAGGTGGGCAGCAGGGCCAGGGCACCTGCAATGGTCACCAGAGGTGTGACCACAGCAGCAGGGCAGTGACCAAACCCTGCGACCAACCTCCAGCCCTGGGGGCACTTCTGGGGTCCCCAGTCACAGAAAGAAGGACATGGAGGGGATGGAGCAGGTCCAGGGAAGGGAATGGAGCTGGGCAGGGGCTGCAGAATCCCTGAGGAGCTGGGAAGGGGCTGCAGAATCCCTGAGGAGCTGGGAAGGGGCTGCAGAATCCCTGAGGAGCTGGGAAGGAGCTGGAGAATCCCTGAGGAACTGGGAAGGGGCCGGAGAATCCCTGAGGGAGCTGGGAAGGGGCTGGAGAATCCCTGAGGGAGCTGGGAAGGGGCTGCAGAATCCCTGAGGGAGCTGGGCAGGGGCTGGAGAATCCCTGAGGAGCTGGGCAGGGCCTGGAGAATCCCTGAGGAGCTGGGCAGGGCCTGGAGAATCCCTGAGGAGCTGGGCAGGGGCTGGAGAATCCCTGAGGAGCTGGGAAGGGGCTGCAGAATCCCTGAGGAGCTGGGAAGGGGCTGGAGAATCCCTGAGGAGCTGGGCAGGGCCTGGAGAATCCCTGAGGAGCTGGGCAGGGCCTGGAGAATCCCTGAGGAGCTGGGAAGGGGCTGGAGAATCCCTGAGGAGCTGGGCAGGGGCTGCAGAATCCCTGAGGAGCTGGGCAGGGGCTGCAGAATCCCTGAGGAGCTGGGCAGGGGCTGCAGAATCCCTGAGGAGCTGGGCAGGGGCTGCAGAATCCCTGAGGAGCTGGGAAGGGGCTGCAGAATCCCTGAGGAGCTGGGCAGGGGCTGCAGAATCCCTGAGGAGCTGGGAAGGGGCTGCAGAATCCCTGAGGAGCTGGGCAGGGGCTGCAGAATCCCTGAGGAGCTGGGCAGGGGCTGGAGAATCCCTGAGGAGCTGGGAAGGGGCTGCAGAATCCCTGAGGAGCTGGGAAGGGGCTGCAGAATCCCTGAGGAGCTGGGAAGGGGCTGGAGAATCCCTGAGGAGCTGGGCAGGGCTCACCTGGAGCAAAGGAGGCTCAGGGGCCCTTGTGGCTCTGCACAGCTCCTGCCAGGAGGGCACAGCCGGGGGGGTCGGGCTCTGGGAACAGGGACAGGAGCAGAGGGAACGGCCTCAAGTTACACCAGAGGAGACTTAGATTGGATATTTGGGAAAATTTCTTCATGGAAAGGGTTTTCCAGCCCTGGCACAGCTGCTCAGGGCAGTCCCCATCCCTGGAGGGATTTAAAGGCCCTGTGGATGTGGCACCTGGGCACACGGGGCAGTGGTGGCCTGGGCAGTGCTGGGGATGGTTGGACTCTGTGTCCTAAAGGACTTTTCCAATCTAAACAAGCCTGTGCTTCAATGCTGCAGTTTTTTCCTCCCACTCTAAATTTACAACATAATATTTACATTCACATCTGATACACCAATGCTGCTTAAAACAATAAGGACAGTGGAGCCCAGGAACAATTCAGTGGTGATTACAGAAGGAATTTTTGTTACTGCAGATGTTTGTATTGGATCCTGGGTTTGTGATCTTAGAAGGATTTCTTTTTTTTTTTTTTCATTCAAACAAGAAGTAACAGGCCAAGTCTTCCAGCCTGGTGTGATAGGGGCGAGTCAGACACATTAAATCTTATTTTCAGTGGGTCAAAACATGATGCAAGTTCATCAGTTAAATAAGGACAATGCAAGGACAAGAATAAACCCCCTAACACTTGGTTACTGACTGGGATTGAAGTGCAAAACTTTCACCTACCAAGTCTTTTATTGTACAAAGAGGGACCCAAGCAAGGTCTAAAAGGAAATAATATCATCATTCCCAAAGAGTTAATATGGTTCTGTCTGCAGCTGCCATGGAAAAAGCAGGGTGAGAAGCACCATCCTGGGCCATGCTTCATTAACCAACCATCAATTTAAATATCCAGTGGCAAAAACAGATGAATGAATGCTCAGCTGCATTCTGCCTTCAAGCTCAACTTGAAATTTTCAGTGAGTTTGTTGACTTAATTTCTTTAAGTTTGAGAATAAATTGTTCACTGGGAATACTGTATGCTTTACAAATTGTTTGGATTTAGTTAAAGTACCATGAATTTTCCTAAACAGCAGACTTCTTAGATTAAAATTTATAGGCTTTACTCTGTCTAAATTAATCCTACTCACTACGAGTATCAAATAGTCTAAAATTTAATTAGCTGTGAGCTGGGTCTCTAAGTTATAATTATTTAATTACTCCAAAATGAAAGCATAATCAAAGCAATATATCTCCACAAGGTTTTGGACTGTCCTACAGAGTTATTACACCCAGTATTAATTTTTCTTTTTTTTTTTTAAGTATACTTTCTTTTGCAAAATAAATTAATGTTCTGTTAGCTGCAGATACCACAGTGATGAGCAAAACACCAAAGCCTACTTAAATAAAACAAAACCGAGAGCATCTAGGATTTCAGAAGAAACACCACTTTAAATATTTCAAATTAAGTAAAGTAACATGTCAGATTAACCAAATACTACTCTGGGAGTCAAAGCCTACAAATCTGTGCTTTACTTTTTGCGTTAGAGATTAGAAAAGAAAAACAAAGCCTGGGCTAAGCAAAAGAAATAAACTGATCTAAATCAACCCCAACTCTTCTTATGGAAATGCCTCTTTTCATAACTCCTTGGAAAGTCAGCAGAGCTCAGAGAAAGATAAAACCTTGCTGCAGGTATGAGGGCAGGTCAGCCCTCGAGTTCAGCCTTTAAAGTAATCCCACATTGCTTTGTGGCAGATTTAATCTCAGATCCCAAATGTACTGTTGCCTTCACCTACAGAAGTTTTGGTTTACAGTTTCATGCACTGAAGTAGCACAAAGTACAAACTCACTGAAATCCGAGCTCTTGGGCTCAGAGGAAAAAATCTCCAGGATTGTTTGCTTCTCAAACTTTAATTTGCAGAAGAGAAACATTAGATATGGATATTTTAAAAAAAAAAACCCCAACCCACACTATTTTTACTACGTGGCAGTAATGGAAATCCATAAAATTAGTATCATCTGATTTTTATGAAAATCAAGTTAAATGATACCCCAAAGCTAGTAAAAATACTGGCTTAGCTTTCTGTAATAATTATTTCTTTGTACAATGCACTGGGTTCCTTCTTACCACAGGAATTGTAGCATTTCAAGATACAACCAGGCTCTCTGAAACAATGGGGGAAGTTTCAAAGCCTTTTTTTTATCAGTCAGATTTTATATACTGAAACCCCATAAAGCGCACCAAGCTCCCAAAACTTGAGGAAAAAAAAATTGGAGAGAAAAACTAATTAGAATGTGAATTTCCCTCACCAAAATCCTTGCTGGGCACATGTTTAAACATGTGCATCATCTAAAGTGATCAACAGAGCATAAAATCTGTCAGGACAGAAAATATCCTGCTCTGAGCTGGCAGCTGATCCCTGTGGCTCCCACCTGGGGAGGTGGAGAAAGGACATTGGGAAGGCACCGATCCCTGTGCCCCCCCTGCCAGCCTGGAAATCACCACCCAAACCCGAAAGGCACACAAAGCACACCAAAAAAGGACCTGCATCCTCCTCTGCAAAGGACACTGGAGCAGTTTGTGCGGAGAAGCTCCATCCCTGGCAGCGTCCCAGGCCAGCCTGGACAGGAATTGGAGCACCCTGGGATTGTGGAAGGGGTCCCTGGGCAGGGAATGAGATGAATTTTAAGGTCCCTCCCAACCCAAACCATTCTGTGATTCTGTTCTGAGATCCCACAGCAAATAAACTGAGAGTTAAATGCCAATCCCCCACACCTCAGAACAGAAATGGCATTGTGAGTTTGGCCGGGGAGCTCATTTACTTGGGCAAAATACTGCTGTATCTATTGCATTATTACAGCATAACTTCTATTTATCCAAGCACCTCAAAATAAAACAGCAATAAAAATGCGTTTGGCACAAAAGCTCTCTGGCTTTGAGCTATGGCAAAAATGGCATAAAGAAATAAAATGTAATAATTGTCACCTGGGCAACAGTCCAGAATGGACAACAGGCAAACTTCTATAGTGATTTTTGTCTGAAGAATCAAAAAAAAAAAGAGCTTTTGCTCTTTCAAGAGGTGCTGTGGCCTCAGAGAGTAAAACACAGAAAGGGCTGGGTGGGAAAGGAGCTGAAAGCTCAGCTCATTCCAACCACGGGCAGGGAAAACTCCACATCCAAAAGGGGCAGCTTCTCTCCAAACCCTGCCCCATCTTCAGCGAGAGAAGGGGAGATGGCAGAACATCCCAACATCTGCAATTCAGCAGGAGAGGGCTCTAACAGCCTGGCTTATCACAGAACTCTGCTGACTCTCTCCTGGGGAGATGATGAAGATTATGATAACGATGATGATGATGATAATAATAATAATAATAGTAATAATAGTAATAATAATAAATAATAATAATAATAATAATAATAATAATAATAATAATAATAATAATAATAATAATTATTCAATAATAATAACAGCAGCAGGGTGGATTATTTAATAATAATAATAAAACAATAACAACAATGTGGATTTATTTAATAATAATAATAATAATAACAGTGTGGATTATTTAATAATAATAATAATAATAATAATAATAATAATAATAATAGCAGCAGCAGGGTGGATTACTCAGTGTGAGCAGAAGCTGCTGGCAGGACAGGCCCACGCAGAGCTGGGGAGCAGCAGGACTCGCAGCACAGGTACAGCTCCAGGTGACCCTGCCGAGGGCCATGCTGGGCACCATCAGCCCCAGCACTGAGCCCAGCCTAACAAGACACCCAGCAGGGCAGACACCTGCACTAAACCAGCACGAGAGCCAGGCAGGAGCACCACAGATGGTTCCTCTGCTGGGAAAAAGAATGGGAAAGCAGGACTTGTGTCCTGTAAAAAAATTACTTTTCTGTGCAGGGACAAGATTCTGACCCAAGTAGTTTTCCCACATGTATAGAAGTAGGATGAAAGGACCTTCTTGCCCCAAAAAGCTGTTTTCTCCAGCCACACAGCCATCTAAAATATATCACTGAAGAGGTATTAAAGAATAAAAATCACATGAAGGTTTTTGATGTGACCTGCATTTTCCTCCATGTCAGTGAAAACAAGCCAGGACCATGCCCCCACAAGGCTACTGTTGTTTGCAGAAGCTAAAATGAGCTGGCATTTCATTAATTCAGCAACAAAAGATTCTATGAATAAGGAGCTGAGGCAGCCTGGCAGCATCCCACATCCTCCAGTTGAATCCAATCAAACCCCAGCCCAAAAGGAAAATGAACAGGTAACATCTACCTGTCTAAATGGCCATCCCATTAACCTGAACTCCAGCAAAACCCACAGGGAATCATCTGCACACCCTGCAGGGACATCCTCTGCTTTAGTGGAGCAAGACTGCCCAAATGGGGCAGCCCAGAAATGCCAGGATTCCCAAGATGTGAATCCCTTCTCTCGCTGAGGTGTTCCAGTACTGAAAACTGAGGTGCAATTAAAGATGCAGATGCAAATGCACCTTAAATGGTACCTTAAACATGCAGTTAGGTGAGAACCAGATGTGAGTTCTGTCATCCCACTGCACGTGGCCAATGCACAACCCAGCCCTTTGTAATGCAGGATGTCTGAATTTATCCCTTCCTGTAAGGAATTGCACTCCTGCCCACTGGTGGCACATCTTAAGCTGGATTGCAAGGATAAACAAGGTACTTAGTGAAGACTCCTTGGATTTTTATTTGAATCTGGGCATTTTTGAGGTGGAGGATCTCACTTTCCTTCTACTGAAGGGAAAAAAAAACCATTTTATTTCCAACTTAACAGGGAGAGGAATGAGGGCATCACCATCACGCTTCTTATAACGTGGCTCATCCATGCAAAACTCAGCCTTGAGGTGCACATGATTAATCCCAGATGGTGCCTCTTTCAAGTACTTAACTTCAGATCCTCTGCTCTACCCATGATATGCAGAGGAGAACAGTGCCATGAGTTCTCTCAAAACACCCAAACTTTAATGATTTCCCTTTTTTTTACCATTAGAATTCAGTGTCAGGGACAGAAAAAACATCATTCTGAAGGAGAAAGCAATTTTCCAACCCTACTCCATTATGGTCCAGACCTTCATACCTTTTCTCACACTTAAAATGAAATCAACTTCAGATGATGGTGTTTCTATGGCCAAAAAAAAGATCTTTCTCGTACTATGTGTACTGAAACCCCCTAATTACAGAACTGTTAGACAATGACAAATGCTTGGACAATTCTGACTATTCCCAGGGTACCCCCAGGCAGCCAAACTGCTCTTTCTCAAGTGAAGAAATGTGAAAAAATAGGTGGTTTTCTGATTGCACAGAGAGCTGCTGAACGTTCAGAGCATCACCACCCACGGAGAGCAGCAGGTCAGCAAATCCCTGCTCCTCTCTCCAAGGGCAAGATCCCCAGGGAGGGATGATTTTTTTAAAGCACTGAAGCAATCACCACGTGGGGAATCACTGCAGGTACAGCAGCAAAATGTCACTTTGCAACAGCCCAAAAGGCAGATGAAGTGAAGGAAAAGCTGTGTTTGCAGGCTGAAGGTGAGGCAAGGAGACTGGAGAAAGAGTGAAGACAAAATACTCCACTTGCTAACGAGCTCCCGTGCCTCGTGGGTGAACTCGTGCCAGACACAACTACAGAAAATAAGTATTTAAAGTTGCAACAGATCAAAACAGATTACAGCATGAAATTTATTTTCAGGATGGGGAATGTCCCTGTCATCTGTAAAAACACATATGGCATCGTTGAGGGGGTTTTGGCTTTTTTTTTAACGGAAAGTGTGAATTTCCCTGTAAACCACACATGCACTCCAAGGATTGATTTACTGTCCCCTTCCTGCCTTCCAACAGCCCCTCCCCACGCAGAGCTTGTGAACATGCTGAGAGCACAGACTTTGCTGACAAGACATTGCTTTTCACAGGCCAGTGATTTTTGTTTCACTGCAAACACATTCACCTGCCAAAGGCCAAGCTCTCAGTTGGCATAAATCAGCACAGCTCCTTGCTCAGCCACCTAATTCCACTTCCAGGCTTTATTTAAAGGTTCAAGATGCCTCTCCCTCCCTGCACACGCTGAAGGGAACAATTACCTCCAGGAGCTCATCCCCAAGGTGCATCCAGGGAAGAGTTCTACCTCAACGAGTTCATCCCAAATTGCATCCAAGGGAAAGTTTTACCTAGAGGAGTTCATTCCTAAATTTCATCTAGCAAAGAGTTTCACCTCCATGCCCAAAATGCATCCAGGGAAGGGTTTTACCTCCATCCCCAAAGTGCATTGAGGGAAGGGTTTCACCTCCAGGAGCTCATCCCCAAGGCGTATCCAGGGAAGGGTTTTACCTCCATCCCCAAACTGCATACAAGGAAGAGTTTTACCTCCAGGATTTCATCCCCAAAGTGCATCCAGGGAAGGATTTTACCTAGAGGAACTCATCCCCAAAGTGCATGCAGGGAAGAGTTTCAGCTAGAGTAACTCATCCCCAGAGTGATCCAGGGAAGAGTTTTACCTCCAGGAGCTCATCCCCATAGTGATCCAGGGAAGGGTTTTACCTCCATCCCCAAAGTACATCCAGGGAAGAGTTTCACCTAGAGGAACTCATCCCCAAAGTGATCCAGGGAAGGGTTTTACCTCCAGGATTTCATCCCCAATGTGATCCAGGAAAGAGTTTTATCTCCAGGATTTCATCCCCAAAGTGATCCAGGGAAGGGTTTTACCTCCAGGATTTCATCCCCAAAGTGCATCCAGGGAAGGGTTTTATCTCCATCCCCAAAGTGCATCCAGGGAAGAATTTCACCTAGAGTAACTCATCCCCAAGGTGCATCCAGGGAAGAATTTTACCTCCAGGAGCTCATCCCCAAAGTGCATCCAGGGAAGAATTTCACCTAGAGTAACTCATCCCCAAAGTGATCCAGGGAAGGGTTTTACCTCCAGGATTTCATCCCCAAAGTGCATCCAGGGAAGGGTTTTACCTCCAGGAGCCCATCCCCAAAGTGATCCAGGGCAGGGTTTTACCTCCAGGATTTCATCCCCAGAGTGATCCAGGGCAGGGTTTTACCTCCAGGAGCCCATCCCCAGAGTGATCCAGGGCAGGGTTTTACCTCCATCCCCAGAGTGATCCAGGGCAGGGTTTTACCTCCAGGAGCCCATCCCCAGAGTGCATCCAGGGCAGGGTTTTACCTCCATCCCCAGAGTGATCCAGGGCAGGGTTTTACCTCCAGGAGCTCATCCCCGATGTGCATGCGGTCATCCTTGTTGCCAGCCAGGCTGAGCCCCAGCCCATTCTTGTCTTTCTCCAGCTCAATAATGTGCAATTCTCCCGGGAGATCTGCATATCTCTGCCTGATTTTTTCTGGGGAGGTCAAAACATAAAGGGAGTTAGAACATAAAGTGAGTTACGTGCAGATGTTCAACAACAGGCACAAATATGCCAGAAATTTATGGTTCCTCAGCAAATAAGTGTTTTTAACAGAGGTCTTTTCAGCACAGACTCTAAAATACCATTTGCTCTGTGTGTATCAGTCACACAGCAAAATGCAGCATCAGCTGCAAATACTGTTCACACAAAACCCACGCTATTTTTAATTATTTGTACAACATCCTGGTTCCAAACCAAAACTTTCCTGAAAGGAGGGTAAACAAGGAAATTCCAGAGGCACCTTTACCTTACAAAACCTATCAAATTCAGGAAACTCTCGTAAAGTTCGAGCTGGTTAATTAACCACTGAGGGAAAGTGAAGCCCTTAATGGCTCAAACATTACTGCAAGCTCGCATCTCAAGGTAAAACCTTCTGCTTGCTCCTGGTGACTCAGGAAACTTCACTGCTCTGCTTAACTCCACGGGCTGATTAGGCAGAGCAGATGTCAGGGACAATGGAGATGAGTGATTGCATTTTTAAATGCAGCCTCACCTGATATTAAGGTAGTTATTTGTCTTTCATCTGCATTTCAAGCGCTCCTGTGACAGAGCTCGATGTATTTACAAAGTTCCTGGGAGCACAGAGCGTGGCTGGGGACGCTGACAGGTTAATCTGAGTGTGTTTTCACCACTGGCATGCAAACATCCATCACCACTGCTGGGGAGGGCAGCTCTGCCCTGTCTGCTTTCCCTCTGCAGATTTGAAAGCCAGTTTAAAGCACCACCTGCACCCTTCAGCTGGGCCACACATCTCAAAGAGCAAGTCAAAGCACACCCCCGTGGCTGGGTGTCACCTTAGCACAGAGCCCAAGGTGAGAGGAACTGCTGCATTATGCATGAAAAGCAGAAATAAGGGATATTATACGTTCAGCCATATCCCTGAGTCAGCAGCAGGAGCTAGATCAATATTAGCTGCTAGCACCCTCCTGGGGACGCAGATTTTAATAGTATGATTTAACTGCTGTGGCGAATGTTCCCATGACAACAAGGAAGAGGGAAAAGAGCTGGGGAAGGTGAGAGGGAGGCAACCCAAAGTGAATAAAAACTGCTGAGAAGAAGGAAGATGAGGCAGAGATGCTCCCTCCACAGGACGTTCCCAGCGGCTCCTCTCTCCAAGGGCCCTTCCTGAGCAATTGCTCCAGCTGCAGCAGCCCCTTGTGCCTTGGCAGAGCCCACTGGGACACGGAGAGCAGTTCCCATCTCCAGCCCCAGCTGCACCCAAGAGAATTACCCACACTGAGAGCAACCAGTTCTCCCCTCGCTGTATTTACAGGCTGAATTTTCCTGCCACGCTCAAAACCCCCAGTGCCTGAGCCCCAAATCCCCAGGGTGTACAGCCAGGGTGAGATGTTATCCTGCAAAAGCTGCTAAAGCCCCACAGAGCTCCGCACAAAATCAGAGTTTCACCAAAAAAAATTAGAAAGCTCATTTGTTACAATTATATGCCCCCCAAAATTCATGTAACTGTGTTAAATAAATGGCAATCCATGTAGCTGCATGGTTCTTTAATGTATTTCTTAACTAATGGGGTCAGCTTGTAATTAGAGATGTGGTTTGCTACATGGATTGGAAAGTGTTTTGTCTTCTCAGTACCAGAACAGCAAGACAGGAAGGGTCTCAAAAATGAGAGTTTTGGAAAGCAAAGGAGATGGCTTGGTCACAGCACTGGGGTTTAATTCCTTTGCCCACGAGGCCAAGTCCAGACCTGAAGAGCTCCAAGGCATTTGCTGCCCACCACAATTAGAGCAATAGCTCATTACAGCACAGCAAGGAGCTGCAGCACACCCCGGAGCTGGGCACCAGCAGAAAAGGGCTTTTCTTACTGATTGCATTTTTGTGGCTGAAAGCAAGAACCGGAGCTGGAGGGCTGCTGTCCATCACCTTCTGCCACAGCTCCCTGCACTGCTTGTTGTACATGGGTAACACAGCTCAGTGCTGCTTGCCAGGAGCAAGGAACTTGTCTGAAGCATCAACAACTGAACAACAGACACAGCACACACACACACACACACAGGAGCTGAGGGAGCAGGGAGCACTCACACACACACACACACACTCACACACACACACACACACACACACACACACACACACACAGTTAAATGCAGCGCAGATGAAGCTGCACATCTTCAGAGGCTGCCTCAAAACTCATTCCTGGCCTGTGACACTGCAAGCACACATTGCTCCAGCCTCTGCCTGCAGACAGAGTGCCTCTGTGAATAAGTCCGTAATTCCACGGTGTTTCCTCCCCAGAATGAGTTTTCTCACATGGGAGATATGCTGGCAGTTCAGAAGCACATGTGTATTCCTTTCTGAGCTGGGCTGGAAATAAAAGTGATCTTTAGTCCTTCAAAAATCAGTAGTTTGGGCAATTTGTCCCCGGGATGGGACAAAGCCCCACTAAAATTCCTGGTCTGCCTGTGTTGGGCCAGGTCTGGACACCTGGTGATTGAACCCCAGCTCTGTGCTCCAGAAATGCCAAAATTCCCCACTGCGGGAACAAATCTTTGGGTAAAGAAAAAATTCATCTGGGCAAAAAGCAGAGACCAACTCCAGGGTTGGCTGCTTTATTTGTTAAGGGGTTGGGTTGTTTTCTTTTGGTGGTTTTGGTTTTTAAAGTGTCTTCCCTGTTGCATTACTTTTTGGAAGAAATCCTTACTTACAACAGAAGGAAACCTCTGTGTGGACTAAGCCCTTGATTCTAAATTATCACATTCATTTCCAAAGCAACTATTCCATGGTTTGAGATGCTGAGGTGCCAAAGAGGCAGAACAGAGGGAGGGGGGCAGAGGATGCTCTGAGCCAGCCCCATTTCCATCCCGGCAGGAGGCACCGCTGTCCTGGAGCAGGGACAAGCAGAGACACCCTGTCACAGACATCTTTTATGGAAAATCCTTTCCTTAGGGTTTTTCCTCCTGAGAAGCTGAGAGGCCTCAGGAACAAAATGCAAACAATGGTTATCTGCTGCTGTGGGATGCAACAGGTGCATCTGGGATTGGGCTCATGTGGTTGTTTCTAATTAATGGCCAATCACAGTCCAGCTGGCTCGGACTCTCTGTCCAAGACACAAGCTTTTGTTATCATTCTTTATTTTTCTGTTCTTAGCCAGCCTTCTGATGAAATCCTTTATTCTACTCTTTTGGTATAGTTTTAATATAATATATATCATAAAATAATAAATCAACCTTCTGAAGTATGGAGTCAGATCCTCATCTCTTCCCTCATCCTGGGACCCCTGCGAACACGGCCCTGCTCCTAAAGCCAGCCCTCTGCTAGCACAGCTGCCTCCTCCCTGGCCAGAGGAAGGTTCTGGCTCTCCCCAGTGCCCCTCCTGGAATTCAGCCCTCGGAAGGGCTGTCCTGGCCGGGCAATGAATGACACCAGATTCCCAGCGGTGCTGCCTCACTCACCCAACCTGCGCACAAACACCCTCTGGGCACCCAGCTGACTCCCTGCAGCACTGCCGTGGTTAGGCTCAGCTTGCCTCTTAATAAGGATCTCACAAAATCATTTTAAACAAGTATTTACTGCTTAAACAAACGTGCATCTAAGGCATCTTCTCCTGAATGCCTTTTTCAGCTGTTTTTTTCTCCCCTCCAGCTGGTATCAGTTTTCAGCTGGCTGCCTAGGGTTGGGGAGCCAGTTAGCATCTGCTTTTGCAAAGAATTCCATTATCTGCCTTCATTACCAGATACTTTACACGAGGCAATTGTAATTCTGTTGTTGCCGCCTCACACATGGGACTCGGTGTCTCTCTTGTTTTGGCACCGCTCGGGGCTGTTTCCACATTCGGTGACAATATGCCCATCACAACTTCTGCAAACACATCTCACCAAGGATATTTCACCAGCTAATACCGCAGCCAGCTCCTCTTAAAAAACACCACACAGATGTAGCATGAGCCAAAAGCAGGAGTAAACGCTGTAGCGATCGCTCCTGCAATGATATTTCCCTGTTATATTAGCAGACAATTACATTTCAAAGGGAAGCCCTGGAAATGGAAGACAACTGCTCCCGAACAATCTGCTATTATGCTGCTGCATATGTTTCCCTGCCTCAGCCACTATTCCTATTATATTAAACAGAGAGATAAAAGAAATAAATGGGGACAATATGGTCGGGATATTGGAGCTTGCATGATGTAGTACTGCAACAAACACACAATTTATCTGCAACACCAGACCCAGGCACCACTTCTCAGGAAGGCTCTTTAAATGACAGATATATAAAAGCACGTAGAAAGGGCTGAGGAGCCTGTTTCCCAAACCTGCTGAAATCTCCAGGAAAATGAGCTGAAAGGGAAGAGGCGTTGCTTTGGAAAATGTGTGTCTGCAAATGAGAGTCCATCCAGAAAAGGTAAAAAGGGGAAAGAAAAGGCTCTGGGTGACTCAGCAAGGTGATTTGGTTTAGTAGCAAATGCCCGATATTAAAAATATCACAGCAAATCATACAGAGAAGAAAAGGGGAAAAAGACCAGAAAGAGAGACAACAGCTGATATCCGAATATAGAAGGTGATGCTGAGGATTTTCCATCCCTCTTGTGTCACCTCAGATCTCTATTAGCAGCACGTGCTGGCTTTTGGAGATCCCATTTATCGGCCTGTGCTCGTTCCAATGCGTTTATCTCCCATTCTTACCCCAGAGCACAAAAGCAGGCTCCAGCCTGCAGCACCCCTGCTCCTCGCCGGGCAGTGACACATCAGCATGCAGGCAGCATCCCCTGCAACAGCCAGCCCTGCATACCAAGCAACCAATTCCCTTCTTCATCTCACTGCAAACATTGAAAAAAATTAATGTAGGAAGTCCCTTGAAAGCTAACCCTAGAGCTGTGAGGGCAGCACGTCTAATTTACTGATTACAATTTACAAGAACCTAAATAAGCATATTGAAGGGACCATAATTGAACAAATGGGGTTTAGAATTCTCCCACTACTAATAATATAATAAGCTTATTGTTTTAATCTTCCCACTAGCCCTCTATTCAGCTCCAAGGAGGCAGACAGTTCTTCAAACCTTATCTCAAAAGTGATGCACTCATCTGTTTTCATAAGCTTTCAAGAAAAAATAAGAGTATTTCTGTAATGCTTTTCTAAATTCCATTAAATAGCTGCAATTCTTCCCTCAGTGATCAGCAAGCATGAGAAAAATAGGCCAGTTGTACTCAAAAATCTAAATGGAAGGGCCAGAGATGCTGTTGTCAGCAGTCCCCCTCCCTCAGGTGATGAGAGGCACATCCTTGGGAGTGCTGCTATCTCCAAACCTGGGGGCAGACAGAGTTCCCACCTGTCCCAGGGACTCAGCATCCCCTCCAGTCTCCCTCTGACATCCCTTTGGCAGCACTCTGCTCCATCTACACCATTTGGAAATCATTTCCCAAACCTGAAGCCATGATTTGCAGAGGAAAACAAAACCCAGCATTCCTATTCTCCCTTTGGCAGACTTCAATTAATTCTCCCAGTTAAGGAAAAGAGCTCCATGGCCCCTTCTTCCCCAAAACACTGTCAGCCAGAACACTCTGACATTACTTTAAATCCCATGAGGGAGAGAGCAGGCACCAGGTGCCACAAACAGCCCAGGTGTGGGCTACACACCCTGACAAATACAGCTCACCCGACCTCAAGTGCAAAACAAGCAGGAATTAAACTCTCAATTTGAGAGAGAGACATTATTCTTACCCTAAGCTGAAGATTCCCTCTTTTCCTCTTGTTTTGTGTGAAGGATTCAGGCTCTTATTTGGGATCTCCAGGTTTCTTCTCGCTGCTCCCTCCAGCTCAGGCTTCAATTGTGTTCGCTCCTCTCATTCCCAGCTCACAAAAGGAAACTTTCCCTTCTCTCCTTAAATCCCACCTGTCCCCCACATCACTTTTTACAGCAGAAAGTGGCAATTCCTGCTGGTGCTTGTTAACCCATCCAGGAAGAAGGGGATAATGAGAGCCTCCACAGTCTGATTCAAGTACCATTTCAGCCTTTAGGAACTGTCAACCATTAATTACTTCTTCCTATAATCAGGGGAACCATCACATCCCCAAAGACAACAGCAGGGAGAGAAGTGACTGAAAACCAGGGAAACTGTGCTCCATAGCACCAGAGAGCACCTCCAGTGCCTGCACCATTTCACATCAATATTTTGCACAAATGGAGTTTTTACCAAGAACTGTTTTCCTTATTCAGGCCCAAAACTTCCACTACACAACATTAAAGTCCTCTGAGGAAGAGATATTGTACGCTTTCCTTTTTTTTAATTAGATGAGAAGGCCATGATGAGTCTATTCACACCCATGTTTATCTTTTAAAAGGAGATTTAGTGCAAGCGTGGTAAATAGAGCATCCCATGCTAATAACTGGTGATCGTAAGGGAATCTGCCTTCCCCTGCACACAATCCTTCCACTCGTTTGCCTTTCCAATGATGCATTAACCCCCAAGAAGGCACTTGGCTTTCCCCAGAAGTGACCTCTGGGTGCAGTGCTGTGGCAATCAGTGGCTCACTGCAGCTGAGCTGGGAGTGCCCCTGCTCCAGCTGGAGCTCCCGAGCTCCTGCAGGATCTGCAGGAAAAGTACTGGCACTTCTGGGACTCTGGGTGCTTGCTCCAGACAGAAGACACACTCCTGTGTCGCAGACAACTTTTATCACAAAATCCTTTCCTTAGGATTTTTCCTCCTGAGAAGCTGAGAGGCCTCAGGAACAAAATGCAAACAATGGTTATCTGCTGCTGAGGAATGCAACAGGTGCATCTGGGATTGGTCTCATGGGGTTGTTGCTAATTAATGGCCAATCACAGCCCAGCTGGCTCGGACCCTCTGTCCGAGCCACAAGCCTTTGTTATCATTCTTTGCTATTCTATTCCTATCTAGCCTTCTGATTAAACCTTTTCTTTTATTCTTTTAGTATAGTCTTAATGTAATATATATCATAAAATAATAAATCAGCCTTCTGAAACATGGGGTCAGATCCTCGTCTCTTCCCCAATCCAAGAACCCCTGAACATGGTCACACTCCTGGAGCAGCTTGATTAAACACAGCCAAACAGCAACCAAGGCTTTTGATAAAATCCACTGTGAGGATACAAATGGTGATGTGTAAAAATAAATTGCTCCCTGGTTATGCCTGGGCCACAAAATGCCAGACTGAAGGCATTTTTGGAGTGATTAAATCCTTAAATGTGAGGTAGGCTGCAACGACAGCCGCTGTAGACCCCGTTTTTAAGAGAAAAATCCCACAGAAACACTCTAATGTGGATGTCCCAGTGTATTTTGTGGCACTGTGCAGCTGAAGTCACTCAAAGCCAACACCCTGCGCTCTCCAGAGCTCCCAGCTCGGGAGCATCCTGGAGATAAGGCTCAGTTATCTCTGCTCCCTGAGGAAAACAGCCCTGCTGCTGCCTCCCACAGCTCCCAGGGAAGGCTGGGTGTGAGAACAGGGCAGAACATCAGGAAAGATTGCAAAATCCCAGGGAAATTCCAGCTGTGCAACAGGGATCCTTAAGGATGCACCAGCACCAGACTCCAGCTGCTTCAAGGACCCCTTCCACACCTCAGTTTTTGGAGAATATCTCCCAAATGGGACAGAAATGTCTTTCCTAACTCCTCTCCCAGGATCTCAGGAGGTGGGAGGGACCCACAAGGCTCATCCAGATCCTGGCAGGATCAGTTTTTCTGCCCTGCTCCTGCTCCCTTTGCCCTGCTAGGATCTATGACCCGTTCCCTACATTTGGATTTGAGAGCTGCTCCTTCATTTGATGTGCCTGAAATATGGGAATTCGAATCCAGGGCTTTCCCCACTTGGTCTCAATGCAAACAAATGAATATTGTGAACATTTAAATTCTCCCTCCCCTGACAGGAACAATGTAAGCTGATCCTGACAGTGTTTTATCTTTGATAATGATGTTCCCACAAAGCCACGGCACAACCATTATCTTGGAATCTTTCTGCACGGAGTCTAATTAGAGATAACCACGCCAGACTCTTGTCAGAAACGGAGAGTTTGTTACCTAATGAAGACTTTTAGGGGACCAGTGCTAAGTAACTGCAAGAGGGAGCACACACAACACCTCTCAGAAGTCGAGGTGAGGAGACATTTCTCGCTTAGTGATTCATTTAATTCCGTTAATTTAAGAACTTGCAGTAAGAGCCTGAACCTCCTCCCTTCTACAGTGGGACCAGAGAAATTTGGATTTAATAATAAAGACTTTTTGAGCAGCAAACACAGCCTGTGCTGACGAGTCCAAAGATGTACACAACATCCTCCAAGGAAGGTCTCCAGGGGAACCGCCAGGCGCTGTGAAATGTAGGAAAAAACTCCAACAGTGTAAAACTTCACATAAAATCAGAACAGCAGCACTGGCAAGCCATAAAAATAAAAAAAGACTGGGGAGCTGGTTGTGGAAGAGCAGGTGAGGAGGAGGAAATGACACTGGGGTAAGAGCTGGTGGAGAGCCCAGTGACACAACACAGCCACGTCACAGGGACCTGACAGTGACTACACCAAACCTGTGGATTAAAAACCCCCGCCCCAGAAGCCTTAACTTTGCTTGCACAGCAGTTTTGAAATGCTCTGTGACAGTGATTGAAGAGATTAGAGCTGGATGAATCACTGGGACAAATTCCAGCTGTGCAACAGGGATCCTTAAGGATGCACCAGCACCAGACTCCAGCTGCTTCAAGGACCCTTCCACACTCAGTTTTTGGAGAGTATCTCCCAAATGGGACAGAAATGACTTTCCTAACTCCTCTCCCAGGATCTCAGGAGGTGGGAGGGACCCACAAGGCTCATCCAGATCCTGGCAGGATCAGTTTTTCTGCCCTGCTCCTGCTCCCTTTGCCCTGCTAGGATCTATGACCCGTTCCCTACATTTGGATTTGAGAGTTGCTCCTTCATTTGATGTGCCTGAAATATGGGAACTCGAATCCAGGGCTTTCCCCACTTGGTCTCAATGCAAACAAATGAATATTGTGAACATTTAAATTCTCCCTCCCCTGACAGGAACAATGTAAGCTGATCCTGACAGTGTTTTATCTTTGATAATGATGTTCCCACAAAACCACGGCACAACCATTATCTTGGAATCTTTCTGCACGGAGTCTAATTAGAGATAACCACGTCAGACTCTTGTCAGAAACTGAGAGTTTGTTACCTAATGAAGACTTTTAGGGGACCAGTGCTAAGTAACTGCAAGAGGGAACACACACAACACCTCTCAGAAGTCGAGGTGAGGAGACATTTCTCGCTTAGTGATTCATTTAATTCCATTAATTTAAGAACTTGCAGTAAGAGCCTGAACCTCCTCCCTCTAGAGTGGGACCAGAGAAATTTGGATTTAATAATGAAGACTTTTTGAGCAGCAAAACACAGCCTGTGCTGACGAGTCCAAAGATCTACACAACATCCTCCAAGGAAGGTCTCCAGGGGAACCGCCAGGCGCTGTGAAATGTAGGAAAAAACTCCAACAGTGTAAAACTTCACATAAAATCAGAACAGCAGCACTGGCAAGCCATAAAAATAAAAAAAGACTGGGGAGCTGGTTGTGGAAGAGCAGGTGAGGAGGGGGAAATGACACTGGGGTAAGAGCTGGTGGAGAGCCCAGTGACACAACACAGCCACGTCACAGGGACCTGACAATGACTACATCAAACTTGTGGATTAAAAACCCCCGCCCCAGAAGCCTTAACTTTGCTTGCACAGCAGTTTTGAAATGCGCTGTGACAGTGACTGAAGAGATTAGAGCTGGATGAATCACTGGGACTGTAAAGATTGGGAAAATGCCCATGGAGCTGGGCTGGGAGCTGCAGAGAGAGCCTCAACAGCAAGAGGCCCCACAGAAGATTGATCATGACCAGCCACTTCAGCTGGGAATTAATTAATTCAATGGCAATCTTAATGATAAATTTTAATCCTATTTTCTATTTTTAGGTTTTAGTTGTTTTGCTGAAGATTGATTGTAACTGTCAAGATAGTTACTACAAAAATAGATTTACTTGCACCAAAATATTGTATTCACACTGCACATTTCTTTTTTAGGCCTACTGTGGGGATCTAAGTATTTTAAGTATACATAAAAACTACATAAACATTTAAGGAAATATCAAATTTATGATACATTTGGTTAATTAATTAATCATGTCAGATATTGTGAAGAGCTTTCCTTCTATACTTTATATTTTTCCTAACAACATATACTGGTTGCATTTGGAGAGACATGAGAATGTAATTAAAACACAAACAGCAGCTTTGTAATAAAAACACTGCACACAAACACACCAATTATAATTAATACAACAAAAAAATGCCCTCTATGCCACATTTCCCTTTAAAACTGGGGTATTTAACAGAAGCATTGTTATTCTCCTGGCAGATAAGGGCAGGGTCTGTGGTGATCAAACCTGGTTTTAAGAGCCCAATTTCCACTTTGCCAAGGGCTCTGTCTCTGGGTTTCACACACAGCAGCTCGTTGTGCAGAGACCTCAGAGGAGGCTCTGCCACCCCACAAACACTTCCACAATTCTCCAGCTGACAACTCTCAGCTTCACACCCCAGCTTTTATTCGCAGGCCAGCAAAGAAAAATATCCTCTCTCAGCCCCTAACAAGTGGCTCAGGTTTGATAAGCTGTTTTCATTCCCTCTGAAGGGGTCGTGGAGAGAAAAAGCTCTTTGTTTCAGGCTGCTGAGGAAAAAGGCAAAAGCTGGGTTTTTACTACGGTCAGTGCTGGGTCCAGATTCCTCTCAATTCTCTGGGTGCACACATACTTTAAATGAAAAAAGCTATTCAGGAAAATTATGCTAATGGGTCAGAGCATGCTCAGATCTCTATGCAGATTGCCTTTTAAAACTTCCAGTGTGTGTTAAAAGAAGAAAATGTTCCATTTGAACGAAATGCAAAGCCAATTTAAATTAAAGAACAGCTAAATATTTAAAAAAGCTGCATATCTCTCTTTTAGAGGACATGAGGTGACAGTGAGTTTCCTCATGGAAAAGACTTGACCAGCCCCACAATGCTGCTTAGGTGGTTTATCTCCTTTTTTTTTTTTCAAATTTAGGCATCATCATCATCATCATTATTATTATTATTATTATTATTATTATTATTATTATTATCATCATCATCATCATTATTATTATTATTATTATTATTATTAGTAGTAGTAGTAGTAGTAGTATAATATTATGTTTTATTATATTAATTTTACATTGTTTTTTATCAGTATCATTATTTATTTCATCAGTATTTCGTTAGGTTCATGCCTGCTCTGTCTTCCATCAAACTAATTACAGCTCCTCAAACGATTACAAACTACCTGACCACTTTTGAGTTTTGAGCTATCAAACTGTACTTGAGTCATCAGGCTCTGTTTAGGTACAAAGCTGAGATTCCCAATGTCACAACCTGCCTCTGATTGCTGAGGTAAAATGAAACATGAGAAATGAAAAATGACTGCGACACCTGGCACTGTTGCAGATTTCTGCACCTTGGAACAACACAAATGCACCCCTACAATTCCACTGTGAGGCCTCTCCTGCTCATAAATACATAATAGTAATTATTTTTCTATGTATTTCCATTTATTCAGCTCCCCTGTCCCAGTTTATGGTGTCTGATGTGTTAATCCCAGCCCAGCACTCTGATTTTGGATCCTGTTTCGGCCCAGGAGAAGTGGAGATGAAGGAGAAGGTCCTTCCTCCCTCCTCTGTCCAACTCAGCTCTCGTGGCAGTCTCCAAATCCATTCCTCCTTCCTGGAGGAGGCTTTCATTAGAGAGGATGACAAAGTGAACACTTCTCATGTAGATAAACCCCTGAACCACAAACTTCCAGGCTGAAAACACACTGCTGGGTTATGGCTGCTATTCTAAAAGAGAAAGGCACCAACTAAATCAAGAATTCATTCAAAGGTCTCTTCCTAAAATGAGACAGTAAGAGTTTTAGGAAGAATTTTCAACTATTTCATGTGACATAAACTGAAAATCAATGGGTGCCCAGGGCTCATGAGAACACAGATCTTTTCCAGTGTTAGTCAGGCAGCAACTTCTGCATTTACAGCTGCCAAATTCCTGTCCCACCAGGTGAGGCAGGGAACCTGGACTGAGGAAGGGATAACAATTCCTCTCCATACAAACCCCCCATCTGAATAATCCTGTGAGATCATGCAGCAGTTGCATGCACTCCCTAAATAAGCCATAAACCTTATTTAATCAGCTGTCCTGAGAGTCTATTGGAGAACTTAATCAGGTTTGTGCTGCACTTATGACATCATAACACTTGATAGATTTGATTAAATAAAACAATATTTTGTATTAGAAATTCTATTCTGATTATTTTTAAGCTCTCCAAAGGACAGAGCCTGGCAGACTTGTTTTCTCTTCCACAAAAGAGTAAAATAAAAGTGCCAGGGTCAGACACCTTTCTTTCAAATAAGAGGTGCTAAGCAAGGCATTCATTTTTCTGCAGGAGAAAAACTGCATCGCAAAGAAGTGAACAGAGTATTTGAAGAGATGATTTATTTTTTTTTAGTACCAAAATAGGTTATTAGACAACAAATAGCTTCTCTTCTAATGTATTTAATGAAATAAAGATATTAATGCATGAAGCTTTGGGCATTTTTGAAATGAACCAAATTATAATCAGGAAATTGATGATGTATGTGAGCAGAGACTTGCAATATGTCAAGCACTCTCTCTTCTTCCTTCTGGCAAAAGAAATCCATCTCCAAGGATTAATCCAGGAGGAAGAGCTAAATGGATAAACTTTACTATATTAAATACTCACTTTTTCCACTCTGACTGGAGGAGGAAATCAACTAAGAGAAAGTTAAAAAATAAATGCCTGAGGGAAAAGTAAGAGTGGGGTATGGTAATTTTGACTGTAATTCTTTTGGCTTGATATTCAATTGATTTCCACCACCCCCTTTGCGAATTTAGCCTTCAAATAAGATGATTCAGATGCATCCATGACTTACTCTTCAGTAATAAACACTGTCCTTAGGGTAAGCTGGAGCTTGATGGATCCTGCGTTCTATTTTATTTTATTTTTAAATTTACATGGCCACCTGACCTCTGGGAACTGAGGTGTGGAGCTCCACAGGTCTCAAGATGCTTCGTGTCTCTTATGACAGATGGCCAAGCAAGACATCCAACAGATGGCAACCCACCCAAGAGATGCCAGGTCTGCCCAATGGCAGTCCAGGGGTCATGCTCCAGTGTTTATTAATTATATTTTAGCCTCTTATTAGAAATTAAGCTCAGGTCTAATAGGGTGGCTAATTTTAGTCTGTTTTTCTACAGGAACACAGCACATGCAACCAGCCCCTGTGCAATACAAACTCCTGCCCCCAAACCTCTGGACTGGCAGCAAATCTCAGGGTGGAGCAGGGGTCTCAAAGGTGCTGTAAAAAGTTCATGAAAATAGGCAGGAGAGAAACCTGATAAATTCCCTGACTGGGGGAAAGGCTTCAGTGTGAGCTGACACTTAATAAAGCCAGAAAATTCTCTCAAGGGAAAGCTCCAGCCACAGGAAAAGCTCAAAGTGGAGCTCACACCTTCCTGGACAACCAAGCCAGGTGAATTTCCTACACAAATCTGTAGGAATCCAGCTTCATTAGCTGCAGTAATCACAGCGCCACTCATTAAAACCCTCATGACCTTCCCCATCCCCATGTCCCTGTGCAAGGCCTGCCCATCCCCATTCCCATCCAACAGATCTCTCCTGCACACACAAACACCCACATCCTTAAAATTCTTAGAACTCTGGCCCCAAAAGGCTCTGCTGAGCTCCCCATTCCTCACAAAATCCCTTTCCACTTCTCTCCCAGCCCTTGCCCACAAGCTGCCCGTGCTCATCCTTGCACAGAGCTCTCCTGGCTCCCTCATCCACCACATGGTGCCTCAGGTTTCAGCTTTTATGTTTTTCACATTCTGTGCTGCTTTAGTGTGTGGGGCTGGGCTTCACATTCAGGGATGCTGAGCTCTGTGCACAGAGCAGGGAGACAAAACAATTCCTGCTCCAGCTGGGCACCAAGGACAAATGAGCCAAATCTCAGCCCAGGAGCACAAACCCCGTGGGCTGCAGAGAGAAAAACAAGCAGGGTGGGACTGCAGGGGCTAAAGCTGGGATGGGACAATGAACTGCAAGGTGCAAATGGAGCAGAGCTGATCCCAGGGACAGACCCCGTGCCCATCGTGCATTTTGGGGCCATTTGGGTTCATCTTGGGTGCAGCCCTGGCTGGGCTCTGGTGCTGCCCAAGGTGGGTCCATGGAGGAGATCCTTGGGATGAATCCCTGCTTTATTCTGGGACTCTGTCCAGCCTCTGTTCTAGGGCAGCCTTCTCATCCTTCACACATCCCTGTCTCAACCCATTTTTTCCCTTCCACTCTTCTCCCAGCCCTTCAGCAATACCTCACTAGGCACCACACTAGCAGGCTGCTCCCTCAGTAGCCTTCTGCCCTTGAAAAACAGTGTTTAAAAACCCACATCTTCTATACAAACAACATTTTAAAAATTACATGTTCTACATTTCTAACAGCTCAATCCTGAAATGAACTCTTGCTCTAAAATTACAGCATTGTCTACTTAAATCCATTAATGATGCACAACAAAGTGATACTGTGGTAATCCTTAAATAATCTGTCATCTTCCTAAAAGAATAACAGGTTACAAAATGGACAGAGGAAATTACAGCCAAACCTTATGTGTTTAAACCAGATTTTTTTGCCAAACACCTGAGGGAAAAAATATAGCTTCTGGTTCAGAACCTTGCGCTAAGATTTCTAGTTCAGTGCAGGAAAATGTCAAGATGTGAAGGCGCAGGTTGAGGTGAGGCTGGCACAGGGAGCAGGAGGCCAAGCACCAGGGGGATCTCATCCTTTCTCCTTGCTGTGCTGGGGCTGAGCAGTGACTGCACCATGAACAGCCACAGATGCCAGGACCCTCCCTCTCTGTAGGGACACAGGACTTTGGTCGATGTTTTAGCACACAGGACTTTGGTGGTGTTTTAGCACACAGGACTTTGGGGGTGTTTTAGCACACAGGACTTTGGTGGTGTTTTAGCACACAGGACTTTGGTGGTGTTTTAGCACACAGGACTTTGGTGGTGTTTTAGCACACAGGACTTTGGTGGTGTTTTAGCACACAGGACTTTGGTGGTGTTTTAGCACACAGGACTTGGGGGTGTTTTAGCACACAGGACTTTGTCGATGTTTTAGCACACAGGACTTTGGTGGTGTTTTAGCACACAGGACTTTGGTGGTGTTTTAGCACACAGGACTTTGGTGGTGTTTTAGCACACAGGGAGTGCTGTCTGCTCCCAGAGCTCTTGCAGGCATGGAGGCCCAGTAGCACAAGTTCTCCAGCAGAGATTTGGGAGGTGGAATCCCTCTCTGCTCTCACAGCACAGAGCCATAACTTAGCTCCACATTCAAGTGCACACACAAGAAAGTGCCCTGTGCCTTCCCACCCTCTGGCTTTTCCATTCAAATCCCCCCAGTTTGGGGACGTGGCTCATCAATGAGTAACAGCACACTGCAAGTATGGGAACTTATTTCCAGTATCTTGTAATATTCCCAGGACCATCACACCATGGAAATGGTGAGTTCTTTTTGAAGTCTGTACTTTTCTAGAGATAGAGACTTTAGGATACTATATAAGCATAACATTTATAGGTTAAAAAATCTCCTTAGGCTTACCATTCTGAAATTGCAGGCAAAACCATCAGAATTTATAAATCTGTGATAACTAATGTGCTTGTTTTTCACTTAAAGGGACACAAACCCCTCTCAAACTATCTAATGCATTGAAACAAAACAGAACCCCACAGTTCAAAGCACTTAGTACCAACACAACACCTTGGGCAGCACCAGAGCCCAGCCAGGGCTGCACCCAAGATGAACCCAAATGGCCCCAAAATGCACGATGGGCACGGGGTCTGTCCCTGGGATCAGCTCTGCTCCATTGGCACCTTGCAGTTCATTGTCCCATCCCAGCTTTAGCCCCTGCAGTCCCACCCTGCTTGTTTTTCTCTCTGCAGCCCACGGGGTTTGTGCTCCTGGGCTGAGATTTGGCTCATTTGTCCTTGGTGCCCAGCTGGAGCAGGAATTGTTTTGTCTCCCTGCTCTGTGCACAGAGCTCAGCATCCCTGAATGTGAAGCCCAGCCCCACACACTAAAGCAGCACAGAACCTGAAAAATAGAAAAGCCAAACCCTGAGGCATCACTTCCACTATCCCAGGCTGCTCCAAGCCCTGTCCAGCCTGGCCATGGACACTTCCAGGGATCCAGGAGCAACCTCAGATTATAACATTTCCTCCAACAACTTTTTGGGGAAGCAGAGAGAGGGAAGCACAAGCCACGATCTCCAAGCAGCGATGAAGAAAACAGACATGCACATCATCACACTGATTATAAAAGGCTCATTACTGCTCCTGGGGCAGCAGAAAGAACCACCTGCCCTTCAGCCAGCTGCCACATCTCCCCTAAAGCCAATATGGCAAAAGTGCTGTGAATTTGGTGATAAAATAGAGATGCTCATCTGATGCAGCCAGCACACACACACACACACACACAAAATATATCTGCATATGGATTTCCTTCCTAATGTCTTTAGCTTGGAATCAGTTTTCAATACACACGTGGCCATTACAAGGCATAAAGCAAATTTTCACTGGTCTGTCACAGTGCACTGTAGCCAGCACACCTAGAGATAAATACTCTGGATTGCTCTTTAAATGCCACCTACCCTGATAAAGAGCAATTACACACCTGCTCAAAGTGATGACACGACAGGGAATAAGGGAGAATCAAGTCTTCAGACTGAGAAGCAAAAAATGATTTCAACTTTCTCCTGACAGTTCAAGAAGTGATTCTGGACAGCTGCCTCAATTGCTGCAATACTGTGCAAAACTAGGTAATGTCTGTAAAGAATAAAATTATTGTCATTTAGCATTTTTTTATATTTCCCTTCTGTTAGAGCCTTACCTCCACTACATATTGGGAGCAGCTACTGCTTAAACCAAGCAGATCATTTTGTTACAGAGCTATTATGCAGATAATCTGCTCTGTGTTCTAACTAGAAGCAATGCTGTGCTAGTCTGGGCAAGACATGAGGCACTGTGGAGTTTTCTTTTTAATTTTTTTTTTTCTCTGTGCACTGGACCAACATCATTTACAGTGGTAATGATGAAAGGTATCTTCCCATCTAAAAATCAGGTTATTAGTCAAGAATATAAACACATAACCACCTTTTACGAGCCGGTGTCTGCCTTTCATTTACCTATTTAAATATTTACTTCCTTTTAACATATTTTTAGTTGCAAGTCATCGCAGTGATATTAAAGAGTACTTTGGTGAGAGCAAAACATAAAGACCTACTTGGATCATCCTCTCGTAGCAAGTTTATGCCTGTGTTTACAGATTTACAGCACAGACATTATCTTCTATCTGAAATTACTTATCTGTAGCACCGGAGCGAGATCAAAGATCCCAAACAACATCAGCCACCTGCACCCAGCCCCAGACAATGTAATAACCTTCCAGCATCAAATCTGGGTCTTTCATGCCCAGCATCTCAGTGCTGTTCTCTGGGTACCTGGCTGGTGCTGGAAGAAAAGATCTTACCTAAGAACAAATGCAATCTCAGGCAATATTTAAAGATTAGATAATCCTTCATTGCAAATAGCTCATTTGTTTACTATCACATTGCTTTATTCTTGCTTTGCCTCCTTCAACCACGAAAATGCTGAATATTCAGTTTAGATTCCCAGCAGCTTTTTATTTTAGTCTAAAAACATTTACCTAACACATTCTTAACAAGCAAAGTGAAGAAAATTCAGCCATCTGTCTCTGCATTACAATAACAGTTATGGAAGAGTAGATTATTCTATACAGCAAGAAATTTAATGCTATGAATTCTTATAGTTTAAGCACTGTGTGCTCCAGTCAGTTCTGTATACAAGAATGTTGAGCACTGGCACACACAGAAGCAATGATTTATAAGCAAACACAAGAGAAAATATTTAAAAGATGTTAAATGCATTCAATATTCTAATCATGCTATATGTCCATGCTTCAAACTGAAGGAAAAAAAAAAGATCTCTGCTATTATTTTCTTTCTCCAGCACTTCACTAGTTCTAAATTATCACTAAAAATGCTCAAAAAATGACTTGCTGGAAACAAACACGACATAGAGATAGATGTGAATCCTTACCTGGGAAACCCCCTTGTACCATTGCTGTACCAGCATGTACTCAGGAAATCTGCATTCCTGACAAACATTCAGGGCTGTAAGCAGCTCAAATCCTCATCACACACAGGCTCAGGGCTTGTCTTTCTTCTGACGACCTTGGGCCTATTTTGCTGAGATTTTTCCCTCCTTAAGGGCAAACCGTCTGTCTGTTTCTATTACGAGATGCCATCAATTCTATTAATTTCGGGCTGCCCACAAGCTCCCAGTCACATCTGCCAGCACAGGAGAGCTGCCTGTGGAAGCACAGAGGGAGCAGCAGATCCCTGGATTCCCACATCTGACCCACGGATGCTCCCAGCTGCTGTTTGTGCTCTGCCAGCATCCGAATGACATCTCCATCCCCAAACACGAGTCACCCCCGGCGTGCCTGTGTGCCTGGCAGCTGCAGGTGCCTTCCTGCTTAATGACCCACTGCATGGCAAAGGAGCAGTTAATAATCTTATTTATCTGAGCATCCTCCTTCCTGCGAGCTACAGGGGTTAAAAATTAATTTCTCTCCCACAAACGGCTTCATTAAATCCCTTCTTCCCCGACGCTGCAGTTTCCCAACACTGATCTGTGCTCGTGGCACGGGGTTTGCTTGTTTTGTTTTGGGGTTTTTTTAATGCCAGAAAACAAAACCAATCTGTCATTATAAGCATAAATAGGCTCAAACTTCATCATAACTTGTGTTTTGTTGAAACCCCAAACAAGCAATATTAATTTCGCTGCAATGAATGCTGAACTGAAAACACTGAAAAGACTCAAAATCCTTCATTTAGTAATTAAAAAAAAAGCAAAGATAAAATCTCTCTCTGAATTTATAAACATACTTAGTTATTTTGGGAAGTCCTACTAATTCTCTCTTCCAAAAGCTACATTTAAAACAACTCAAAATACTCAGTTATTTCGTTAATATCATTAATTTGTTCATTTTTAAAGTTCATTGTCCTTCCTTTAGAATATGTCTCACAGCACACACACAGCCATCTGTTCAGTGCATTATGTCAAGCACACAGTAAAAAACCACAAGAAGTCCCAGCTGCAATTTTACTATTACTTCATCAAAATTGTAATTTCCTCTCGCAATACTTCATCAGATGATAACTGTGCGTGTGACTCACAAAGAGAGCGAAGAAACCAGCCCAACAACAAAACCCCAAACGAACCCACAGCCTCAAAGTGCAGGGACAGCACCTCCCTCACCCATCCCAGAGTGCCCGGGCAGCTCTGTGGCTCATTCTGGATCTGATCTCAGGGCTGGTTATAAACTCCATGGATTTGAGCTAATTATGGGTCAGAACAAGAATGGGAAAAGAAGATTAGCAGCACAGAGTCACATTAAATAGAGATTAACACAGAGCTGAAAAATGAAAGTCTCTGCTCTATTTGTCTAATCCTGGCTCTTGCCTGATCTAAGAAAATCCACTGTATTAAACACACTTGGTGCTATATTTAAGAACATTAAATCTTGCAATTACTACTTTTGCAATGTTTTATTTTCATAAAGCTTGAAGCCTTTTTCCCAGCTACATCTTCCCCTCTGAGCATCATCTGTGTTTGCTGTTGATTGCAGTGACATCTATTGGAGAGGCAGTGCTTGGCTGCACGAGCTGCCTCCCCTGGAGATCCACATTTTCAGCTGATCCCCCCAAAACGAAAAGCAGAAGTTAGGATTGCTTTTCCTTTGTTTCAGCACAACTTTTGCACACACCAGACTCCAAACAGTGAGATGCCCAGGAAGTATGAGTGGGTTGGCTTTTATTTAGTCATTTGTTAATTATCCTGGCATTTTCCCAAATGCTGATCCTCACGTTGCCATCCTCACACACAGCAGTGCACAGACACTTCCTGAGATCCTGCTCCTGCCCACCCCATCCACCTGACCATACCCCCCTCAAACTCTCAACTGACCTGCATTCCTTTTTTTTCCATCTTTGATTTTTCTGCTCTCACTGATCACAGACATCACTGGCACCCGGCTGCTGCCAAAATCCTCAGGAGTGTTAAGAGCTGCCCAATCCCAACCCAACCCTCCTGCACCCACAGATTTACCACAGCCATGGGGGGATCACAGAACCATGGAAGGATTTGGTTTGGAAGGGGCCTTAAAGCTCATCCAACCTGGCTTTGGACACTTCCAGGGATGGGGAATCCACAACTTCTCCATGCCAGGGTCTCCCCACCCTCTGAGTCAAGAATGCAAAGTCAAAAAAACAGAGAAGTTTTAAAATCTCTTGCTTTAGCAGAGGAACCACTGTTCCTCAAAAAGGCATCTCAGGAAGATAAATCATTATGCTTTCTTAGAGCTCCATTGATTTCTACATTACCTAGAGACAAAATAAGAGGAAGGGGGCATTATTATCCCCTTATTAGATACAGTTAAATATCCTTGCAGACAGGAAGTCTGAGCACAGCAGTAGCTCAGTCCATTATCCAAACCTTCCACAAAGTTTTTATTACCATCTATTTTTATTATTTTGAACTTTTTTGAAACCAACCAGATCGATCCCAGTCAACCAACTGACAAAAGCTTCCACAAAAGGCAGGACAGCAGTTGAAATTAAGGATTTCAGGTTCTTTCAGCAGTTGTCCTTTCAGTTTTTCTAGAATGGTTTTCCAGCTCTCTCCTGTCCAACTCACCTTTGCTGCAACTCGGTCACGAAAGCATATCCAAACTGTAGAGCCAGGAATTCCCCCCAAGGAAAACCTCACCAAAAACTCCCCTTACAAACTGCTCTGCCCATCCATTTCCTCTGCCTCTTTTTACTACCAAGCCCTCATTATGGCAGTAAGCCACCACGGGGTGCACGCAGGTCCATTAGCAGCTTCTCGGAGCACACCTCCAGCCATCCCCATTCCAGGAAAACACACCAGTGCCTACTGCTGCCTGCAGCACAGCTGCCCACAGGCACAAACAGCTCCTTTGTGCGCCTTCCCCTCCTTTCACTTGTTTTGATTTAAAAAAAAAAAAAAAATCTATTCACAACTTGGTGTTTTTCAGATTTGGGAAGTCTCAATAAAACTTCTTTCTCCAAAACAGGCTCTGCCACGGGCAAGCATGGGAAGGGAAAACTCCAAAATGCTTCAGGTCTGGAGGATGAAGCATTTTGGAAGCTCCTTTTGCACCAGGATGGACATGCTGCAAGTTGTGCAAAACTGTTTCCATGCATTGAAAGCAAAAAAAAAAAAGCCTTGAAACAGCAACCTCAAAGCAAAGAGAAAACAAAACCCATACACAGGGTTAGAGCTGGGTACAGATAAAGATTTGGCAGTGCCACTAGAAAAAGGAATAAAACAAGAGGAAATACAACTTTCAACTTGCCTTCAAAGTCAAGGAAAAGCCATCTAAGAGCTTGGGAAATGATGTTGGAAACACTGGAGGCATGAAGCAAAGGAGAAGCAGATCTGAAACTAAAAGGTCTTGGGTGCAAGAGTCAGATTTAAAAAAAAAAAAAGCAACCAAACAACAAAACACCTGGAACTTTAAACTTCTTAAAGCACAGAAACATGGAGGACATGTCTGGAGTTCCTCTAAACCAAAAACTACCTCACAGCTCTATTCCCAACAAGGATTTGCCCTCTTTGGATCAAAACCAACTCCAGGAAAGAAAAGGGAGAACATGTACAAGAAATGACTGTTTGTTCCAAACAGGAATTCAGGCTCCAGGTCAGCAATGAGAGCTACAGTTTCAGCAGTGGGAAAGCAGAAATAAAAGGGAGCATTGCCAAAAGGCAAGTGGGTTTAGACTTTAGGGGAAATTAAATCAACACCAAAAGGTTATTCAGCCACTTTAAGGGGAAAACAGACAAAACATGGGGACTCTGAGGCCATATGGATGGGACAGAAAGGAAAGAAAAATTCTCAAATCTGGCAGGAAGACTAACAATGCTCTGCTTTTTCAGTCTGGGGAATGATGGAGGATGTGGAGAAAAAGGTGAGAGGGAGGGTTGAAAGAATTGATAAGCAAGGACAAAAAATGTCAAGCAGAGCAAATAAAGTAATTCTGGAGTTTGAAAGAAATTGATGAGCAGGTTCCTGACACTGCAGCTGTGTTAATAAGAATGCTAAAAAATAAAGTAAAATCCATCAGGAGCAAAACTAGAGGACAGGTTTAACAGCTGTCCCACCTCAAAATGCCCTCCAAAGCTTTCCATGCTGTGACAGAGATTGAGAACTCCAGGAAGCAAATAAAGGAGAGGTTATTATGTGATTTACCACATCTTCCTTTTGGAAGGAACCTTATCTTCTAAATAAGGAAGACAATAAATCCAGCTCACCTGTTGATGTATTTTTAGTTAAGTTCCAAATCCAGGAGAGTGAGTTGGGTAAGTGGGTAAGGGACAGAGCAACATGAACATAGAAATGGGCAGTTCAGAAAGACAAGTTTTGTCTGGGTTGGGATTTCTGGGAAAGGTGCTCAAGAACCAGGACAGAAGTTATGAGCATCAAGCAGTTCACAGAAACAACACTGACCTGGAATTTGCAGAGAAAACTTTGTTTTTCATGATCACAGAACAGGGACTCTGTAAAAGGCCATTCCACAGCTGCCAAGATTGCTTAATGCCATTAAGCACACTTGGATCATTTCTAACATGCTTTTTACTGCAAGGGCTGAGGCACAAACTTAGTTTAGGCTTCCTTGGCCTGTTCTTAATTTTTAAAGGAACAGAATGAGGTGAGGAGGAATATATCTCTGTTTCCCAAGATTCATGTGAAAGATGGCTACAGCAAAACGCTCAACTTCAGTCAGTAGAAAGGAAAGAGAGGAGATTCCCCTGAACAGATCTGTGTGCTGCTGCCAAGTCTGGGAGGATTGATGAATTTAATATCAGCAGCAGCTTTACCTTTTCAGCTTCCAGCCTCAGCCAGCAATATCATTAGGGATGGCAGGAGAGCTAAAAAATGACCAAGCCCATGAATAAGGAATTACTTCTGTGCAAAGTATTAACTCAGGCCCAGCAAGCACTTGGATTGAGGCACATCCTAATTAGATAACTCAGGTGTCAGCCTACTTATCACCCCTACCCTTTAACTGGGAATTAGAACTTCAATAACGAGCTGGAATGAGTTTGTTACAATTGGAGCTTTACCCAGTCTGTTTGGAAGCTCAACATGATGAGAAAATCACTGTAGCAAAAAAACAAAAACAAAAACAAACAAACTAAACCCCAACAAAAGCCCACACAGAATCACAGAATGCTACAGGGAATTGGGACATTAAAGATCATCCCAATCCAAACCTACAATTGGAGCTTTACCCAGTCTGTTTGGAAGCTCAACATGATGAGAAAATCACTGTAGCAAAAAAACAAAAACAAAAACAAACAAACTAAACCCCAACAAAAGCCCACACAGAATCACAGAATGCTACAGGGATGGTTGGGACATTAAAGATCATCCCATTCCACCTCCTGCCATGGGCAGGGGCACCTTCCACTAGGCCAACTGGGGCAGGCCTCATCTCCCCTTATGCTGATTTGGTACAAAAGAGCATAAAGATTAAAAAAACCTGAGAAAGTAAGTGATTTTAGGAAGTAATTTAGGACTCCTAATTGCAAGTTCAGTATTCCTAAATATTTTACTGCAAGATAAGTTATGGATAATAATATTCCATTTAACCAAAGCTGTGATTCCAAAGCAGCTGGAATCTAAATCATGCTGCCAGGAGCTCTCCACTTGCACTGCTTCCTGCTCCTCAGGTCCCTGCTCTTCCACAGAGTGAGCACCACCACAAACCACTGCCAAACCCAAAATGGGACAACTGCAGGATCCTTTCCCACTCAGAGTGCTACAAAACCAGGGGATCCTTTCTTCAGCAGAGCACCAAAACAACAAATCAGCAGATTTTTCCTTTTAAAGGAGCCCATCTTGCTTGAACAGCATTGCTGGGGATCAGCTCCAGGATTTCTGGTTTTTTTGCACCACTGGTCCTCAACCTACAAGAGCTTGACTATGACTGAAATCAGAGCAGTAAAGCAGAACATCCCCAGTCACTGCTGACATCTCTGCCCCAGCAACTCCTCCAGAGACAGCCTGGATGTTCTGGGGCTGAAAATAAACTCAGCCCTTCCCGTATCTCCTCAGAAGAGCTCAGGGACCTGGCTGGGGAGAAGAACCATCTAAGTTACAAACCAGGCTGAGGAGTGATGCTGTGGCCACACCGAGCACCACTTCCCACAAGCAATAAAAGGTTGATCAGCAGCTGATTGTGCCCACAAATGTGATCTGATGCAGTGATTGGAGCACTACTCACCCTCTGCACAAGCATCCTCATCCTCCTCTTCACCCAGAGCAGCCTCCCCTGCGTGATGCCTTTCGAGGGCTCTGTAAGGAGGTGGCAGCTTCATGGGAGGTGGAGCCCCATATTTCCTCTGATGGATTCAAAGACAATGAGTTACATGTTTTGCAACCTCTGAGAACGTAAAAAAATACCATTGTCTGTTGCACTGCATGTGCACAGACACAGCACTTAATTACAATGCTAAATTCTGCAGCAAAGGCTTTTTGTGCAAGCAAGCAGAGCAAGAAGTCACACTGAACATCACAAAAACAAAACTAAAACACAATTGCGCATGCACATTTACTTGTTGATAAAATACTTGTGTATTGTCATAAACATCAAAGGGTGAACACTAATCAAGGGTTAAAAACAAACATTGACTTACACCCTGTTTCTTATAAGGCTCCATAACAAAACTGTCTGGTGCTGATAAACATCAATTTTTAAAAAATACATAAAATAAGAACTCAATCCTCTTAGTCCACACATGAATATTTAAACATCCCAGTCCGTCCGTGTTTTGGCGTAAATTTAATAAAGGTTTTGAATTATATCTCCCAATAAAATTCTATTACCTCACATAAATACAGGCAGCTCCTATAATGATGCATATAGCGGCGCATGGCAGGAATGCAGAGCAGGCTCTGAGGCTGGAGAGGCTCTGGCTCAGCTCAGCAATTGTTTCACAGCTCCAAGGAACCGAGCCCTGCCTTGGTGTGCACCAGGACTCCACTGAAGGATGCTCAGCTGCATCCCCTGCAAGCCCACTGCTAATAGCAGGATGCACTTTAGAGAGGGAACACCAGGGAGCAGATGCCATTAGAGCACCCAGAATTCCTGTAATTAATTCCTACTGTGGCTGGGAAATATGACACAACACCCAAACACATCAAGCCCGGGATAATATTTCATTTTTTCAGCAATGAAAGCTGAACCTGTGTATCGATTTTTAAATTCTTCAAGCTGAATTTGGATAGAATGGTGCAAGTAGTGAGCTGCAATGTGTGGAAAATTTGGAGGGGTAAAAATGTCTGTCATCTCACCCATTAAAAAAATTAACAGGAAAGCACTGCACTGAACACAGAACACAATAATAAATTGAATTAATTCAATCCACCAGTAGCAAAAGTGTGTAGTGAGAGCACTTGGAAGCACAACAGCTGTTGTCCAAAAGGATGTAACACACTTAATGGTGCCTCCTAATTTTTTCTTGAAGCCAGCACAGACAGAACTGTGCAAAATCCAGATGATCCAGGAAGCAAGGGAGGACTTGGGTTCTACTTTCCTGAGCAGGTAAAGATGGAAAATCTGCAGCCTCACTCTCGGCTGCCCGTGACAAATGAGTCACTTTATTATGGCTGTAATTTAGTAATAACTTACAGTCTCAACGTTGACCCTTTGGCTTTTTAAGACCTGAAACGTTTGTTAGAAAGCCTGTGTGAAATTACACGAGGCACCCAGGCTTACCCAGCAGTTTTCTATGGCTCAGAGGGACAAATATCTCTTATCCCTCCTGTCCCACTGAAAAGCCAGATGAGAAAATTGTGCCTGGCCCCTCCACTGTGTCACGTTTTTGTACCAATACAGAGGCAAAAACACATTTCAACAACCAACCAGCAAAATAATGTCAACATCTGGCTCATCCACTATTGTTTTAAGTGGTTTTATACAAATTAAAGTGCTCATTTTGAAACAAACAGATCAATAGAGGAGGATAAACGCCGACAAATCAGAGGAAAAACCTCCAGCATTTGAAAAGATACAGGAAAAGGCAGGTTTTCCAGCTGGATGTGGCTGCTTTCAAGCCAAACTCTTTTGTGACTGTCTGAAGACTGGACTAGAAATATCAGTGATTCCCCATAGGGATGTGGACTAATAATCCACTAATAGCAACTCTTTCCAACTCTGAGACGGCCCCACAGAAGTGCACTGCCACTGCTTTGTGAGCCCATGTTCAAAGCCCAAAAGGAGCTACATATTCATGCACTGGAGCTCTTCTATATTCCACCCACCAGTTTACAGCAGCAATAGATGAAAAAGGCCTGGAAAAGACGAGGCTCCCTCTTTAACCTCGGAACGCCGCAGAACGCGGCACACCGGAGTGCTGCAGATTAAAGGCAGCACGTTGCCAGAGGATGAGAGCTTTTGAGATTAGAAATACAGATAAAAAAAACACAAGAAAAGGGGATTGTAAGTGCTTCATTGGAAGTATTATCCTCTGGCATGAAAGCATGTCTTCCAACACCTTTTCTGATAACTGAGCCTCGCCGCTCCTGTCCCTGACAGGATCTGAAAGGGGCCTTTACAAAAACTTTTGGAGGTAAAAGGGTCCTCTCAAGTACCCAACAAACACCAGAGTGCTGGGTAGGATCAAATGGAAACTTCATCCTATTTGTAGTTAAACTGCACCAGGCAAAACTTACTGTCTGCATTAATTCTGTCTCGGCTCCTGCTGTTCTCACACCCTCAAAGTACCTGAACTACACTCCTCAGTCAGGACAAATCCCCCAGGAAAACACCAAGGCCATGACAGTGATACAGCTGAAAATGAAATATTAAATTTTTCCCTCATTCCCTTATTAACACAAATTCCCTGTTTTCTCCCAAACAGAGTTTTTTCTCTCTTTTAAAGCTGCTGTGAAGTAGTTTGGAAGTCACTGTGCAGTAACTGCCTCACAATTATCTGAGCAGCCCCAGACCCCTCAGTCATTTCCTCATTTTACACAGCTGGGAAATGCAGGAGACTCTGTGGATGTCATCATCCCATGAGGTGATTTCACTGGATTGCAGGCAGCCTCACACTGAGGATATTATTTGTGTACATGTTGCCACTGCTCTGTTTCTGCTGAACAAAGGGAATCAATTTGCCTCCACACGGAGCAAACCAGGTACTTCAGAGAGCTGACAGTGAGGAGCTGTGCTAAGTACAGGGTTTCAGCACCCAGCAGACACCCACAGAATAAATGTCAGAATATTTGGCAGGAATTTGGCAAAAAGTCGTAGAATCAAAGATATTTCAACAAAACACTTCAAATTTAATTTCAGACTTGGGAGGAAGCTTATCATAGAGTTAGAATACATGCTATTATACCATTTGATTTAGTAAAACCTGGGTAGAGCACTGAATGCAATAAATACCTTATCACTCTTATCTTCTTTGTCTGCATCCTGATCTTTGCTGACTTTGATTCCCTTAGGCTGGGCAGGCGAAACCACCTGAAAACCAATGTACATTACCCACATTAGAGAGAGGATTACAGCTGCAAAACAAACATCCAAAATCAGCTCCTGACAACAACAAAGTTCCCCAGTGCACTCTGCACTTTGCCCAGTGTAAAAGGGCACTGCAGTGCAGTCTATAAATTACATTCTTTCACTGGATTTACTGAATTACATTCTTGCATCTAAAGTTTGGAGTTTCTGTGTGGACTTCAGGCAGGTAGAACTGTATTCCTGCTCTTGCTAAAGCTTTGAAAAGTTTCTTGCCTTGGTCTCAAAGATGAGGAGATGCCTCAAATCTCTTGGAAACTAACTTGCTCCCAGGGAACTGTTCCAGGTCCCTCTGGTGACACATTTCTAAAGGAGCTGCTGGTGTGAATCTGACTAATTTTAATTCCAGCTTTGCTCCTCTGGCAAACAGTTTATTTCTAGATTATAAAATATGGGCAAATTAAAATGCACAGGGCCAGACTCTTACTACACAGGTAGGAGAGTTGAATTAACACCTAGTCAACAGATTTACATCTACTGCATGTAAATTAGACAAATGAGGTTTCCAATTAGGCCAGAGAAGTAATCAATCAATCAATTGGTCTGTAACTGACTGAAAGGATCCATCCTCAGACACAGAAATTGAGAGAACTGGCTGAAAGGAGTTTAGCCAAGTTTAAAATAAGATGCATGCTATGCATTTATTAAGTTTTGGAATAAAAATAGAAATAAACTTACTTTTGGTACATTAGCCAAGCTCTGGACTACAAACACCACAGGATTTCCTGCATTCTTGATGGCATCTACTGCTTCCTTGTGGGTGGCATTTTGTAGGTCTACCCCAGAAACCTGACAAAAGTGTTTATTTTTATTAGGTACAGAGTCATTACAAGGCATCACACACACTTGCAGCAGATTAGTGTATCTGAGGAAGGCATCAGCAACAGTCAAGAGTAATTGTTTGTAAAGTATGATTTGATGATGGTTTAAAGAAAAGTGTATTACTTGGTATTCATAATTAAAAGATGGCCATATGTTGCCCAAACCAATTCTTCTAGATAAAAACAGAAGGAATGAGATTGTCAGAGTGTTACATAACATTAGAGCTAACTCTTTCAGGCTGTACCTGTTTGTAAACTAAACCTGAACAGCACTATCAACTTGGCACCCCAGATTTTGAAGTATTAATTTGCTGAAAAATGAGTAAAAAAAAATCAACCAGAGGTGAGAGGCAGGAGTGACATTTTCCCCCACAGCACCTGCCAGAATCAGGGATTTATCCCAAACAGTGGTTATCAGTTAACCACTCTAAATCCACACACACAAAATAACAGCCCATAATTCAGTATGAACACTCTGTGTCCTTGTATATATTAAATTTATGCTCACAGATACGCTGTAACTTATCCCCATTTGTACAGGAGGAGGACACTCCCACTTTTTTCACTTCCCCCTCAGACACCAGGACACATCTTTTCTTAAATACAGAGGAGAAAGTTAAAAGAGCTCCATAGCCAGACCTTAAAAAAAAGAAACACCACCAGAGCTTTCCTTTGGTTTTCAAAACAAAGTGTTGCCAATACCTCATGAAGTGGTGGCAGTATTTTGTTCCTCTCTTCACCCAAAGCCGTTTGAGACAATTTTTATTTCTCAGACTAAAAAGGAAGGTTTATCTCCATTTACCTCAAGTATTTTATCTCCAGTTTTTAAAGCCCTTGTTCTTCCTGCTGGGCTGTCTTCCAGAACTTGTTTGATAAAGATCCCTTTAAGTTCTTCTCCATTCTTCAGGCGCTTTATGACAGTTTGTCCACCAACAATGCTGATTCCAAGAGACACCTCAGGGTCTCTGAAGATCTCAACACTGAAAAAAAATGTATGGTAGTTTCAAGAGCTTCAAACAGTTTTTGTTTTTTTTTTAACTACAAATGCAAAGCCTTAAATAAATGTAAGCTCCTGGTCTTTCAAGAAGATTTAACAGAGTAAAGGGATAAAGTCTGAAGCCTGAGAATGCTCTCAACAGAGTTGAGTTTTCACCCTGAGCAGATCTCACCCCACAATAAGAGCAAAATTCTGCTGCCAATCCATGCCCACTGGGCAGAGGCTTTTATTTCAGACAAAGTCAGATCTTCAAGTAAATACTCATTCCCTTTCAGCTTGAGCAAAGTGTCTGGGAAGGGGAAGCCCTGCAAGTGGCACGTTAGACAAATAATGAAGTATTTCATACCACTTTCTGAACACTGACTTCAGTGCATATTCATCAGCTCAAGCAGGAACTTTCTGATCATATTTTACTTGGGACCATAAGAACAATTCACCTAAAAATGTTAACAATACAACAAGGATGTGGCTAAAAACGTTGGCTTGGCCATTTGGAGTCCTGCCATGGGGGTTTAGCAGGGAACCCCTGGAAAGGGAGACAGCCCAGCACTGTGTGCATTGTTCACACCTAATAGTTATTAAATGAGCAAGAACTTGCAGGTCATCCACAGCCTAAACCAGCCAAGCTCTCCCAAGTCAGCTGTACAAATAGAAGGCAGAATTCTGCTGAACATCTGTTAAGAATTCCCTGCCTTCAGGAAAGCCCAAGGTACACAGGTACCCTAAAGTTACTGGCAGAGGAGGAGAGGAAAAAAAAAACCCAACCAAAACACCCAAGAAGAACTAATGTGGCTCAGAGAAAAAAAAGATATGAGGTAAATGGGAAGGAAAAACATGAACATACATCCGTGGTGGTCCCCAGTGGCTGAAGTTTGGAGTTTCTTCTCCTTCTCCTTCTTCTCTCTCGGGTAATTCACTAATTTGGGGCAGAGGGGAGGGGAGGAATAAAAAATAAAAGAGGCATCACCCATGCCAGGTCACAATTCCTCACATATTTTGTATCTGGCAGAGAGACAGCAACACCTTCTCACACTGCCCAGTTTAAAGCAAATGTACAGAGTCAACAGACCAGACAGGAATTTTTGTATTTAGGTTTAAATGTACTTAAGGAATGCTCCAGAAATAAACATGATGGGCAGACCAAATTTATAAGCTGCTCCGTGATACACAAATCTGCACTGCATTTACTCACTGGAAATGACTATTTAAGCAATTAACATTTACTTTCTGATAAATATGCTGTGATGCTTGGAGAGGGATATAAACATGCCAAAAGCAGTAAGCAGATCATGATCCAAGTGGGAGAACAGATCCTGTGTGTGTTCCATTAAACCCTACAGAATAATCCCTTCTCCTTATTGTGGAGCTGCTTTTCCTCTGAGAGAGGATTTCAGATGAAATTAGGGGAGTACTGAGGATTGGAATCAACAGGCCCCAAAAACTCCACCACCCACTGACCCCCAGCTGGTGGGGGAAGATTGGGCCAGATAAAGCAAATATCCACAGCAATGCCAGCTCAAGGTTCCTCAGCACCACTGAAGCTTCCTGCAGGGGCCTGAGAGCCCTGGCTGAATCCTGCCCTTCCCAAAATAAAGAACAAAGGGAAGGGAAAACCAGGAGGAGAGCTCCTTGAGGAGCCATGAGTGAAGGCTCTTCCACATCCCTGCCCTCCAGGCCCCCTCCACACTGCCCTCACTGCAGCGCTGGCACAGCCACTTGCACATTTCTGTCCCAATATTCAAGGGAGGAAACATGGGAAGTTTTCAGGTTTTAAGCCAAACTCCCTCTCTTGTGAAAGCTACAGAGCTCTGTGTCTGTCTGAGCATTCCGCACAGCCTTTAATCATGATTCAGCTGAGAAAAGCAAGAGGACTGTTAAGATCACTAAATGAATCCTTCCAAAACCCGAAATCTTCCTCCATACCTGCCTGATGCTGTTCTAGGCTGAGCTAAGGTGGTTACTCTCCCAGATTCCTGGCTCTTGGGAAGAACATAATTCTCCTCTTTCAGGGCTTCCTTTCCAGCTGCTTCTGAATCAGCAGCAAGCTCAGGTCCTTTGGAGTCACTCTGAAGCTCTGTCCCTGAAGAAAAATAGGGGGAAGATGTGAAAAAGGGGGAAGATGTGAACTTTTGCTTGCTCTGTCCAGGCACCCACCAATTATTTCACCCTTGGAATTAAACCCTTTATCCCACCAGGTTCCTAATGTGCTCAAGGCCAGGCTGGACAGGGTTTGGAGCTCCTTCCTCCCAAGCAGGGATGCCCCTCCAGGCAGGTTGATAAATTTATTTCTCTGATGAATCCACCAAATCCCAACCATCCATGTGTGGCCATCTGACAAGGAAAAATCTGAGCACAGATCCAAAACCCAGGATTTGGGGCAGTTTTCTACCACACAGATCACCTGCAAACTTCTGGTTGTGCTAAAGTCACCTCCAGAGCATGTCACTTTATTTTTGTATTTATTTACCACTGGTCAGATTTGGAGGAGGAAGCAAGATTACAAAGCTGAGACCCATTTCATGCCAGACTGTCTTGAGCCTGCAGAACTCTTGATTTGAGTATTTTCTCATTTGAACGTATTTTTGTTTTGGTTAAAAAACTGAAATTTGTAAATAGGAAATGATGAGATAAAGAGAAACCTTCTTACAGACCTAAATTCATCTCAGTTTTCACTTCTGCCTGGGTAGTTTCAGTATCAAATGTGTCTTTTTGGTAGCTGCTGGGAGCTGTGGTTCCAGAAATGTGTGACCTTAAAGCAGCATTCTCTTCACACTTCACAGAGGAGAAAAGAAGTAATTAAAGTTAGAAAGCAATGGTATTAACTTACACAGGGGTGTTTGACAGGAACATTAATTCTTACAGCAAACATACACATTTCCTCAGCTACACTCATATTTATTCAGGTAACTATGAAATACTAACTGCTCATTTAAATACTAACTGCTCATTTATGCACTGCATTAAGAAGAGGCATGAGAAATGTTATATGCAATTGAAATATAAAGCAACTGTATCTTTTTCCTCACCTGTAATTCAGACAAAAATTTCTTTACTCTTGTTCATTTGTTTTTTTATAAGTAACAAACAAATAAATTTAATATTGTGCACTCTGGTATAAAACTGTCAGTAGAAACTTCTTTTTATCTGTTACATACTGCTTAAGGGGACAAGCCAAACAAAACTTCAAATTCTCTGTGGCTGTGATGGCAAATCCTTTTCCACTCCATTTTTTTTCATGTAAAAGCACACACACCTCAGAAGCTGGTGCATGGGAGGCTGATAATATCAGCTTTTTTGTTTGGTGAGGGGATGAACAAAGAATCAGAAGGAAAAAATAATTCTCAGTACTTGAGAAAGATTTATAAATAAGAGTTTTGCAATTTACCTGAACCTGTCTCCTCCTGCTCCTTAATCCACCACTATTCTTGCCACAATTCCTTCCACCATATCAGTTTTTACTCAAATACACAATCTGGCTGAAGGAACTGATTGGGATTTAAAAGAATAAGGAAAAGAGGGAGTTCCTTTCACTGAACCCTCTGGACTCTCAAACCCATGATGTGACATTCTGCTGTTACTGACACGCCCCATATCAGCACAGCTTCCAAAAAAAACCCCCAAAACCCACAAGTTTTTTGGTAAAAAGACAAATTCAGGATGCCTGTAGATACATCAATAGACATATTTCACTCCAGCATGTGAATATATACAGACAATAAGTTACCTAAAAAAGCTTTCAAAAATGTACAGAAGGATAGACCAGGGTCTGCTAGAGGTACACAAGTCAATAAATCTGATGTATAAATTTAATAAATTAAATTTTAGTAATTAAACTAAATTCAATAAATTAAATTCTAGTAATTAAAACCCTAGAGAGAGTCCTGAGGGTTCAGTTTTGGAGTCTGCCCTGAGGGATCTGTGCTCAGCACAGCATTCCTTACCATTTGATCTTTCCTGAATGGATATTCCAGGGGCTCTTTGGCACTCAGGCTAACACTGGATCTTAAATCTTGTGTTTCAGCAGCCTCCAGTTGCTCTGCCCATCGTTCTGTGTCCAGGTTCCTGTCTGAAGCTGCCTCCTCTCCACCTGATGCATCATCCCCCTTCAGGAAGTCGGAATCCTCCTCGTACTCCTCATCCACCAGCATCTCCCGTTCCTCCTCCACGTCCTCTGGCCTGACTTTCAGGAACTCACACATCTCCCAGGACTCCTTCCCATACTCCTCATCCTTCTGAGAAAGCTGAAATGACCTTCCCAAGTCCAGATGGGGCTCATCAACGAGTTCTTCTCTGAAAGGTACCTCGTCCCTGAAACCCTGCAAAGATCATTAAAGAAACACAGATTTTACACCATGTTTCCACCCCACTCTTTTAAAGCTGTGCTTTATTTTCTGCCCATGGTAAAACTATATCCTGATTTTTAAAATCTTCTACCTATTGCATTTTCTAAAAGAAAACTGACTCTCTGACTTATGATTTTAACGCCAAAGTAGACAGTGCAATTATTTTTTTCAATATTAAGAAATTTAAGTTGCACAGCTCAGATGCTGCTGCAGCCATTTGGAAAAACCAATCTGGCCTCAAGTTAGGGAATGAAATTATTAATTAACACTGAAACAGCCATAGGAAAAAGTACATATAAATCTAGTTAAAGTATGTCTGTGCTTCAGATATATCTGCTGTTGCTTTATGAATGCAGGAACGTTTCTTAAAATGCTATCATCTAAATAAACAGCCCAAGAGTTTGATTATGCAACAGTGTCAGCAACTTAAACACCCCCCAAAAAACCCCCAATAAAAGCCATACTTGCTTGCCCCTGCCTTGGATATCCCATCCAACTTTTAACCTGGGGCAGAGGGGAAATGGAAGACCCACATAACCCCCAAAAAAGGACATCAATGACTGTTCATTACCTTCCAGTGCTCAAACCACAGAGCAACCAACCAAAAAAAACCCAACAAAACCGAGGGAAAAGGTATAAAACCCCACTCTGGAAGATCTCACTCAGCAGCTCTTTCTCTGGGATTTGTCACACGCTCCCCCCAACTTCCAACAACTCCCGTTTCTCCCAGATGGAATGGGGTGCTGTCCATTGGCTCTCAGTCAGGCTGCACAAGCAGCTGGGATTCCATGCCCTGCACATATCCCAGAATTTTGCCACACACTGACAGCTTTCCCCTCTTTTCCTTCAGGCCACCAAATCCCTGTGGCCCAAAGAACCCCCAAACCCAACTTCAACACCCCGAGCCCCCAGACTCCAAAACCAATGGACAGACCCAAGGCTCCTTTTTTAAAATGTTTTTGTTTCTGCTTCCTGCCCCTTCCCAGGCTCCCCAGGGCTCTGCACCACTTCTGACCTTCGGTGTCAGGATCCTGTTTTGTTACATTTGTACAAATACAGAAGGAAAGCCCCAGACACTGCCAAGATGTTTGTATAACTCAAGTGAGAGGCAGGAGAGAAAAGAGGAGAGAGGCAGGAGCATAAGGAAACAATGCAGCCAATAGCTGGCACCAGAGCAGAACACCAGCAACCCAGAAACCAGCCCATTTTATTAATTTAACTAGCATTAAATGTCCCTTTAATCCATCTGATCTGTGTACCTCAAGCTCACAAAACCCCCAGGCTGAAGAGATCCTGATTCTCTCCATTTTCACTTCATTCCCCTCGGCTCCTGCAGCGTCGTTCTCCCAGTGCTTCCCCAAGTCCAGGGCACATAAATCAGCTTTCTCTGCCCAGAACCACACAGGGTTTGTGTCCCTGACCCAGCAGTTTGCTCTGCATCCTCCCTGACTGCTGCACTGCAGCACCAGACACCACCAACACCACAGGGAATGCTGCAAACACGACACTGAAGCAAATAAAAATCCTCAAATTCCATCATTTTGGGGCTGAAATTCTGGTTGCCAGTGCCTCAGAGTGGGAGCCAGCAGAACACACCACTCCTGGCTACCTGTGTGAGCAGGTAAGATAATAAAAAATAATTCTGGCTACTACCAAAGCTGTCACACATGGGGTAAAACAAAATCCAAGTAAATTCCCCTGCAGGTGTTTTGTCCAAATTGATCGTTTCCAGTTTCAGGACTTTAAGATAAAATATATTCTTTAAAAATACCTAATTGGTTTTATTTAGGAAGTAGAAAACAAACCTAAGCTGGCAGAGGATAAATTCTCTGCAACCCTTCTCATGCCCCCAGAAAACAACAAATGCCATTTTACATTGTGAAAATCAGTAAATACCATTTATCATCATCCAGGCTAATTTCTTCACAGTGCACCCACATCTACCCTACAATACTTCTTTTGGTGCTAATCTACCATTTCAGCATTAAAAACAGGTTTGCATCCAGAGACAGGTACACATGTTCAGCTACAAGAAAATCTGGAATTTATTTTTCTTCCTGTGTTGCAGTTCTGCATGATCCTTTACGTGTTGTATTTTCTGGTGTAAAAAGAATACATTTACCAGCATGAATTTTGCAAAGCACTTGAGAACAGATGAAAGTTACAAGATATCCACATCTTTCCAGCTCTGCACTGGTGAGAACTGCAATATTATTGCCTATTACCCTGGTATCTGAGTTTCTCACTACCTTTAATGCCACATCCTCCCACAATAAACAGAATTATTTCTCAGATAGTAAGGATGAGGAGAGTTGAGGCAAGAGTAAAGAAATCGCTCCAGAGAACATTAGAAGGCTATGAAGAACAAAGTATTTCAAGAGTGCCTTATACTCTGAACTACTTTTTTGTTTTGCTTCATGATAATTAAAAGCATTCTGCTTCCATACTTTGCTCTCTGTGCAAAGCTGAGCCCACCACTTCTGATTATAATAACAACACAGCAGTCCTATTTCATATCCAAGGTAACCCAAGGTATTTTAATGACATAATAAATTTGATAAGGCAGTCTGGGAGCTGCATTGGTAAGTGCTCCCAATGCACTTGGCACAGCTTGCTGTTAGAGGGAATCCAATACTTTCAGCCTTATCTGAAAAACATACTGTACTTTTTACTTTAAAACATCATTTCCTGTCTGTATAAACTGGAGTTGAACCAAAAAAAGTAACCAAATACCTGTGGTGCTTCAAGTATTACTGAGAAATTGGTGTTATCTATTGGTTCTGGAGACCCAGGGCTGCTTTTGATGCTGCTGTTATCCACACCGTGCATTTTCTCCTCCTCTCTGCTGTCTCCCTGAAAAGGTAATCCAAACAATGAGTCAGGAAATAGAAAAAAAACCCTCCACATCTTTCAATAAATTAACAGGGAGAAGGAGAACCAGCCACTGGAAAAGAATTATAAAAATAGAAAGTCAAAAATGGAGAAGTCAACAGCTTTTATTCTTTGAACATATTGGTTCAGATGCACTAAGACCTAAAGAGATGTGTAGGAAGGGAAGACAAATACAAGGATATGAACAACGAAATACCAATTTTTAGGAAAGGAAATAATATATTTAACAGCTTTCCTACACTCCTGTTTCACAACTCCTCTACCACTTTGAATTACAAGCACTTTCTGTTAACTGGGGCTTTAATTAATTTTGCCTGGGTGCCCTTGATGAACAATACTGCAGCATTCCCCAGCAAACTACTGTTCCAAAGCCTTGATTCCAGAAAAGGGAAATTCTGCTTGGATTTACAGTCTTGACTTCAAACAGAGCAGCTTTCTTTGATGTCAATGGAGCTCAAGCAAGCCCTCAGTAGTGTCTGAGAGAGAAATGGGCTCCAGCACATGTTTAACTGGGTTGCTGAAGTGCTGGAACCTGTGCACAGCGCACATGGGTCTGCCCAGGCACACCTCCCAGCTCCACGTGGATGTTCTTGAAGGAGGAACTTGAGGATGCTGGTTTTGGACACTGAGCTGCCCATTTGCCAGGGCTTTTGGCCCTCTCAAGGCACAGCAGCTCAGCTGTTTCCCAAACGCACACACGCGCTATGCTGAATTCTCCCCACAAACCCCATGGGATGAAATTAGAAAAAAAACCAATTAAAATCAGTTCTTACCACTAAAGGCTTGCAGATCCCAAGGGAAACCGTCCCTGGGGGCACAGATTTCAGCACTTCCACTGCCTCTGCCAAGGAGGCACCATCCAGGTGCTTCTCGTTGACGAACACCAAGCGGTCGCCCGGCAGAATCTGCCCGCCGCGCTCGGCCACGCCACCGGGCACCAGGGAGCTGATCACTATGGCTGTTCCTGCTGGATCCAAGGGGTCCTGGGGGAAAAGTAACAAAAAGCACCCCCCGGTGAAGGCCTTGAAAGACGGTGTTTGTTTGGGGTGTGTAAGGAGCACTCAAGCACGTTCATCCTCTGGCGCTACGGGACTGGAGACGTTCAAAAAGCGCTGTCTGCCAACACTGCCAAGGTTTAGATTGTGCAAAAAGGAAGATATTCCATCACTTGCCTAATCCATTGAGAAATGTTAAGGTCTGAAAGGTGACTGATACCCTGCCTGTCTTCTCCTTACACACACACAGACACAGCCAGGCCAAGCTGCAAATAGAACAACACTGGCAGCCTTCCACCAGCCTCCATCGAGCCTGGGACGTGCTAATGTCACAGAAAATAACCACTCTGCACGTCACCCAAGCGCTCCAGAGCAGCACAAATGATGGCAAAAGGAACCACTGCAACGTCAGAAATTTAATTCAAAATCTGCAGTTCAAATGGAAGCCCCAAATACTGAAGAAATAGCAGCTGATGTGGGGTGTGTGACTGCAGCGTTTGTGCTCTGTCGACTCCACGTGACAACTCAGAAGTGACATTTTCTCCACATTAACAGGGAACAGGAGAGTAACAGAAGAGTAACCAAGATTATTACAGAAGGCAAGGAACACTGGAGTGATGGATACAGAGAGTGTCAAGCACAAAATATTATACACATTGTAAACTGATGCAAAGATATCCACTTCACTTAATATTTTATCCCGTATTAGCCTTTGCTTTGTCTCCTGTAACATTTCTATCATGCCTTCACTCATTAAAAAAATTATTCTCAATCCAATAAAATTATAAATTATTATATACCGGCAGAAAGATATACAAAAAAAGCTATATGGGGTTTTAATTGTTTTATATATTTTTTGTTTCCTCATTTGTTTTTTTAAAATTGCAATTATAGCCTTTCTCCCCCTTGCTAAGGGCTCATAAAGCTCATAAATGCTCCTTGCATGCACTGGGCCTCCAAATACACAATCATGGACTATTTTTCCCTCAGGACCTGCATCTTATTCAGGGTATGGGAGGGATAAAAAAAGGGCAAAATTCAAATCACAAAGACCACCATGAATTCAGCACCTCAGTGTTAATTTGAAAACAGGAATGCTTTTTAAGCTCTTTATTTTTATATGACTATACGCTGCTTTCCAAGGGCACATGTTTTTTAAGGTATGTGCAAACATATGAGGCAATGCCTGTAATATCTGTAAAAGGCTGGAATTAGAGAAGTGAAATTAGAGTTCAGCAGGAAGAGCCACGCAGGGGCTGGATTCAAGTAAATAAAGATCAGCAACAATTCTCCCCTGTTCTGCTGCTCGAGCCTGCCCTTTTACAATTTTGTAATTTTACGATTTATCCGCAGCGCACACAAGATGTTTCCTCCTGAGTGTCAGGTCCTGGCAGCCAAGCCCAGCAGGCTCCCTGTGCTCACCTCCTGTGCCAAGGTGCTCGAGCTGCCCGAGCTGTCTGTGCCCAAACCTGCTGCACCTGGTGCTCAGGGAGGATTCCCTGGGCTTCCAACAGCATCCCCTCAGGAGATTTCCAGGAACAAACCAAAGCCCAGCAAGTTCAGAAGAGGAATCCAAAGGGATTCCAAAATGTGAAGGGAAAAAAAAAAAGAGCTTTAAGTGTTGGATATGGAAAACTGAAGTTACTGCTGCCCTTTGTTCTTGCCAGCAAACCCCAACCACCCTGGAACCAGCACAGATTTCTAAATTGGTTTTAATCTGGGGGTTTGCTCCACTGTAAATCAGAAATAACCTTCTGGACACCTCTGCAGACCCAGGATCCAGAGAGCCCCTTCCCAGCAAGCAAGGCACTGTTCACATTAGGGAGGCTTTGCTGGAGAACCAAACCAGTGAGTTTTCCTACCATGGGCTCATCTTGCCGTGGCCAGGGAAGTTTAGGCTGGTTCCCTGAGTGGGTGAATGCTCTCTCAGCAAAACAACACCTCTGCTGATACAACAGCTTTTATAATATGACTTTTGCTGGCTTAGCTCTATTGATAAAAAGTGAACGAAACAAACCCAGCACTCACCCCCACCCCTGAATATAAGCTGACAAAATTCTGTGAGTGAAGGACTGGCCCAGTAATGTCAGTGCTGGCTGAGGATGGGCAGAACCAGGGTCAAACCCCTGCTCTGTCTGATCTAAATCAGTTCTTTTCTGGGTTCTGGACCAGAACCACTTAAGCAGGACATGGGAATCTCACCATCAGCTGCTTCTATGCAGGCCTAACTACCACATCTCTGATGAGAAGCAGTCCTGTTTCAACTCACCACTGAAATAAAAACAGTTTTGTTCAATAAATCATCATGTTTTAGTAAGAGATAATTTAGCTGAAAGAAGTGTTCCAAAAGGAGGAGATATCCTGCAAAAAAGTGTTCCAAAAGGAAAAGAGACCCTGCAAAGCAGCAGCTCGAGGCAGAGAAGTTTTGAGGACAATGTGGTTGTTTTCCCTGCTTCACAACACACACCAGCACAAGCCATGCATTGGAATTGCTCCATGAAGAACAGCAGGAATCTCAAAAAAAGGGGGCCCACGTTAAAAACGGTTGTGCAGGCAAGCAGGAAACAATTCCACTGCTGATTTCAAGCAGAGGGAGCTGTTGCACAGGGAGAGAGGAGCGGGATGAGCTGCACAGGGAGAGCCCAGCAGCAGCACCAGCAGCGCCAGAACCTCAGGGCTCACCAGCGCCTGAACCACGACGTGACTGCCACGAGGAATGCAACAAAAGCTGCACGAGAAGGCACAGACCCACCGAACTGCAAGGTGTAATCATGTATATCCATATTCTCTTAATGTATATCCATATTCTCTCTGTAATTCAATATTCTACCACACCGGTGGGTTGCACTGTGCTTTCCTTACCTAAACCAAAGGAACACTGGGATTTTTTTTTGAAACCTTGCCTTATGATTTACCCTCGACCCCAAGGACACCCCAAAAAGAAGCACCTGCTTTAAAACAAGACAGCAAACACCAAATTCACATTTTCTAAATGCTGAGTGCAACTGGGCCGCGAGGGCTGTTGTCTTGTTTTTGAAAGAAAGCAGTGCTTGCAGCAGGATGAAAAACAGATCCTCTCCTTCTATACTGAGTGCAGAAGGTACAGTTTGTGTATAGTTAGTGCAGTTAAAAGGCAAGTTCACCCCCACAGTGGGATTCAGGGCTGCCTCCACGTTAACAGAGCAGCTAGAACCATTCCAACCATTACCACACAGCACCAGTGTGACTGCACACCTACCCCTGAGGCTCTACACTCACTTTACTTGGCTCAAAGTGATTTTTAGTCACCAGCAGGCAGGAGCAGATTTCAGCCTCCACTTTAAAGTGAAGGCTCCTTCACTGGGATGGAGTTTGCAACTCTCCCCCCAAACCTGAAGTGATACAATTTCAATATTTCAAGAAATTATCACACGGCTTTGTATCAGAGCACAAGGGGAGTGCGATGGACAATCCCATGCGAACTGGCTGTGTTAAAATGAGCACAAATCACACAAACATTAAGACTGGAAAGGACCTCCAAGATTGTAATGAACGAGCCTTGGCACATTTAAAGAGGAACTTTTACCTTTCCTGAAGGATTCCTTTACACCAACGAATAATGATTCATATGAGCAACGAGGAGAAGAATCGGACTGCAAAGCAGTGAGGAGACAAAGCCCCTGAAGCCAAAAGCTCATTTTTAAGAGAGGAATCACATTCTGGAACGTTTTCCAGTTGTGTAAACGCTGAGAGCTGCCCCCTGCCATGCAGCAGCAGCCCAGGACAGTGGCCCCCAGGTAACCCTTGGAGAACTCCTGTGCTGGAGCTGCTGTCCTCCCCTCTGTGCCACAGCCAGTCACGGATTCTAGGAACTTGTTTAAAATAGCCACAATTTATTCATACTTAGCACACCATATATTTCACTATGCTGAACCATAGGTTCTCCCTCCTCTCCCCGCCCCACTCCTCATCAAAACCCACAAATGTTTCCCGGAGTCCAGGTGTCAAATGTTTCTCCTTATTTTCAGAGCCCCGTTTGTTCTGGACTCATTCACCAGTGGAGAGTCAGGCAGGGGCCACTGCAGTTGCTGCCTCTGGGTTTGGGGCACTATGAAATCTCTTAAAAACCTGAGCTCTGCTAAAATGTTAAGAGCCCCAGGAGTTCAGAGAGCCCTGTGTGCAACCCTGGAGCTGCAGCTTTATTGTGGCTTGGATTACCACAACGGGCACCAAACCCCCACGCTCAGAATGCCTTGGGAAGCAAACCTGAGACAGAAGCAGTGCTGCTGACCTCTGCCCACCCTGCTGGGACAGGAAAAGTGATAAAGCAGGCTGGCTGTTGCCTTGTCCCTCCCGAAAGGTGAGGCGTGCAGCAGCCAAGAGAGGGCACTCCAGGCCAGCCCAGCTCCCAGCACCGCAGGCATTCCCTGCTCTCACAACCCATCCCCATCCATCCATCCATCCATCCATGCAGCCCCTCCCTGGGCTGAGGATGAGGAGCACTGAAACTGCAGCTCCACTGGATGGGAGCAGCTCCCACGTTTGCCTGGGTTCTGTTTGTGTTTTGCCTTTTTTTTTAAAAGGCTCCTATGAAAATGTAAGACAAAGCTGCGGGTGACTGACATTCCCTGTGCAAAGTCACTCTCACTTAGTTACAGGCTGTATTAGTTTTGGCATCACTTGAGATCTAAATCCAGCTAGCCCGACTTCCTAGAATATTTCAGCTTTCTTCAAGCAACAAACTGCCTGCTGCCACAAAAACACACATCCAAAATAGCACGGCCAAGGATCCCAAAAGAAACAGTTTGAAACTTTCCCCCCCCCCCGTGCCATTTTTTGATTTATCTGAACATTTTTACAAGTGCCAATTTGTATACTGCAGGTTTCTGTGAGGGAGCCAAAACAAACGCCTTGGAGCTCAGAGGTCAGAGCAGCCCAGCTTCATTACATTTTGCATGGGACCACTTCCAGGTCTAACACACATATATCCATATTTCAAACTCTTCAGTGAATAAGATACCAGGCTGGAAGACTCTTAGGTGCAACACTTTTGATGCTGAACAAGGAAAGGCACCCGTCAACAGTGAAAAGAAGGAGAGGCATTTTGTGTTTGTCTCACTATTATGCAGAACAAAGGTAGAAGCGCACATGAGTAATGTACCTGCATGCTCAGCGTTGTGAAATTACTCAAAATACTCATCCATGCTCTCATTTTGTGAAGTGCCTGTGGTTCCCTTGGCAGAGCCACCCTCCACAGTGAGCCCAACAACGCCATACAAGAGCCAGGAGTGACAAGAACCCTTTTTTGTGCCTTTCCACAGCACAAAGTGCCTCCAACAGACAGGGAAGAGAGGGAGAGCCAGCTGTGAGTGAGGTCTGATTCCCTCCTTAAGGTGGCCTCACTTTGGGGGCGAGACTCAAGGTCCAAACCCTCTGTTCACTCACTCCAGCATATTTACAGCAGTTGGAACTGCCAAAGGCACTCCAAGGCCTGGAAAAACATCCCTGAGGAAGTGCTCCACTGGTTTGCGTTAGATCCACTGCATCTGAGTGAAATTCGAAGCATTTCAGACCCGTTTCTGCCTCTTCCACTCGGATTGCAGGCAGCAGGGCTGCTCAGGAAGGAGATTACACAATGCACAGCCTCTGGCTGTACCAGGGAAATAAACTGCAGGCTGATGTGCTGAAGCAACACAAACTTAAATACAGAGCAGTACTCAAGGAGGAACGCTGAACTTTGCTGTGATGTAAGGCAAAGCGCTGGAAATAAAACATTACTATTTATTGATCTGCAGTGAGGGAATAAAGCAATGAATTTCAGAAGCTCTGGTGTGCAGCCGGCATTAATCAAAACTTCTGTTGTGGGAAATGTCAGCAAAGAAACAGGAATTCGCAGGGAAGGGGGGAAAAAACCAGCAACAAACCACACAGAGCCCCACCCAAAGGAGGAGAGGGAAGGGCAAAATGAAGAGGAGGAGGAGGAGGTGGCACAATGGGTTTCCCACAGCAGGCTTTCATCATGTGGGATGTGAAATCCTATCAGCCTTGCCCAGCAAGAAGCAACACGGTGGCCGTGGGTGACTCAGCTGGGTCTGGAGCGCACAGCACAGCTGCCTCCCCTGTGCTGCGGAGCAGGGACCCCAGGGAACAGAGCACACACACTACTGCTCTTCCCAAACAAAAAGATGAAAGATAGGCACAGGCTCTGGGCACTCTCAGTGTCACCCTGCAGTGGACTCAGGTGCCTGTCGCTATCTTTTAATTTATCAAACTTCTCAATCCATCCAAGGCTTTATCCGCCTTTCATATTTGCTCTCGACAGAGCTAAAGTCTCAGGGATTACATTCATTAGACTCTCTTAATATCTTAGACTTTCAGACTTTGCAGCTCCAGAAAAAACACACTGAGTGCTGACTACAGGGAAAAGCCACGGAGATAAGGAAAAAAAAAATCCCTGAACTCATAAGGAAGTGGAGGAAAGCCACTGTGTGATGAGATAAAGAAGGGATAGAGATGTGTGGGAAAGAAGAAAAAAATACCAACAAGCCAAGGGAAAAAAGTATAAATGGTATCACCTACACAGCCTGTGCTCAGCAGGCCTTAACACAGGTTGTGGGTTTGATCAGCTCTCAGATTCAAAGAATTCCTGAACTCCAAATCCAAGCACAGAGCCCAGCAGCACTTGCACCAGCGAGGTGAGCCAGCCTCAGCCCTGGTAAAAGTCTCTGCAAGTGCAGGATGTGTTTTTACACAAACCAGAGCTCTCCTCTGCATGAGAACCTTGCCTCACAGACAGCAAACACATGAATTATGGAAGACTTGCTGCAGAAAAAGCTGCAAAATAGAAGTGGGGACAAGAGGACAGGCTGGGTTTTATCCAACAAGGATCTGCAAACAGCGATTTGGCCCAAAGAATCCCCCAGACTGGGTTGGGTTGAAAAGGAACTTAGAGCTCATCTCATTCCACACCTTCCACTCTCCCAGGGTGTCAGAATGCCATCCAGCCTGGCCTTGAACCCCTCCAGGGATGAGGAACACGGTGGGCGAGGGAGCAGACAGAAGGGCTGGCAGAAAGGCTGCAGAGAATTTTAAGGCTACAGTGAATCACATTGGGAACAGACAGAAAATTCCAAGTGCAACAGGACTCCTTGGATTTGGGGAGCAGCATCTTCCAGCAGGGTGAGGTGCTAAGAAAACAGAACACCTCATAAGTTCCATGTGTTTTCAGGATGCTTCATGCTTATCCATCAGCACCAACATCCACCTCAAATCTCATCATTTCAGAACAAATTCTGAGCTGTCTGGGCTGAGCTCTTCCACACCCACTGCTCCATCATCTCCACATGCCCACTGCCAGGCCAGCACAGCTTCCTCCAGCCTCGTCCACATTATCCCAGCTTGGCTGAGATTTACCAAGTGGTTAACAGAAAATCCAGCTACAGTTTTGTCCCTTTAAATTCTCGCCTTCACTCGCAGGCAGAAGACATCTGTGGAATAATAATGAATTTCTTTGGTTTGGGGTTTTTTTGTTTTTATTAAAAGCTATTCTTTCTAGCAGGAAATGAAAAAGAACAACCAGATTGGAGAATTTGGGGGAAGAAGGGAAAACATTTCTAAAGGTTAATAGTAATAATACTGCTCAGCATTTATTTCATGGATATGCGACAAAGCAAAGAAAAACAGATGTTTTCAGTAACGCTCCAGTTTCTCTGCAAACTCAGGTATTGTCCAGAGCTGCTGCAGCTCACAGGGACAGGAGGGATGCTCCTACAGTTTGCTCTACAAGACAGCAAAAGGAGGGACAAGGAAAATCTCTGTCCTTTACTGAATGCAGGACAATCTGGGGATCAGCAGAGCTCTGTGAGAGGCAGGTCCTGCTCAGCCAAAGCCCATGGCTCAGAGAAGAACACTTTAATAACTGAATAAAGCCAAAGATAACAGCAGTGCTAATGCTAATAAATATAATGAAAAGGGACATAACAAAAAAGAGAGAGAGAGAGGAATAAAACCTGAGGAAAACAAGTGGTGCACAGTCCTGATGGCCAGCCTGCTCCTGAGCAGTGATGCACCCCTCCTGGCCAACTCCCCCCATTTATAGATCACATAAATCATGTATCATGAGCATGATATCCTACGGAATATCCCTCTGGCTAGTTCAGATCACCTCTCCTGGCTTCTGGTGCTGCTCCTGACTGGCAGAGCATGGGAAACTGAGAAGTCCTTGACTCAGAGTAATCGCTACTTAGCAACAACTAAAACATTACCCTGTTATCAACATTGTTCTCATGCTAAATCCAAAACACAGCGCTGCACCAGCTACTTAGGAGGGAAATTAACTCTATCCCAGCCAAAGCCACAACACCTGCTTAGTGTGGATGGGGGAAAGGCTGTGGAAGTGTCTATCTGGAATTCTGTGAAGGCTTTGACGCTGTTTCCCACAGGATTCTCCTGGCAAACCTGGCTGTGCATGGCAAGGATGGCCAAGCAGGCCAATGGAACCTGGCTTTTGTCAGCACTGGTGTGGCAGCAGGACCAGGGGACAGTCTGTCCCCTGTGGTGGGCACTGCTGAGGTGTCTGGAATTCTGAGGTCACAAAAAGAAGGACATGGAAGGGCTGGAGCAGGTCCAGGGAAGGGAACAAAGTTGGGGAAGGGTCTGGAGCCCCAGGAGGGGCTGAGGGAGCTGGGCAGGGGCTCAGCCTGGAGCAAAGGAAGCTCAGGGGGGCCCTTGTGGCTCTGCACAGCTCCTGACAGGAGGGGACAGCCGGGGGATCCAGGCTGTGCTCCAGGGAACAGGGACAGGAGAGGGAATGGCCAGATTGCACCAGGGGAGGTTCAGGATGGGTACAAAGGAAAATTCCTTCCCCAGAAAGGCTGTCGAGCCCCGGCACAGCTGCCCAGGGCAGTCCCCATCCCTGGAGGGGTTTAAAAGCCCTGAGGATGTGGCACTCGGGGACACGGGGCAGTGCTGGCCTGGGCAGTGCTGATGGGAACTGAAAGGTCTCAGGACTTTCCCAACCTGAATAATTCTGGAGATTCCTCCCTAATTTGTCATTTGGAGTCCTACTGATGGCCCCCTCCAGCCCAGTGCCAGGGAACACCCAGCCCCGAATGAGAACCTCCAGGTTCTCCAGATCTCTTCCTGTGGGTCTGTCTGTATCTTGGTGTGAGACACACAGAAATCTCTTTGATTTCTTATTAAAGTGGTCTCTGCTCTCCCAAAGCATTAGTGGTGCAGATTTTGGAATCCACTAACAGTGAACACCTCAGAAACTTCTCCAGGAATGTGCTCAACTGCATTCACCGGCTCTGAGGCCCTGGAAAGTAGTTTTTAAGCTGAACTCCAAGAGAATTTTTCAAAAAGCTACACTGAATTCAATTCATGACACACTATTAAGAATTATTTTACACATGAAGCAGCTTAATATGATTTAAAGGATGTAGAACTTTCCCATAGGGGGAGAGAAGCAAATCCTCCGTGAGATGAGTACCAACACAGCTGGTACTGAGGCTTACAGAACTTTGATGTTAATGAATGTGGATGGGTTGTAGAGATGGGAGAAAAGCTGCCTTTATCAGTTTTCCCAGTACCAAGCTGATAGCCATTGTAAAACTGCTTTTTAATACAGCTGTGCGGCTTTTGCCAGTAAGCCACAGGTTTCCATCACATGATCAGGTGAAAATGTGTTTAACAAAGACATGAATATGCTTCTTTGTTCATAACAAACTTATCACAAGAATAGACAAAGCTCAAATTATCACAAGAGGGCAAACGTTTAGCCAGCAACTTGTCAAAGCATTCCAGCCTGCATCTCACTGCTGAACAGACCAAGAAAGTAAAAAAAAAAAAAAAATATAATCTACATGAATACCACCTTCTACAAATAAGAAGTCAGTTTGCTTTTTTTTTTTTTTTTTTTGTAACTCTACATCTGGAGCCTGTTTGGGGCATAAAGAAAAGAGGAAAGATATTTGGAGACACTTAAATTGCTTCACTTCCTGCCGTGAATGACTATGCAGTGATTTTGTTAGAAAAGAGAAAACAATTGTTTCCCATGCTCCCTGGGAGAAGGACAAAACAGAACCTGCTGAATGTGCAGCAAAAGAGACTTCAGCTCTGCAGCACGAAAAACTGCTACTAATAATAAAGGGAAGGCAGGAATAAGGCAGCTGTGGGGTCCCTATTGCCAGAGCACAGGAAAATCCCTGGAGCACTGACCCAGGCAGGCACAAATTCACACAATTCAGGGCAACCTGGAGCTCCTGAGTGCTGAAATGCCTCTTTCTGCTCCCATGGATCACTCGGAGCAGGTGAGTCCACGAGTTCCTCCAGCCAGACAGCTCTCCAGGGCAGCTGGAGTGTGCCAAAGCAAGCAGGCACTGGGGACTTATCTCTGAGCACAGACAGGGAGAAACAGCATCTCCCAGTCCTCCCCAGGAGCTGTGTAAAATGTCAAACCTCCCCGCTGCACCCCTCAGCCTCTCCAGTTTCATGCACTCCGAAACAGCTGCTTTAAAAAGACTCTGACTTCAAAGCACAGTAAATTAAGCTCCACGTAAAGTCCATTCAGCTTTCTGTTTAATTTGATAAAAGCTCATCAGACCATTCAAGTTACCTTCTGGTCAATACTGCCTCAAGAAATCTGCAATTCAGCTACCTGTGGTTTTTCCAATATTTCTGTAAAACATTACTGACAGAATCTGTCGGCCTGCAATGCATCAGGTCTTTGCTAAACACTGTTCCAGGGCTCAAAGAAGCTTCTATCCTGCTGGGATCTCTTCATTTTCTCTAGAAGTCTTTTGGGATTTTTCTTTCCTCTTGCTCTAATGCCCTGGGGTCACAGTTGTTTTTAGACAGCATTTCTTCTCTGTTTTAACCTGATAACGCATCTTTCAATTTCTTTCTAAGAGAAAGGGATTGGTCTCAAAAACAATGGCTCAGCTCTGCCAGGAGGCTGGATGGGGCTCGGAGGCTCTGGTGGAAGGTGCAGGGTTTGGAACTGGATGAGGGTTAAGATCCCTTCCAACCCAAACCATTCTGGGATTCTGTGATCAGCTCCAGGCCAGCCAGATTTACTGTTAAGCTGGATGCTTTCAGGTCTGCTGACAAAGAGCACGAAATGCACTGACTGCAGCCCCTTCCCAGCCCAGGGGATCCCAAACCCCTCCAGCAGCAGCTCCTGGGCCCCTGCCTCCCCACCAGAGCTCACTTGGCACTGCCTGTGCCAGCAGCACCACATAAAGGCTGGTGAGGAGGTGAGAGGCACAGCAGCCTCTCCAGGTGGAAGGAGAAGGAAACGAAGGGAGCAGAGTGTGCTGCTCCATGGAGGAGCTGGCCACAAGGCTGAGCAGCACAGCTTCCTCATGGCCAGAGACCTCTGCAGCCTTCCCACCACAGCACCAGCAAGAAAAAGCCAGGAGCTTTGACCAGGTCCCAACACAGTGATGGCAAGAGAAAAAAAATCCCAGAAGATTTCATTTTAAGACTTCTTCAGTGTTTCTTATTTAAATAAAAGAAAAAAAACCCATCATTTCAGGAATCCACAGGATCAGCTTCCCATCCACCTCCCCTCTTGCCAAGTACTGACCTTGCTGCCAGCAGAGCAGTACTCTCAAAAATTTTACATTTCATACAACATAATTACAAATTACAACATTCAAATGGGAAAAAGGGTTTTTTTTTTTAATACACAGAGACCGCAGGAAAATGAAGAATATCCTATATAAATACTATCCTGTCATAGCAAAGGGGGTAACTCTACCCCAAAGTTTAATAAACCTTATTAAAAAAGGGAAGTTTTAAGCTCTGTTTTAAGCCCTTAAATCCCTAAAGACAATCAAAAGAAAACACAGGACAAAGTAGAAATACTATTGATTATGCATAATTGGTATAATTAATTTGTAATTAGTTCATTAAAATATATAGGCATTGGAATTATGCTTGTACATTTCTGGGAATATCCTGCAAGTCACTTGGGATGTGCTTATCATTTATTTGATAGATGAAACATTATTAGAAAGACAGCCCATTAAAAATTAATATGCCAGAGTAATAATTTTCTCGATCTCAGCATTCAGTTTTCCACTCAGACTCCTATTCTGCCTCGCAAAGAATTTTTATTAATTCTGTTTTGCAGAGCATGACTTGGGAAGCGCAGCATTTAGGACAACTGAGGCACAGCAGCCTTTATGCTGAGCATGCAGCCAGTTTTGAGGAACAAAATGGCAAATATTATAGATTATATACCACAGGAGTGTTCAGCACAAGATCTAATTCTCCAACTTGATTTAGGATGGAAAGGTAAAAAGCTTTGTGCTTGAAAGCAAGTAGGAAGAAACTTGCAGAGCACTGGGAGCAGCCTGGTCTGTAACTGCTGAGCATTCTTGTGCTTCTGCAGCGTGTCTGGCATCTCTCACTGTCAGAAATGGATGAGCAGACTCCAGAGCTCCCTAAACACTGCAGGGAACAGCCCCAGTCCCACCCTGGGCTGGGATCCACTGGGATCCACCATTTCAGAGGTGCTGCTCCACTTCTGTGTGGGGCAAAGTCAGGTGGGGCAATAGAGCATCACCACTTTTTAACCCTGACGCCACTTCCCTGCTCCCACTGAGCTTCCTGAAGTCCCTCCAGTGTTCCTGAAGTGCCATTTCAGCCAACAGCTACAGAAATAATTGGATCTGAAAAACCCAGGATAGTCACATCACCTCCTCCAAGCTGGGTATGCAACACCAAACTTTCCTTGAATTTCTGTAATGGACAGAGCCACTCCTTGTGTGTTCATTGCCAACAAAATCTCCCCTTCAAAAACGTTTTCCTCCCCACCCGACCTCCATCAGCACTGTGGCAGCCTAGAAAGGCTGGTCACTCACTGAGGATGAAGATGGGCCATGGCAAGACCCATCTTCATTGAAAAACACCTAAAAAAATGTAAAACTCATATTCCTCAAACGGAGCAAAATCAGCGGTGGATACACAGCACAAGCAGTATCACTTGCCATTACAAAGCTTGAATTTTCTCTTGTAAAACAAAGAGAATGTGCCTAAAAAAACACCTTTCATGTTTTAAAAAAGGGTCTCCAGGTCCTTTAAGGCACAATTAAACACTGCTGTAATTCTGTGCTTCCCAGCAAATCTGTGTTAAGAATTCCAAACACTCTCCCAGGAACCACACACAGTTTTTTTTTTTGGTTTTTTTTTTTTCCCTTGCCTCCACTGTGGCATGGACAATTATTTATTTTCTTTGCCTTGCACTCAAGGATGTGATGGATGTATTTACATAAACACACACAGATATCTCTCTATAAAAATTAATCTGCAGATGATGAAAAGTGTAAAAGATCTAAGAGGCAAATCCCAAACAAAAGAACACACTTTATACACTTTATACATAAATATCTTGAAATTATAAAGATCTGAGATTAAGTGGTTTACCACTCATTTAGAATTGATTAGAATGTATTTAAATTTAGCTGAAAGTACCACAACATTGCTCGTGTATTTGCATCTGCGAATAAGTAAATAAAAAGCCTGCTATTAAAGCCTTCATTAATTCTGATTATATGAGAACTTAAAAGCAAATCTGTGTATTACTGCTCTGTAAAGACTCCCAGCAACTCTAGAGTAGAGCTGGCACTGCAACACAACATGTGTCAGCTAAAATGACTAACAGGATCTATTTTCAGTAATCTTAAATCGCACTGCTAAAATATAGAATTAATGGGTTTGCATAATACTTCAAATATTTTTTTTCCTTCTAATTCATTCCCAATTCCTGCCTTATTGTATCAAAAAGTGAATTTTATATCACTTGACATTTATGTACAACAGTTGAACACATTTCATTAAACTACAATGTTTAGGCAGCACTCAGATGTGATGTGTATATTATTATAAAGAGTGATCCAGCTATTTTATTTCCTTATAAATATGATGACTGGAGGTTTAAAAAAATATATCATGTTGACTGGAAACATGAAGAACGTTTCATTCTGACTACAGATTTTGAGAGTTTCTTCATATTTAATTGAAGCCAGGGTTTTTGAAAGAAGGGTTCATTAATTTTAGTGGCATTTCCCTCCAACTAAAGACTTGTCTGTCAATTTCTAAGGAGTTTAACAATTAAGAATATAATCATCTCCAACTAATACCCAAGAACCTTCACTTGTCACTCTGCCAGCTGAAAAGCCATTCTAAGTTAGAACAAAATACAACAAAAAACCAACCCTGCCCAACATTTAGTCATTAAACTCAGAGTTATGGGGCACAGCTTGATGAAAGATTTTGCACTTTATCATGTCCAATAATCAGAGATTTAGAACACTCCATACTTTATAGAATTGGCCCCAAAATATATTACTTTTCCCTACAGTTCCTAGGCCCAAGTGTCAAGTCCGTTACTCAGGTATCAACATCACAAAACATTTTAAGGCGCCATGCAAGACAAGGGATCAAAGGGATTTTTAGCATTTGGTTATACAGAAAAGTATACCTGATAGTCCAAAATGCTGAATCCTAAACCATTTTTGTCTTTCTCCAGCTCAATAACCTTCACATCGGGAGACCATAATGCCAATTCCCCTTCTTCCTCCTCAGGATTAAAGTCTTCCTCAGGTTTCACCTGGAAAAGAAAAGCTCTGGTTCAAATACCATTCTGTCAGCTCTTTACAAACACTATTCCTTCAATATTTTGATTATTAATGATGCATACATGCCCTAAAATGTGACCTTTTATGGAATTAAAACTTCACTGAGCATTATGAATAGAGTTTTCTCCAGCTTGCTGCCTTGAGTAGTCCCCTGGGCACAGGCCTACACGTTTTGAGCATCAGAGCCCAACCTGGCACACAAATACCCGCGTATTAGCCTAATTAATTGTTAGAATATTACTAACCTGTTACACGTTGATGAACTTCAGCTGTCCCATTAGATGCATAAAGGAAAAAATAAATAGCATAAAAGATTTAACCACAGACAGCTAATAGAAAGGCCAGGCAATCAGAAAAGATGAGAAGCCAAGCTGCAAATACTTTTGCAAACAGGAGCAACCACAAGTGTCAGGCTTTACTTTGAGACTCCAGAGCTCCTGTGACAGAAAGAAACTTCTAAGTTTCAATTTTATTTTTCTTTTCCCTCCAGTTCTATAAAAACCTACTCAGAACACGGAAGCAATCAGCTAATGGTGGCAAGGATGTGATTTAGTGTAATTCAGAGCTCTCACTCACCTATTAAGTGTGGGGATGATGAATGGGATGTGCAGTCAGCAAAGCAGCGCCGTGATTTACCCACCTTGTCTCCCCAGGACAATGAACCTCCTCACCACCAGCCCCTGTAAACCCAGGGATTTTTGCACAGAATTTACCGTCCTTTTGCACACGTGGGCGGCGGGAGAAGCGTTACCTGCTGCTCTGGAGGGGACGCTGCCGCCACGGGGGGCTCGTCCACCCAGGACTCGGTGCCGTCGCTGAAGAGCCGCCGGCAGCACACCAGGGTGAAGGGGGGCGGCACCTCCTTGAGGAAGGTGACAGCCTCACGCCGGGACCGGCCACACAGCTGCACGCCGTTCACCTGCACAGTGGGACCGCACAGGGAATTAAAGCATGTCTGCCACATTATTATAATTTTTAATTTTTTTTTTTTTTTTTTTGGCGTGTGTACATTTTTTCCCCCAACCTGAGCCTGAAAGTCTGATTTTACCTGGGGGTTCTGGCACAGCTTGCATGGTTTTGGTAACATATCCTTCTGAACAATATATACATTATTGTAAAACTTCATCTCCAAGATCTTGTGACTACTGATTGCTGCATCGTGTCTCTAGCTTCCTCTAACTTCTTTTCTGCTCATCGCTTCTCCAAGCCTAAACCTTTCCTAGAATTCCTATTTTCTCACCTCTTTCTTTGTTGGGGATATTTTTTCAGTAGTCGGCTTATGTATTTGAATTTAAAAAGATAAAAGAATTAATTTTCCCACAATATTTTAAGCAAAAACAGGTTCTGTGCTCTGATCAAAAAACTGAAGTCAGAGCTATCACTTTAACTAGTTTAAAGGTTTGGCTCAATGACCAAGTTTTTGGTCAAAAAGTTGGGTCAAAACCACCAAGGTTTTTTCCAACCTTAACGATTCTCTGATTCTAACTTTGCCAATTTAAAATGTACCAAAGTGACTGAAACTAAAACAGATCCTACAGAAAATAGGTGAGAATGTTTGTACAGTAAGAAATAAACCAATTACAGCAAGCAAATTAACCAGAAAGGCCTGACAAGGTTCAGGCTTACCATACCATAAACTCAAGATTGTGAGTGATAACAGATCATTGTTAATGGATGTTCTAAACCACAGACTTTGAAAAAGGAAAAAAAATAGAGAGATAGATAAGATAGATAGAGATAAGAAGATAAGATAGGTAGGTAGGTAGGTAGGCAGGCAGGCAGGCAGGCAGATAGATAGGCAGATAGATAGATAGATAGATAGATAGATAGATAGATAGATAGATAGATGGATGGATGGATAATGGTGCTTTAAAAATGGGAATTTTTTTGCAGCTGTCTCATCTCTGGAAATGCCTAAGGCCAGGCTGGACAGGGCTTGGAGCAACCTGGGATAGTGGAAGGTGTCCCAGGGTGGGACTGGATGGGCTTCAATGTCCCTTCCAACCCAAACCATTCTGTCACTCTGTGACTCTGCTTCTGCAGGAAAACAAGAGGGATTCATCCTCTTTTACCTATTTTATAACCTTTATATCCTGAGGGTTCCTCTCTGCACCACAGGGGTGTCCCTAAATAGCAGCAGGTGTCATAGATCACCTGTGTTAGCCAGCACTGCAGCCCCAAAAGAGCAGGGCTTTAACCCAACTACTGCTGTGGACTCAATCCCAACACCTCATGTCCTCCAGGGATTTCTTTCAGGCTGCCTCAAGCCTCTCTCACAGCCAAATGTCCACAGTGCTGGAGTGCAGGTGCTGGTTTGGGAATCCAGCTCCTCATCCAAGCCACTGACAGCAGGAACCACAGCAAGTGGGGATCACTGAGGATTACCTTCAGCCCTTCCCTCCATACCCACCCTGCAAAGGAGCCCACACCTGATCCAAGAAAACAGCATGGAGACGTTCACCAGACATGGACACACCTTGGTACCTGTGCACTGGAGGCAGAGCCTCTCCATAAACCCCCTTCAATCTCATTCAAGGCTCCACAGCAATCCCACTTTAGCCAACATCTGCTTCCTGATCACTTCTATTTCCCCCCACACACTTTGTGCTTTTTTGCACTGCAAATACAGTTTGGACTGCTGGGAAACACCGAGCTCCTCTCCCACTCTGCATCCCAGCCAAGCAGGAAAACTGAGAGTGGTGGAACTGGCCTCCACCACGGCAAGACAAACTGCTCTGGGCCTCTTCTGCAGGAATTACAGCAAGTGCTGAGCTATCAGCCTCGTCCATTAGTTAATTATTTAAGCAGAAGGATCCACACGTAAGGATTTTTTAATGCTTGGAGAGTGGCAGCGTGGTGGAAAGCTCCCAGCAGTTCTCAGCATCCCGTGATGGATGGGGAAGAGCTGCTGTGCACCCCCAGCAGACCTGGGGACTCCCATTTCTCCTCCTGCAGCTGCCAGAAATCAGCCTCTGAGCAGGCAAGGTGCCCTACACCCACTCATTCAGCACATCAGCCCTCAAACAGCAGGGAAATGCTACAACAAAAGGGCACAAAGAAAGCAATTTACTCCTGGAAAAGAACACAGTGGAATTAGCTGCAATGAAGGGCAGGGGAGGGGTATTGTGGTGTCTGTCAAAATTCTAACACATCATTAAAAATAATCAACATTCAACTTCACTGTACATTGAAAAAAAGCAAATCCTTGCTGATCATATTTTAATCCCAAATGTATCAGGCCCAGGTAAGGCTGCTTGTTTGGGGAATGGGCTGTCACTTTTTCCACTGCAAACCCCTATTTAAGGGGATTTATACCTTGGCTGCAAAAACACAGTTTGGGCTAAACCTGGCACTTACAGCTTTAGCCCCAGAGCACATTTTTATTTTGTTGGGTTTTTTTCCCCAACTACAGAGCAGCAAAAAATTTACACTCACTAGGTCTGGGCATACCTGTGAACTTAATTCTGAGTACAGAGAAATACATAAAACTGTTAAATATACACAATTAAAGTTTCCTAAGTTACTCTACAGCACTGCATTATTGCTTTTTCTATAGTTTGTTTTTTTTTTGTTAAGTGGCCAAGCAATTTAAATGACACTTCCAGTATTCCATTAATCCTTTCCTTCAGGAATCAAGGTTTCCTCCATTAAGCAGTAAGAAAATGTTTTAGGTCTTAGTGATACCAGTATGAATTTTTGATGTTAGGGGGTGAAGAAGTAAAAGCAGAATAGCTGTACACCTAACAAATCAGTCTTTCAGAAGGCCTAATTCTGTTTCCATTAAATGTTCTTTGCATCCACTAAAGAAAGGCTCCAATATCAAAATATTCATCAAGGAGTAAGCATGCAATAAGAAATTAATGTCTTTTCACTTGCAGGCTGAGATACCAATGGACACATGTACACACACACACACAAACAGGAATTGTTTTAATTTTATCAAATAATTATTTTTCCTGAGAAAATAGGTCTGGTGTGACTCTGATAACTCCAAAGCTGCCCCAATACCTCTTTACACACATTTAAACAAACTGATGTATTTGCTCATACACACAAATATCTTTCACCACTCCACAAAAAAGTTTTATTGTGTAACTGAAACCACTGTTCCTTTGACTGCTGTAAATGTTTTAGGAGTGAAAAATATTCAGAAAGATTATCCACCACAAAAGTTTAAGCCAAACTGTGCAAAAGACTGAGCCACAGCACTACCAATAATTCAACACAAATATTATCCCTGCCCTTGTAACTCTTGATATTAAAACACTGATATTAAAACATTTCAGAAAAAAATGCCCATGAAGTCACTGAGAGGTCACAAGAATTTGACATTTTTTCCATAAATGTGGAAGGGAACACTGAAGAAAATGAATATGAAATCCAAAGCACAACTCTGCTTCCACAACTAATCTGGAATAATTCTGTTGCACACACAGCAGCCAAGCTAGAACTGAAGAGAAGAATTTTAAGAAGGCTAAACAAACAGGAAATACATAATTTTTATCTTTATTTTTTATTTTTTTACCTCCAGAAGTTCATCCTCCAGTTGCAGAAGACCAAGTGCTGCAGCTGGGCCATCTGAAGCAATGGATGAGATATAATGATGTCCATCAAAAGTGTCCAGCTCAACTCCCAATCTCAGAGTGTGGATGGGTAACAGCTGCCAAAAGATAAATAAAAATATGTATTTAAGTCTAAATCTTTATCTACCAGGATAAAAACAGATTTAGGACTCAGTAGCTCACCAAATGGAACCAAACCCACAGTAAGATGATTAAATGTTCACAGTGACCTCTCCTGTGTTACTGTCCATAACTTCTCTTTACAAACTGTTTGCACAAATAAAAACAACCAGTCTGTTCCTTGGGGGGAAAGGAAATTTGAACTGTATTCTCCAATAATTAAACTTAATGGGAAAAACATAGAGAGAAGTACCACCCAAAAGGTGAGCTGTCATCAAATCACAGAATGGTTTGGGTTGGAAGGGACCTTAAACATCATCCAGTTCTAATCCCTCTTCCATGGTGTTGGAGCAAAACAAAAAGAAAAGAAATAGAAATAAATAAAGGAATAAAATAAATTCCATAATTGCCCTAAAATCTCACCACAAAATCAGCTGTCTTACTCCTTTGGGAGCTACACTACTTCAAGGCAGAAAAAAATATCCCTGAAGTGTCCTCTGTAAGCAGTTACTAAAACTGATATCCTTTTTTCTGCAAGGGGAAATCACTGATTTTGTGTCAGCCTTTTCCCACTGGGACTCCCTAATTTGGAATTTTTCTCTAGGGAAACTCCAACCCTCAGTGCCTTAAGTCTGCTAATATCAGGAAAAGTAGAATAAAAATGATACACTAGCCAGAAAAAGCAGGAGAAATCATGGCAACCTGGGAAGAAGAGATGATCAGCAGGAGCTGCTCCTTCAGTTTGGACATTTTCTGGCTTTTTATTAGTGGAGTTCAAACACTGACTGTCCTGCTTCCCAAATTATTCTGGATATTCAAAAAAAAGAGCAATCCACTGATCCACAGCATTCCTTCAAAGCCGTGTCTGATCATGACTTTATGGCCCTTCCCCACTGAGGTGTCCCCACAAATACGTAAATGCATCACCTCTAAAAACCTCTTCTCCACAATATTAACACAGGGACCTTGAAAATCTCTTGGAAGTGAAATTAATTTAAGATCTGACAATTTAAATGAATCACACATCCCTTTCCCTGAGCCAGGATCACTACAGCAAAATCCTCTGTGGGACAAAACAGTTGTTCAGCAGAGTTTCAACCTCTGCTCCATTCTGTGCAATTAAAATACCCCAAAATTTAGAGTTTGAGGGTGTATTTTGTTGCTTGGGGTTTTGGTAATGAACTGTTAAAAGGTTCATTTGCCTGTGCTATGAAAAGGTATTGGATCAGTCCAGGAGATAAGCAGAATATTGGCAGCCTTTTTTTGGAAAATATAGAGCCACAAAACCACTGAATTCCTGAGCCACATCTGGAATTGTGTCTTACCCTCCCAGGATTACTCTGCCAACATACACCAGGAAGGAAACCACCATGTAAGCCTTACCTTTGAGTACTTCTGGAGCTCTGAATCGTCTTTAAAGGGCATATCCACATTCACAACCTAAAAATTGGACATCGGAACATTTTTCAACAGCGGGACAATAAAGACTTTACCAGAACGATGAAATTCTGGCAAAAAAACCCCAACTCATGAGTAAAATAAACTGTACTTAAACAATGTCACATTGATGCAAAATAATTTTAAACAAATGTTAGAAAAATCTTTCAGGCACAGTACATTTCCAAGTAGGAATGTGGTGATTATGCACCATTAGCAGACTCCAATATTATCCTATTCCCGGAGCCCAAATGCCAATTTTAGTCAAGTTCAGTAATCCTGTGTAAGCACAAAATGTCATTATGTTTGACACAAATACCCACACGGCCTTGCCAGTCAGAATTTGAAAGTATGACAGCTTAAGTTGTTACCTCAGGCTATAGTGCAGCCATCTCCCATCCAGACTAACCCACCAACTTCTGGCTTGAAACACACAACTTTAATTACCAAATGGGAATGGAAAGTGGGTTATTTAAACCAGGGACAGGAAATCCTTCCAGTGTCTTTTTTTAAAGATTAATAAAATGACTATGCTCGCCACCAGTTTTCTTGTACTGTCCCTCCTTAACAGAACAGATTTATCTGTAATATTAGAAGGTTATTTACTTCAATTTTAAATGTAATTAAGACAAAATCATAGAATGGTTTGGGTTGGAAGAGACCTTAAAGATGATTTAGTTCCAATTTACGGCCCAGGGTTGGAATCTGGGACACAGAAGTTGGGTGTTTAAGGAAAGCTACACTTGGTTGATCTGACAAAAACAGAGCCTTGTAAAAAAAACCAGGTAACTTTTCAAAGAGAACTTTGTTTAATAAAGATCAGACTTTTCTTTTGGATTAATTTTAAACAGTGCTTCTAGCACGCTGTTCTGCAGTACTCAGGGTGTTTTTCCTGACAGACAGGACCCATTTCATGCCCATGCATGTAACTAAATGGATTTATGACTGGCAGCTCCCCAGCCTGACACCACATGGTTCCTGCTTGAAATCTCAGCTCCTTCCACTGCCACCAAAAAGGACCAGAAGGCACCAGGGACACCAGCCCCTCTCTTCAAACAGCTATTTCCTCTCAAGATAAATACTCCTGAGAGAACCCTGTAGGCACCTTTGGGTTGAGTTCAGGGGCTGAGCGAGGGCAGTGTGACACAAGGACAGGGGTGTCACTCAAAATGGACATTGCTGCTCAACACAGGAGGCAGGCACAGGCAACCAGAACCAAAAAATGCCTTTCAGAATGGGATGGCAGGAGTGCTCCCTTCTATCATTGAAGAGGCCCCATGGTTAACATTGTCACTGCTGACGCTGGAGGAGGATTTGGAATGGTGGGGTTCACCAACTAAGCAGGATTTCATCCTCTGTGGGAAGTATGATAATGCTCAGGGAGGTAATAGCAGCCCCTGGAAATGTAAGGGTGGGAATACCAAGCAACTGAAGTGGGCAGCCAAACAGATTTATTGCATCATGTACATAATCTCACACGAGCTCCAGATCCTAAAGGAGCGCTAATGGAAGGAGGGGAAGCGAGTTTCTCAAGGCAATTCTTAAAGCTACTTTAAATCTCCCAGAGAGTGACTGGAACGATGGCTACTCCAAGTAGTAAAAATAAGTGTCTCTAAATCAACTGGACAAGCATTGCAAAGACAAACAGGGCATTTTCCTGGTGGTGGTGAGAATTTTTTAAGGCTTTGGTAAGAACGCTGTCGCGAGTCTTTTATCTGTACTGAAAAGCACAAGTGAAGTACAATTTCCATCAACTCCTCGTGACAATTCCTCAAAACAATCTTTTGCTAGGCAATTATTTAATATGAAGTGAAGAAATATCTACTAGACATTGGCACCACAAAGTTACACTATTGAGAATTACTTTGTATTTTCCCAGCATGTTTGAAAATCATTCTTTCATTCTTCAGATAAAATGGTAAGATTCGTCTGAAAACGGAAGCTCTACCCCGAGCCCTTTTTTTATTCAGTGCCCAGTAAAACAAATAGATCATGAATGAAATAATAAAAATGCCATATATTTTAAGTGGTTTCTGTGATGCAGATTTAACAGGACAGCTGATTTCCTTAAATCACTGTTCCTGTCTCGTATTTGTATAACAATAATATCTATATAAACAGAATAAAATAAAAGGGCAACACATCCCCCAACTCACTATAACATATATTTCAGCCCTGATGTTACAGGGAAGAAAATCTGATGTTACTGATCTGTTCCAAACACTGAACTGTTCTATAAACAGCCTGTGATGCTAAGCTCACAGATCTGTAATTTAAAGAAATAACATTCATGAATGTAGTTTATTGAAATAAAACATACCATAACTTCGTATTCTGGTCCCAGCAGGTTTTCCCATTTGGATTTCAGCTCATGTGCTGGAGGGAGTGGGACTCTTCCTAAGTATGAAAGTGAATATTAAATTTACAAGCATATTGTACATTCAGAAGTACATTTACTTCTAAATACTCCAATAAAAATTCAGTGTAAATAAAAGATTAGAGGGAATAATCCCCAAAAGGGAAGCGCATTAAGCTGAGTCTATCAAACAGCACAAATCAAAAATGTCTTTCTTAGGAAAACAATGTAAAATGTCAGCTCCTGTAAAAGTGTGATTTATTCAGCTGAGAGGCAGAAGAGGTGATGCTTGGTGATGAGATGTGAGTTCTGTACCATGCAGAACTGTAAATAAATCATTCTTTCAGGATGCAAAACAAATTTCACGCGACTTCATCGTTTGTTGCCGTAAAAACGCTTCCCACTCCAGGGAAACATCATCTCCCACCCAAATGAGCCCCCTCAAGAAGGAAAACACCTGACAAGATATTGCTGTTATCGAGGGGCTGTGTCAGCACAATGCAGGCACAGACTTTATTTATACATTTGGCAGGTATAAAGCCTTGTCTGCTTTAATTAGGCCAGTAAGTAACATGAGCTTTAATATAAGCTCCAGTTCTAAACCAGTCTTCCGTGGGAACTTGGCTATCTTGACATTTATATCTTTTCAGCTTTCTTACTTATGCAACCAAGGCAGTTGGTTACAGTCCTGTAAGACAATTTGACAGAGCTAGACAGCAGAAAATGACTGGCTGCCCTGTGTTTGACCTCGGCCAGAAGCTCAGCTCACATATAAAGTTCCAGGCTGGAGCAATGTGTAACTGGTAAGAATCAAGCTCTACAGCAAATTCCATCCAGCAGCGACAGCAGCAGCATCTGGGGGCTGAATTACCAAAAACTAGGAGGTTTTTTTCCCCCCCTGAATGACTTCAGTAGTTTGTCAGATGTCTAGACAAGGCACAGACCACTCCGTGTTGCTGCTGCGTCGCCCTGAAATGCAGAATGTAAAGCACAACTCAGGCTCTGCACACAACCAGTGAGTGAAATACTCACTGGGGGAGTTGTGAGGACACCACGAGGAGCTCAGAGCCCAGCAAGAGCAAAACCCTGCACACATGGCATTGTCAGGCTGCCTCTGCTTTCAGCACCTCTGCAGACTGCAAAGACAGAGCTCTGCAATACAATCCTCATTACACACTTCTGTAACTTTGAAGTTTTCCACTCAATAAAAAGAAAGATTGGAGTTTACTTCTACGACAGCACAGCCCAGCCCTGCTCTCTCCAGCTCACTTTCAGCCATGCCAGACAGGCAAATTCTGTCGGAGAAACCCCACTGCTCAGAGCCCAGCAACTGAGGTGTCACTTGGAAATATCCAGAGGATTTTCAACCTACAGGCTCAAGCAGACACAGATATCTGAGAATTCCAGCAATCCTGATAGCTATTTTCTGCTACCAAAATGACACCCCACCAAGATTAAAAAAATTGGTTTATTACACAGCCCAGAGTTGTCTCTGAAATAAATTATCTCCTTAAAAAATAATGGGAAGACCAATTGCCTTAAAATTCACAACTGCTAGTTAAGTTTTTTTTAACTTAATTAGAAATTAAAGTTTCTAATGTGCGACTTATGATCAAGCACAGGCTGATCACTGTCTTTACTTCTGAACTGTATCAAAACCAGAACACCAGTGCATTCTTCTGCTCCTTCCATCTGCAGAAACACAGAGGGACAGAAATTCCTGAGTCTCTTTTTCTGCTATTACAGAGCTACAAGAGTGTGAGCACACAGGACCTAAGCACCTGAAATCCACTGCGCAGCCAAATATAGATTTCAAGGTTCATCAAGAGTAATGAATCTCAGGGTCAAGCTCAAAGTTCAGTTCAGCAACTGTAAGCTGTGTTCAGCTGGCTGAATACAGATTTTTTAGTCACTTCCAAAACACATTACCAAAATCTACAAGTTGTACAGAGCAGGTGCTGATGCACGTCTCCATTTGAAGTTTTCCCCTTTCTTTCTTTCTTTCTTTCAAATACACTTTGAAATCTCTGCTCGTGACTTCCTTAGAGCTGTGGAAATGTGGGCTGAAGGGATTTGGATTGAATATATTCAATTCCAGTGGCATCACTCAACTCACTTACAATGTTCCTTTTTCCCCCAACAGCTTTTTCCACATGGCAGTTAATAGGAAATTTCTTTCTAGTCTCTCATCCAGCTGAATTCCTCATGACCTAACATATGTACCATGTCTCCTATAATGTGCAAGGCCTCAGAAATGAAAACACTTCCAGGGACAGCTTTCATTAGCAACAACTTTTCAGCATATTTAGCCTGTCCTTCTGCCTGCGCTTCCAGGCAGTTTTTCATTTCTAATTAGCAAGCAAAAAGCAGAAACCACAAACCTATTGTAAAAATCATCTTTTCTGGTCAAAATCGTCAGCTTCTTCAGAACTGGGGACTTTTTTTCTCACAGCTTGCTCCTGCTGTCATGAAGTTACTACACAAGGGTGCTCTTCATTGAAGCCCTTCCTTTACCTGCCCTAGTGCTGGGGCTTTTTCCCCAGGCATCTCTTGAGCTTCTGACTGCCAGCATTGTCCCTCTGGGTTCTGAGTCCTCCTGCAGGGCAGGATGGAGCAGTTCTGCCCAGCCTGCAGGCTTGCAGAGGCTGCAGCTGTTAAATTCATTGCCTGCACTCTGCTAGCACAGAGTTTCAGGCCTCGTGCACGTTGCAGCCCAAACCCTGCTGCCTTTGTACCAGAACAGCTTCAGCATGGCTTTGCCTGGCCAGAATTACTATTTAATACCTCCCCAGGAAACACAATTTAATAAGAATTTCACACAACTGGGCTTAAAGGGAAGTAATACGCGTTTTATAAAACATACCTTTCACATTAAACTTCTAAAAGCATTTCCAGAGTTTAGTCAGAGCCTTAAATTAGCAGTATTTACTTTAGCACCATTATAATGAAGTGCCCATCACCACATCCAAAATAAGCACCTATCTTTGGAATTCAAACTTGGCCATTAAATTCTGTTCCAAGGTGAAATCTCATACATCGTATTTCTGCAGGAGTAAAGTATGCATACAAGTCCCACAGTAAAAAAAAAACTAAAAACTGGTAAAGTGACACAGGACAGACAAAGTGCTGCTCTTTTCCAGCCCCTGTCATAGCAAAACAATGCTTTGAGAACCTCAACTCTCAGCTACTCAACCACCTCTGTTCTGGCTTCCTATTTCTGGGAACACGCAAAAGTCACAACAAAGGATGTCTGGTTACAAGGCTTGGACAGAAAAGTAAAACAGAATGGAATATAGGAACTGCTACATTTCTCTCGTTTCCAGGTTGTCTTTAATACTGACAGATCTTCAACAATCACAGCAGAATTGCTATTCATTGACAGCCGTAATTTAGAATCCTCTATTCCATCTACATGTCTCAGAAACTACAAGGCATAAGGATAATTTATGCTGACTTTAACACAAGCTGTATAAATTCACCCAGAATTCCTGTAGAGGAGCCCAGAAATCTGTGGGGGAATCGAAGGTTCTGGAAAGACCTCCAGCCTTGGTTCCAAAGTGAGCCAAAACCCAGAGCAGCCCATGCCTTTGTGACCTGCCCTTGTGCCTGAATGCCATTTGCTAAAAAAATGCCTTTTCTGAACTCCAGCTACACCCAAGACACGAGTTCTAATGAAGCTACTGCAGTGCCAAGAGAGGAAACTGCAGCATGTTCAGAGATGATGGAAACCAGGAGAATATTATGAAAATACTTTGCAGGAGTCCTGAGATGTGTGAGGGCAAGAAGATCACAGAATCATTAAGGCAGGAAAAGATCTCTAAGATTATCGAGTCCAGCCATGAAGATGGGTGTGACTGAGGTAACACTGATCAGGAAATAAATATGAATTCCCTGCAGGTCCATCTCCTGGTGCTGCTCACCCAGCAGGCCCTGGTAGCAGAGGAGGATGATAAATAAAGTCTCTCCCAGGAGAAAACTGCACACCTCAGGTCATCAGTGCAGGACCAGGACCACAAAGAGGAATCACTGAGCTGGAGGCTTTCAGCTGTTCCTGAGTACCAAAAGAGCTGCACCACCACTGACTGTAACCTTAAAAAATCCATCCCTAAACAAAGGGGACCACTGCTGCCTTGAAAAGGGCAAATTTTACAAGAAGATCCAGAGGATTGCAAACCCTGAGATATCTCAGAACCCACTCTCAGCAGACCTGTGGGCTGTGGAAAGAGTTGGTTAGATCCCAGAGATAGATCTTTACTTCAGAAAGATGTTTTAAGCCAACCCATCAGTGTTGAAAATGGATTAAAGATGGTAGCCTCTAACCAGACCCACGAGAGGCACTGCAAGGTGCCCTATCTACCTGCTTGATGCAGACTCTGCTGCTTTTCACTGTGAAGATTATCCTTCTGTTCTTGTTTTCCCTCATTCCTAGGGGCCACACTAATTTCAGGCCCTACAGCTCCAGGGGACACAAAGATTGGAACAAATGGCTGCACTGTGAAAACAGATGAAAAAAACCCCAAATCATATGCTGCAAAATAAAGGAAGTAGTAACACCACTTCACTAATTCCTTCTTTTTTTTTTTTTTTGTGGGGTGGTTGCATAGGAGTTTTGCACTGAATTTTCCTGAATCTCTCATTTTAGTTTCTTTCCATTCCTCCTTTAAGCATCTTCATTTTCTACAGCGAACCATTAAAATAACTGAGGATCCTGTGGTATCCAGTCCTGAACTGTTAAATGAGGTAACTGTAAATTGAGTGAAAAATAAAATCAGTTGCTAGAAAAACAAGAATTACCTCTCTCTGAAGGTGTTTCTGAGGAAAGAGCAAAGGAAGGTCTCCTTCTGAGCAAGGTGAGACGTACAGTCTGTCCCGTGTTCCGCAGTGCCTCCACCACTTCTTGGTTGGTAAAACCCTGTATGTTGACTCCATCAACCTGAAACAAGAAAATTGTAGCAAATAACAGTAATTGTGCTGCATTCTCAGGCTATGTTGTGGAGTATCACAGGCTGTAAGCAACAGCCACGTTATTTAGTGCAGGAATTACAGGGTTACTCTCCCAAGACAGCAATATTTGCAAAACAATCTCATTAAATCTGTTACATTTCACTGATGAGAATTTATTTCCAAAATGCATTCTAAAAGGAAACACAACAGTAATTTCTTCTTTCTGTTTTCGTGGGGACAACCACAAAGCAGAATTTACTAATCTGATACAAGTATGCACAGATTTTTCCTTAATTTTTTTTGCTTACCAAAACCAGCTTGACAAGGACTGTGCATGAAGGTTCCAAGCAGGGTATCCAGCCTGGAACTCTGTTCAGTTCATTATCACTTCTGGTTTTCTCATGGATTTCTAACATGCCCCACACAAGCCTCTACAAACAACTGTCTGTGCAATCCCCCCTAAACAGCCCAATTCTTACATTATCAGGTATTTTAATTTGCACCCAAAATACTCTGTTCAGCTCACTGTCAGACCATGCACCAATAGGGCCTTTCCTGCAGATAAAAGGTTATATTAATTTTTGCTCCCACAGAGGAGAAGCTGACTTTGGAAGGTCTGGCACTGCACACATTTTAAAAGTAATTTAAAATCATATCTCTATAAATATTATCTCTTAAAACAAAAAGACTGTGGAATTCATTCCTGCTTGTGCTGTGAATGCAAAATTGGCTATTATTCAATTCACTGTTATTCAATGGTTTTTCCATTTTTCTACACATAAAGCTTGGGCTTTTAGACCTAAATTGTGACCATTAACATTTTGATTGTATCCACACTCCAGAGCCATTAAGGAACACAAACAATGTGCCACATCTTGCAGAATCTTAACAATCCTCGAGTCCCATTCAATTCAAGTAGAAGTTAATGCTGCTTATCTTTACTGCAGGCCAAAAGCCAAGATTCTCCACTCTGAAACACTTTAATCCAAATGCTTGCCTCTTTCACAGTTAACTACTATTTACTATTTCTTTGAATATAAAATAATACTTTAACCACAGCAAGCCAAAGCTCATTTCTGTCACAAGCCTACCTAAACAAACACGAACCTCCAAATTATTTCTTCTGCAAAGCAGAGGAGGTTTAATTAATTTTAGAAAGTCTATGTTGTTCTTTTAAGAGGGATGTGAAATGTATTAGCTCTACAGCAATATATAAGCAGAATATTCTACTTACAGCAACAATTTTGTCATGAACATGAATTTGGCCATTGTGGTCAGCAGCACTCCCAGGTATGATACTTTTCACAAAAATCCCTGAAGGTTCTGTTGGGGAGGGAACAGAAACAAGTCACTGCATTAACCTAATTTGCTTCTTTTCTTATTAAGGTTTTTAATTCCAGCTTTTTTTCCCACACTTCCTTCTGCCCATAAAGTGATGATTCTGTAAACCATCACCATCTGCACGTTACAACTCCCACAGCCTGACACAAAACTGAGGATTTCTGGTGGAAAAAAACCCAGCACTGACACAACCACCTGTACACTGACCTCAAATATTTTCCTTAAAATGGCTCACAAAAGGCCACCTCCTCCGTGGATTCATCCTTGTGCTTACCCAGGCTTTAAACCACAATCACTTAAATCCATGCTGCGTTTGATTTCAATAGGACTAACTAAGCTAAAAGTAAAGTATGTGCTTAAGGACTTTGATCAGGACTTCAATCATCTTACAGCTAAAGAATTTAGTACTTTAAATCTTAATGAAAAAGGATTTTTCCTTAAAAAAAAAAAGAAAAGAGAAGAGAAACATGGAAATCAGAAAAGCTGTCCTTTGTCATGTTTGCAGTTTGATTATTAGTTCTAACTCCCAATGAGAACAAGGAAATAAAAACAAAGAAAAAAACCCCAAAAAACCCTGAAACACTAACACTTCCCTTTCACAAACTCCCACTAAATACAAGATGCTGATCTGTAATTCCAGTGAATTTCATGTCTAGCACAGGCAGGAGCCATTCATTTTCCCCATGGTCAATAAAGGGTATTTGAGAAGCCCCTGACCAACATTTTCCTAAATCCTGTGCAACTCACCTATATCACATGCGCCAGCATATCCAACAATTGTTATTCCCAGGCTTTGCCCATTCTTTTTTATAAGTTCAACATCATAGGTGTCAAAAAAGTTGTCATTATCCTATAAATAAAGCACAAGTTAGTAAAAAATTCTCATAATTTCCCACTGCCATTACAATATTGCAGGTTAATTAAGACCTTCAGAAGTGAGAAGTGATTTTGATTTTCCTTTTGTTTAAATGCAATATAAATTCATTTGTAAAGTCCCCACAAAGCTGGCCCTGGGATGTCTGTGCAACTCTCCTGTGAGCAGTAAAAATCAGAACTGCAAGGCAAGAGTTCAAGCAGGGAACAGTAAAGACACTGGTGAGACCAAAAGAGAAAAACAATCAAGCACATAAATCTGGGATTGCAAGGGATAAATTGAAATACATAGAGTTGTTTTCTTTCTGTAATCAGATACAGAGCAATGAGATCAAAAAGAAGATGATGAGAGTAAGGTCTGTTAAAGTGATGAAATCAAGAGGGATCCTGTCGCTGCCAACAGCAAAAAAGGGACTGGGAAAATGGAAAACATTTCATAAGGGAGTGAAAAAAGAGAAGTTCAATCAAATGCTTGCCAAGCATCAGCTTTGGAAGGACCCATATGAAAAGCAGCCATACCCATTTCACTTCTCAATGAAGGGAAATCGATGGGCACTATCTCCTTATCACACACACCTCCCTCCCCCAGCAAAGTCATTAAGCTCATTAAATGCCTTCCAACTCCCTTGCTCCATAAGAGGCTGATGGAGATGAAGATAAGTTTGGGTGCTGTCACTTATCTGCAGTAAACAAGCCCAGAGCAGCACCTGGAATGGAGCTGTGGCCTTGAGAGCCTGGCTGTTTTCATCATCAAAAGCTCCTCAGAGTCAGTGCTCTGGCTACAGACATTTCTCTCTAAGTGACACTCCTGCTAGCATGCAAAATAATTGAAATGAAGTCCAGAAAAATCGAAGTGCAAAGTCCTAAATACACTCAGCACAAGCTGGCTGCACTCTGCTGTCACTATTTTGGACGGTACAGATAATAACATTGTTTTCTTGTGCCCACACACAGAAGTGGTTTCAGTTATTCTCTACTGCAGGAAATTCAAAGAAAATTAAATATGAATATAAAACTGAAAATAACTAACCACCTATTAAAAATGGCTTTCTGCTGGTTTGCAAAAAAGAGAAAAGGAAAATATTTTCCACTCCAAAGCTCACAGCTAGTGAAAGTACTCATAAACCAGAGAAAAACTAGATTATAGGGATAAGTTCCATTATAAATCTGACACAAACTGAACTGGGGATCATTGAAATCATCACTAAATTAATAAATACATTCAGATTAACAACTAATCCTGTCTTTGCAAATTCCTCCTGGCACCAGGAAGAGGAGTTTCTTCAGATCTACACACGAAGGCACTGTTTAGTTCAGAAAATGATTTTTTCCCCCTCTAAACTGCATAGCAGGAACACGAAGGACACTGAAAAGACACCAAGAAGGAATCACAGAAAGGCTGCAGCATTTACAGTGCTCAGGGCTGAGCAGTGGCAACAGGAAGAGAGAAAAACAGTATTTTGTGGAGGAAACAAAACTACGACCACTACAAAAAAAAAATTATTTATTTTGCCCCTAATATGTGCCCTGAAAAATATGATCCAGTCAGGAAAGAAGAGCCTCATAACAGTGCTGATTCCCTTGGAGAGCCTCTTGTCAAATACTGGACAAGTCCGGTGCTCAGACTCCAGCCTTAGGGATGCAGATCTCCCCTCCCATCTCCTGGACACTGCACTGATCCCTCCTGGGGAACCCTGGGGGGAAAAGGAGCTTCGAGAAGGACCCAAAATCCTTGACTGACACAGCCACAGCATTTTCCCAGGGGTGTAAAACACAAATCTGCCTTTGCAGTGACTGTGCCCAGTGAGCAAAGGGGTGAGTTTGGAGCAAAGTGACTTCTACTCTGACCTTTAAAAACAGTGCTTAAAAAAAAAAAACAAATCAAAAACCAACCCAGCTCTCTCCACTCATATTTAAGAAACTAAACAAGAAAGAAAAGGCTACTCAGATTCTACACCTAAATCTAAGCAGCACAGTAGCAGCAGATGGTACACAAGCACAGCTTTGTTTATGTTTCGAGACCTACTGTACACTTAGTGTAGCATTTGTTGATTTTAATTACTCAAAACTGAAAAGAATGACTTCAAAAACAAGAGACTTTGATATGACCATGATAAGATTTGCTAAAACAAGTTTCAAAATTTTTAGATATATTTCCTATCACAGGCAGTAGCGTAGACTATGAAAACATTACACTTATGTTTCATAAAAAGATGATTGTGCTGAATAATTCTGGTGTGGCTCTCTGGATTTCAGACTTAGGGAAATTCACAGTCCAGTTTTAAATCAACTTACAAATGATTGATTAGAAAAAATGTAACGAGCTAAGAAGAAGAACTGAAAGTACCACTTATCGATAATGTTTATGGTCTTGGTAATTAAATCAGCCACTCTGAAATAAATTCTGTAAAGCTGGTCATTCCAATCCCAAGATTATAGGTATTAATAAGATTGAGGAAAAAGGGGAAAATTATAGAAGGCAGGGCTGCAATAATAACCACTTAAACACAAGCATATATCTGGAAACTAGAGAGGAGAAGCACTTTAGGGCCCAAGAACTCTCTGTTCTCCCCTTCCTTTCTGATCACAAGCCACAAACACAGTTAAAAATGTCCCAAGGAAGCAGCAGATACTCACATTTCCATTTGGAAGGGAAGGCAATGTGCTGACTGGCCAGCTGAGGGGAGCTGGTGGAGCCTCCATGAATTCACACTTGGGGTCCCTCGCCACGATCATCCTGACAGAATTCCCACAGTTCCTGAGCACTTGGGCAACCTGCTCACTGGTCATGCCCTGCACGTTGGTCCCTCCAATCTGCAGGATGTGGTCTCCTGTCCGCAGCCTCCCGTCCTTCAGAGGCAAATCAAATGGCAAAAAGTGTTTCCAGTCCATCCACAAAGTATCTGTTCCATCACAAAACTGAAACTGTGCAGGGGCATCTTCATGGCCATGAGAACCAATGTGAGAAAATGCCAGGAAAAATGACCACCATGGCAACATTTTAAATAACTCAAGGACTCGTTTGCACAGTTATGTGCTGTTTTTCCCACTGTTTTGCTCATTTAGGAGAAAACAGGCAGCAACAATGTTTTATAATCTCACAGATTGTTGTGTGTTCTGTTTCACAGAATCCTCCTCATCATTCTAACTCAGGTAGGAGTTAGAATATAAGCACAGCATTTTGATTTAGGAGTTTTTTAGAAAGTTCTTCCCTCATACTTCTATATTTTTGGCCTGGCAATTTTTTTTCTCATGTGACCAGCTCCAACTTCAGTGAGTAAATCCACTGAAGGTAACAAGACTCCACACAATCCATTTTTTACCTGATAATTATGATTCATGACCTACATCATCGTTCCCATCACAAGCAGGAACTTCTAGCACCAAATTCTCAGCTGGTATTGATCAGCACAGTTCCACCACCTTTGGTGCACTGATTTATACAGCAATCACAGAGTTATTCTCAGAACCAACTCAAACTCATTTACAAACTCATCCAATTTTAACATGCACATGCCTCATTATTTCACATGTTCTTAATGATGTCTCATTCAGCTGAGAATGATGTGGTGAGTTCTTAGCTTATATGCTTCATTGGTAGCCAAAACACTTTATTCCTTACAGCAAAACAGGTGCTAGACAAAAATTAAAATATACTCATTTGTACATGGCAGGTTCAGAGGGAGATGGTTGAGAAAAAGCCAACATTTTCCAATAAAGCTCTCCAAATTCCCAGCTTTTATTCCATCCTGTACTAGAGGAACTACTTTTGCCTCTCTCTTTTGTCTGCAGGAGTTCTGGTCCTCAGATATTTTAACTTATCAGGACCAAATTTGCTTGGAAAATCTGAATCTGTTTGGCTACTGCAAGTGTTCTAGTCCAGAAAAGCAGCAGCACTCAGCACCGAGTCTCTAAAGACAAACAATCAGAGGTGCAAACTGTGCCTGCGCAACTTCAAAGGGCTTTACACAGACCTAAGTGTCTCCTTGAACTGGTCAGGCTGCAAGGCAGGGATCAAACCCCCCTCCACTGAAACCCACTGAAAACAGGACATTTTCAATCTCTAAACTGAATCTTGCATTGCAGTGACTTTGGGAGGGCAGATTTTCTTGCCTGACAGTTCACTTGGAGAGTTTGTCTCCATGGGTGTTGCAAAATGTGCCAAATTCTACAGAGCATTTGTCCTGCCCCAGACCGAGCAAGGGCTGAAAATACCAAATATCAGACAACTTTTCAGAATTTTTGCATGCTCAACAATGTTACAAAAGCCAAATCTTGAAACCCACTGGAAATAGGACGTATTCAATCTCTAAACCAAATCTTGCATTGCAGTGACTTTGGGAGGGCAGATTTTCTTGCCTGACAATTCACTTGGAGAGTTTGTCCCCACGGGTGTTGCAAAATGTGCCAAATATCAGGCAACTTTTCAGAATTTTTGCACGTTCAACAATGTTACAGAAGCCAAATCTTGTCTGAGGAACAACTTAATTTATATCAGGTGCTGACTGTTTCCTCAATCATACCTTCAACCTTTATTTATTTATGAAGCACGTGTTGGCATTCAGACTTTGATGCTACCAGCTTCCTTTTGTTTAAGTATATTAGTTTATTTTAAGACTGTCAAAAGCGGTTAATTATACTTTGCAATCAAACAAGAAGTGACATAATATAACAAATTACCCGATCTGCTAATCCCCCAGGAACAATTGTTCTTACAACTACTCCACTCGACTTTCCTCCTACAATTCCAAAGCCTAATCCCGAGCCATCGTTAATCAGCTCAACGTCTTCGACATGGCCCCAGTGAATCTGCAATTAATAAAAACAGGAGATTTTAATTTTGGACCATCGTTAACGTTTCTCGCTTTCACGTGCAGCAGGAAGGGGAGGAGGAGAATTAATCAGAGCAGTTTTCTGTCTCCACCCCACAGGCTGGAGGATCTGTGGGATTCTGTTCACTCAGCTCCATTTCCTCATAAACGCGCAGTGGGATTTCTCATCTGTTTTTAAACACGCATTTCTGTCCTCCACTCTCAGGGTAACAGGATACCAGGAAAAAAGCTTGACTTAAAAAAAGCAATTTTAAGGTTTTCCTGCCAAAATGAAAAGCATCCTTTTGGTTTTTCATAAATCCAGAGTACTGCAAACAAGAGGGAAAAACAGAGGCAAGGAGCTTGCACTGGCCCAGTTTTCACTCAGCCTTGCCCAAATTCTCATTTCTGTTATTTCACTTACACACTCTGAACACCCCCATTCAGCACTGAATTAATAGCACAGCACAATATTCTGCCATACTGGATTGGAAGCAAATTTCTAAGCTACACTCCACCATGACCTTATGTTCTACAAGACAATCTGAAAATAACAAAGCTGTTAAGCAACCCAAACCCAGCCAATGTTTCTGTCAGATTAATATCTCATACAGGCCCAAATGGAGCAAAGTAGGCAGATTTAAGTCTTTTGCGAATAAAGGATTTATTAGCATACTGAAAATCTTTGCCAAAGCCAGTTAAATATCATAAAAGAAGTTTAAAGACCCCCTGCAGAGATATATATTTGTATTTTATTTTGTTAGTCTGCTCAGTGCAGGTCTTTCAATGAAAAAGCAGTTAAAATTTAATTCTTTAAAATTTTCAGCGCAATAAACAATATTGATTATCCACTAAAACCTTCAGATTTCACTACCTCTGTAATAATCATGAGGGAAATAATTGCTAAGAATAAGGAAAAACACTGCTTTTACCCAGATTTTCATCAAAATCTACTAACATCATAAATTCAGATTCCAGTATTGCAATCCCTGGATTTAGGTGTGCAGTTTGTCCGAATTCAGGGAAGCCACCTGGACCATATGGGTGGAACACAGATGGAAGTTCAGCCCTGTTTTATTACATGTCCCAGTGACAAGCTCTCCTTTGTCACAAAAACAAAAGGCTTCCCAATCACTGAAATTTGCAGATGGAAAGAAAAAAAAAACACCAAAAACCCCAAGCTGATAAATAAACAGGGACTGAGAGGTTCTTTAACAGATAAATTGTGTTTGTTTTTTAAAACAAAGACAAGGCTTTTTGGTGTGAGCAGTGCCAGTTTAAATTGGTTGGGCTGTTCCAAGCAGTGCTCATGGCAGGTTATGTTTACTCTCTTTTAAGAGGTAATCAGAGCATCTTTAATTGCTGAGCACAAGTAGGTTTCAGCTGGGTGTTCTCATAAAATGCTTCAATCAGCCTGTGCTGAACAGACCCTGCTGATAAGAATATGGTGATCTGCTAAAGCTTCTGCTATCCCATAAAAACCCAGGATCTGTTTTATAACAACTCCACCACGCAGCTTTGCAATGGAAGCTCTGTGCTTACTGCACGGTGAGTCTAAATGAAATGTCATCACACATAAAATCTGATTAAAGGAAAAAATCCCTCTATGTAAAACTTGCTAACACAAACCCTTCAGAGCCACAGGGGAAAAAAAAAAAAAAAAAAATAAAAATCCAGTCCAGCTCGAAACCTGATTTGGACAGTATGACAAGAACTCACAGTCTCAGGTGGATTTACATCACTGAACAAGGCAGTTCTGCTGTTCCCTTGAAGTGGCTCCCGAGCCACCACCAGATGCAGGGATCCTGTGGATTGCTGGAGGAGGGCAATGGCGTGCTGATGGGAAATGTTCTGATCCAATGGCGTGCAATTAATGGCCAGTATGTGGTCATTTTCCCTCAGTCTTTGATCCCTTAACAAAACATTGAAAGCAATTTTTTAATGCAGCACAGTGACTTCACGTCAGGCTCCTGTAACTGAAATGTGAATAGGAAAAACACGCAGTCCTTCAAGGTTAAATGTTTATGTGCTTTAAAAATCTGCTTATTAGGGTGCCTTCACCAGCTTACACACTCCATTCCACCCACACTGTTCCAAACTGCCCAGCCACATTTCGCTCCAGCTTTGCCATGGTACAGAAATTTGCTCACTTCTTTACTTTGCTTCTGTGCAAAATTTAATTGCAATTCCCTTATACTTTCCTGATGATATTGAACTACAAAGCAGAAAAAAGTATTTTTGTAGTTACACAATGAACTAGGAACTATTCTTCACTATGTTTCACTACGTGATGCCATCTCTAAGAACCCACAGCTCAGGCTTTGATGCTGTTTGGTATCACTATTTATTCTAAAGATTGATGCGCTGCATATTTATATTTTACTTAAAGTTTATAGTGTCAAGCTTCAGACGTGAAACTTTCTTGGAGCAACACGCAGTTCAGTTGCTACCTTGAGATAATATAAATTTCACAGTTAATTCACCCCAGTGATGAATTTAGATTTGTGACAAGAGAGAAACCATCACTCATCTCCTTTGTTAAATATTCATTCTGAGCACGAGACCAAACTGTTACATAGACAGACACTGCCTTCAAAACTCTGTAGGAATCCAAAAAAAGTCTCCAGGAGATCTTGTCTCAGAAGCAAAATGGGAAGCATGCTGGGGAAATTTATAAACTCCCAAACAATATAACTGCACATCTTAACTAAGGCGTTTGAAACTTCCTTTTTGTCGTGCCACGTTTAAGATGTTTCTCAGAAATCACTTTCTTCGAGCACTAACCATATTTCAGATTCTCTCATCAAAGAAAGTGAGCAGCAGGTCATCAAATCCTAAAGTGAGATATTCACCCTCCTCTGACATCCGGATCAGTCCATCTGTCTCCACTTTGAAAGAGCCTTAATATGCTTTTCTTTAAGTGTTCTCTGGTGTGTTCTCTGCGGGCCCATCGCCATTATCATTCCAACCTCTTCCCACTCTTTTTGTCATCCTGTGTTGGCACTTCCTGACATGTGTTATTTAAAAAGTGACACCAATGACTTGAAATCTAGACACATTTTTCTTGAGACATAATTCCAAGCACTGCGTTCATCTCATGCCAACTCTTGTGGTTTTACAATCGCATTTTATTTTTAAAGGATTGCTCTGTCTTTTGTTGTTGGGTGAAAACCCACAGACAATACAGGAAGAAACTGCCTGAAGCCTTGAATCTATGATGACATCTGTGCAGGGATCTGTTGGGAGGAGTGGATCTAAATTTACACAGGAAACAAACAGTAAAACCAACTATAAATAGGGTATTGTCAGAGGCATATAAATAAAGGGAAAAAAATCTTTCAGGGACACAATGCATAAAAATTAAAACAGAATCTAATTTTTATCTTCTTTGTATTCTTTTCTGAGTTTTCTTTTGGTTTTTTAATCAGGACTCAGGATTCTCCAAAGTGAGTCATGATTTCTGGAAATTCCATTTATGAATGGTTCGGAAATTTAAAACTCATCTGAAAACCTGATCCTCAAAACACGAGTCCCTTTCAGCTGAAAAGCCAGAATTCAAGATACCACCACCAAAATATCCCACCAGATAACCCAGACAAACATGTTATTCTGATTGAGTTTTCAACGTGAAGGTCATGACTTTTCCCTCCACAGAAAATACAATTTTCCAACACAATTATGAAGATCTCACCTGTCAGCTATGCTTCCTGGCTGGACCTCCTTGACAAAGATACCAACTTCTCCCAGGCTGGGATTTTTAAGGGCAACCACGCTGAATCCAAGCCCTCCAACAGAAGGTTTATCAATCGTTATTGATTCTATCTGTCTTCCCTAATAAAACAGAAGATAAAATGATTTACTAATTTTCAATGCAACAGAATGAGCTAGTTGAAAATTTATGAACACTGGAAGAATTATTCTCCTCCTAAGACTAAACAAAGGCAAAATACTGAATATGTTATTTCTATAAAAGCTCCTCCATTTATTATTTTTAATATGGCAACGTATTGGATATGCAAGCACTCTGAGGTTCTGAAACCTCAGGGAATTTAAGAGCTGCTTTCACACTTCATTCACATTATGAGATGAATTCCAAACTGGATGAAAACTATGAACGAAGTGCTGTCTAGAGCAATATATTTGGGATTTCTGGAAATGCTGTATAGCTAAACTAAATTACTTGTCTTTTGGCTCCCCTTGCTTTTAATGCTGATTTTTAGGTGTGCATTCAAAAAGCTGCAGCTTTTAAATAAAGAAATTAATTTCCTCCCCCTCCCTGCAGCTTCACACTTAATGCTAAAAAAAGTTTGCTTTTGCAACCGCCTGTTTTTCAGTTCTAATACAAAATTGCTGGGGTTGTTTACTGGGAAATATTACTGGGAGAATGCACTGCTATCACAGCTCTTTTATTCCAAATAAGGTGCAGCCTTTACTGCTAAATCTTATCTCTGATGAGTTAATGACACACTAATGAGAAGAGTAATGCTCAAAATATTACAGCTACATTAAGGTAGTCAATTAGCAACAGTTACTTAATACAGAAAGGCATGACTAAGCAATTAAATTAATGGTTCAAAATAACACAGAACAATACATTTGTGGTATAAATGCCAATCCCACATGGGTGGATGTCTGCACCTGTGCAAATTCTTAGGGAATTTGGTACATCTGCATCTGCCTGGCAAAGTTAAGCATACTAAATAAAGAGTTAAATAAAATATTATATGCTAGGTTTTTTAATCCTTTGCACTGTTCATAAAGTTGGTACATTTCCAATTTAAAATGTACTTGATAAACAAGTGCCTCCATCAAAACAACTTTCTGCTGAAAATGTCCATTTTCAATTAAGTGTCATCAAATACCAAAAATGTTTTCTGGCAGCTGAAACTTCCTTACTACGTTGGTGTGTTTGGTAGAAAGTAAAACAGAAAATTGGCAATGGAAGTTAAAAAAACAAAACAAGCCACCAAGCCACTTCCTATTGCTGACATTATCTTCCAGAGGGAAAAGCTCTCAACACTTCTACTCTCTCCTGGTTAGGAGGCACCACGCTTCCAGACACGCAACAAAAAAAGCAGCGTGAAATGCTCCAAAATGAAAAAAAAAAAAAAGTTTGGTTCACTAAACCTTAGAGCCTTACCTTTGCCATTTGCTGGATGATCATGTTAAATTCATTAACTGCCAGGTTTGGAGTGAAGGCTGATGCTCTGGGTCCAGGTGAAGTGCAAGGTGTCTCAGCAGTGACTGATTTGTCAGCAAACACCAACAGGCCCCTCTTGGTAAAATCAAAATCCACCGAGCGGTCGGGAGGCATGTAATTGAGCTGTTGAAAATGAGCAGAGGTGTGGAAAAGCTATTGAAAACAAAAGAAGGGTTTTCCACAAATACCATTTTATGTGCAGGCTGCCCAAGGAGCAAAAAAAAACTGTGTTCATATATGCCCATTCACAAAAATATAGTCACCTGTATAAATCAGGCAGTGTTAATAGCTACCGTATCAAATTTAAACTGATTTTCAGGAGTTTTAGCTGTGTTTCTACCCCACTCATTTTTCTCTGTTTCTTTCATGCTTCTCCCCTGCCCCTTACACTCTTTTCACCCTGGTATTCCAGAAACAACACATGCAAAACACTAAAGAGACTCTCAAGCACTGCTGCAAGTGTTAAGGAAACCTATATAGAATTTTGGCAAAAAATTCAAGTATTTTGAGTCATTCAGGAGCCTGAGGCCTGGTTTGTATTATCCCCTCCCCAAGGAGAGCCTTGGGTACAAACTACCACTGAACATGTTATCTCTGCTGGAACTTGCACTTCTAGTCCTCACTGATAATGAAGAAATGAAAAATATTCCCAGTGTGACAAAATAAACTGGAAAATCCCATCCTGAATGAAGCTGCCCACGCTTAAACAGAATTTCAAGAAAACCCAAATTTTCTAGATATGAGAATTCTGAACATTCCAAATGCAAACCCCACTATGTCACATCCACTTTTTGGATACATTTGCATTTTCATATATTTGTTTAACAGCCTGCAGACGTGCATCCAAGCCTTGGAAGGAAGGGATGCAGCACCTCTGGGAACTCGGGAAGGATGGATAATGAATGGCACAGCCACCACCAGGCCAGGCAGGCAGGCACACCTGCAATACACCTGGCAAGGGACAGCCTTGTCCCCCTGACACCCACCCTGCTGGTCACACCTTGGTTTTGAGTTTGCTGATGATTTTAACTTAGCTGCAGGGTGAGACCTGTCCATGCCCATGTGCACAAAATCAAGTGTCACTTGGCTTTACAAACCAAACCACACAAGTTCCAACCTCTGCTGAAGCCAAGTCCTTTTTAAAACTCGCTTGGGTACAGCTGCATCAGAGCTTGGCAAATCTTCAGGCTGGGTTTTCTGCACTTTACTTGCCAAAGCAGGTTAAGCATTCTTGTAAAAATTAGCAGGAACTAAGTGATGCTGTCTTTTACGGAGGAAAAAATGCTGCCAGTGGGCTGATGAACAGCACTTAGCTCCAGTGAAAAACAAAGGATCCCAGCTCCAACACTGCTCAGGACTCCAAACACTGGAGCTGATGTCTTTTGCAGATGTTTTTTTCCAACACAGCCCCGCCTGTCCTACGTCCCTTTCAAAGCACGTTGCCCCATGACCTCTTGGTTGCAAAATCACCTCTCATTTCAGCAGTGCCTCTGCAGAGACCAGCTCCACAGAAGAAAGAAAAGGCCCAACACTCACTAGCACCAGGTTATTAACGAGAGCGCCCTCGTTAACACACGCCTACACACGCTGATCCAAGTTCCACTGGCCCAGAGTCACCATCACACCACCAGCAGTAATTTCACACTCACTTGCTCCTTCAGCTGCTTGATGGATTGCTGGAGAGTCAGGATCTGGTTGAACAGGGGGCTCCTGAGGGTGTTCCTTAGGACAGCCAGGTTTTCCTGGTGCTGGGAATCCCTTTTCTCCTGCAGCTTTGCCTGCAGCCGATCCAGGATCTGCAGCACCTGCTGCTTATCTGCACCACAGACAAGGCCAGGTTAGGAATGGAGCTGCTGGGCTCAGTGCTCAGCAAAAGGAATTGTTTTCAGACCACCTACCTGCGGCTGGATTTTCAGGCATGTTCAGGGGTGCTTTTGGAACTGATCAGAATAACCCGCCTGAGGTTTAAAAAAAAAATAAACAAATTAATTAATGATAGATCTAAACACATCAGTAACACTTGGTAAGTGCAATAATACCATGCTAACTACAAGAAATTTAATAAAAAACGACAAGAAATTTAATAAAAAAATACTACTACCCCTGTTGCTCACCCCAAGTATTTAACAAAGCTCTCTACACAGTCTCATCACATCCAAAAATTTTTCCTTTTTCCACATGCTTTTCCCATTCACACACAGGAAGGAATATGAACAACTATTCCAAACATGAATAAAAATAGACATTATGAAAAAACAACTGAAAAGGAAAACTGAGACAGACATGTTCAACCAAATTATTTTGAATATTGACATTAAAGTTGTGATCTTCAAGATATAGACAGAGCTAAAATCTACCTATTATTTAGAAGATACTTTCCACCTGATCATTTGTAGACAGTATTCTTCAGATCATTTGTAGACAGTATTCCAACATTCTGCATGGCAATATAGGTGAAACTCTGTGTTTCCCCATAAAACAGTGAAGTTCACTCATGGGACAGCACAGAATTAAAGCCCAAAATTTGGCATATCCCTGTTCCAACACATTCCTGAGGAAGATCTGTTCTAATCACAGCTTGATTTACAACAGGTGAAGGAAGCCTGTTCTCCTGCAGGTGTTTGGCTTTCTCTTTTCTATACACATGAACAGCAAAATATCCTTTATTAAGCTTTTAAGGAGCAGAATATCCTTTATCAAGCTCCTCCACAGTGCCAAACAGAACAGGTCTCCAACAGGGGCTGAGCCTAGATGGCAGTATAAAAACAACAGACTTGCAATTAGCAGAGATGATAAATTTGCACCCTTGCTTGCATGTTATTAAGTTGATGTGGAGCCTGTCATTCTGAAATCTATCAAGGCAGCTCTACCAAACAAGTTTCCTTCACTCACTACAAGCTCCTCTGAAAAAAGGCAGCCATTTAACAGCACAATTTACATAATTTTAATTCTATCCAGTATGTAAGTGTGTAATTCCAGAATAATATATTTGGAATTATTTTGGAACAAGACTAGCCATATTTCTCTCTCTATATAAAAGCTTTTTATTTATTTTTTAGTCTTGCAGTTCAAGAGGAGCAAGGGTCATGTGGTGAACGTGACACCAGGGTCAGCACATTCCAGGGGCTCTCTCCCAGCAGGACCTCTGACCCTTTCAGCTTTGATGCTCTCTCTGCTCACACTGAAAACACCTGGAACTCTAGGAAGACACAGTTCTATTTACAAAAATATTAATTATGCAGGTGAGCAGCATTCCTTCTCCTGCAGAGTCAGGTTAAGCTGATTTACCTAATTGGAAAAAAGATGTGGATGGAGGCGTGTCACAAACCACAATTTCAGATTTATGCATCCTTTCCTGTGCATATGCCAGCAGCTCTGGCTCCTGCAGGAATTCCTGCAGAGCTCGGTGCCTTTGTGTGGTTTCCACCCAGGGCCAGGCAGAATGAGCCTCTTTGCAAGACTCCTAACAGATTTAGGAGGTCATTTTAACTCAAAACTCGTAGCAAGAGTTGAAGCAGCAGAGCCACACAACCCCCTGAAAGATTTTCAGGAATGCATCTGCACTTCTGGAAGTGCTGCAGCTTTATTTTCTTTTCCATTCGAAGTAAAACACTTCTAAGAGCACAGCAGCCTTTGATTCTGTGCAGAGAGCTGATTCTGAAGAGCAGATGAAAACACCATTTCCTTACACACTCCTGAGTCTTCATCAAACCCAGAAGACAAAATTTAACCTCCTCGACTGAAAATATGGCATGAACCTTAACAAATCAGGACAAAGAATATGGAAATTTGTTCTTTCTTCCCTATTTAACTTCTCTCCATTCGCTTTCTTCCTCTGTTTTTCTACCTCTCATCAGCAGTTAAAAGAGGAAAGAGAGTGAACCAAAAGGAGAAAGGCATGGAAAATAACTGCTGGGAGGAAAAGTGCCTTGAAACACCTTTAAACCAGCAGAGGGGAGAGGAAGAGATTAAACCCAGAGAAGAAATCCAGCATGGCAGGAAATAACAACGACCTGACAGCACCATGCCCACCCAAGCGCCAAAGCCAAAGAGGCTGGTCCAGCTCCCCAGCCCTCTTTTGTGCATTTATTCTTCCCTTTCCATTTTCCATCTGATCCCACAGTGAGCTGGAACAGGGAGCTAAACACTCAGAAAGAACCCTTCACGTTTTGGTGGGGTGAGCTTTGTGCCCAGTCAGCTCTGAGCTGCCAGCACTGGCAGGAGCGGGACAAGAGGGGACAGGGTGACGTGTCCACACCTCACAGCAGGACCAAACTGCACCACCAGACACATCCATCCCCAGTCCAAAACAGCCTCCAAACGCTGAGCCAACCATCCCCAAAATTAATCTTTTTTCCTTTGTTGGGGGTGTAATAATAGCAATTATCCAATGGGGACTGACCTGAGAAAATTGGAGATTTACATTTAAGGAGAAGAATTATAGGTAAGAGATCTTGGCTCCATCGAGGCAGAAGTTCCCTGGAGAAGGAGGTAAAACAGGAGGGAAGAAAAAAAAGGATTCAAGAAAGTTTCAGCTTCTTGCTTGAGCTGCTCAAATGTCCCTAAGAGCCACTTGTGCCAGTGGATGCCCAAGTGGATCTCAGGTGATATAACTGAATAACAGCTCAAGTTTACACAGCACTTTGGGGTTCCTCGTGATCAGAGCTGGCCTCCAGACAGCTTGCAATGCTTTTTGGTGATTATTTTTTTGAACAATATGTTAAAACCATACTCAGTATTTCTTTGTTCTCCTTTCTTCTATGAGAGAGTGGGGAGGAAAAAATTAAAGCAAACAGCTCCTTCTGGTGTGAAGGGATCCTTGAAAATACAAACTAATTTAGAGTTTTCAAGTCATGGATAATTGAGGACTGGTCTCTAATACCTGCTTTTGGGCACCAGAGAAACTCACAACTCCAGCTATTATTGATCTCTATGTTTAAGAGCCCAAACAATTTATCATTAAACACTTTCCAAACGCACTCTAAGTCCAGGCAGAGTGTCAGCATCAGTTGATGTATTACAAAGTCCATTCCTAGGCATTAATTTTGAAGAATGATCCAAAACACTTTGGTTTGTCCTGTTAAAATCAGTTCATGCACTCCACATCCCAGCTTCAGTCTCCAACTACTATGGACGCTTATCCTATTGGAAACCTCAGTTCAACATTTATGTCACAACTTCCAACATAACCATAAAATCACCAAGAAAATGATGAATTTCAGGAGGCTGAGTGTTTTGTAACCCAGGACAGCATCCAACTGGGGTTCCACTGTCTTCACTTCTGAGAGCTGAACTTAACACATCTGAGGGAGTGGGAAAGCTTCAGAAGGTTTTGTATGAAATCCCAAAACTTGGATCTTCTTCAAAAGCAGCACAAGGAAAAAGGAATTCCCCCATGCTGGTGCCAGCAGAGGGTCATCAGAAGAGCTGAAAGGTTTAAGTCTTCCATTGCCATCCCCCCCCGGCCACTTGCCCGGAGAGACACTCAGCCCTGGCACATCCCAGAGCCAGAGGGGAGCACGGCATCCCAACATCCCACCAGCAGCCTTGACAAACAGCTGCCCTCCACAGAGGGCTGCTGGAAGCTGGAAATTGAGGGCTTTGCTGCTGGGGGAGGACACAGTTCAGCCAGCAGAGATTCTTGTGCCCCTTCTTCCCCACCCATCCACAGCCACGTCTGCCCCATGTCCTTCAGCCTGGCCTCCAACAACCTGCATCCCTCCAGGAAAAGTCCAGCCTTATGGGATGTTCTCCCCACTCAGCCTGGCTGGAACCTTTGGGGATGTTAAAACCCACAGGTGCCTAACTAACTGCTGCTGTTTCTCAAAGGTTTCTAACACAACCAGCCCCAGCAGCCACAGGGCTCATCCCGATCCAAAGCCACCTTTCTGCACTAATGCAGTTGGAATTTTTCCTGGCCCTGTTATCATGAGTGACTAATACAGTGCATATCATCCTCCTCATCACAGAGACCTCTGACTTGGAAAATTTCAGTTTAAAGTTGATAAAAGTAAAAGCAAGGGAAACCAGCATTTGTTACTGTGATCTTAATCCTGAATTGTCCTAACATGCCATCAGCTGAACTTCAGACATCCAAAATATTCTAGTTTACACGCCATCAAGTGACTCCATACTGTGAAAAACCACATTCTAACACATGTTTTGCTCAGTTTTACTTATACTGTACAGAAAAATTCAGTCAGACCAAGCACAGCACATACACACCTTTCCTCTGAAACCACCTGTGCTCTGTGCAATGCTGCAGGATTTACAAAAATGTTGTTGAGCACACACTGACTGCTCCAGGCACTTGAAAGAAGGAAAAAATTTCAATACTTCTGTGAGTACCTGAACACTGATACACCACACATCTCCAAGGTGTAGTGGGTCACAGCTAAATACTGTTGAAAATAAAGAAAATACTGTGTGGGCAGGCTGAGTTTTACACGTGATTAGTGACTACAGGAGGAGGAAACTGAAGAAAACACAGCACTGTGCACCTGTGATTACCAGGCTCGGTGCAGATCAAGAGCAGCCTCACTCACTCTCCAGGCATGGTAACTTTAGCAAGCAGAACCTGAATTCCTGTGGACTTCAGCCTCCAGGGAAGCGCCGGTCTGGGTTCTCTGCTGTCTGACAGAAGTCAGAGCTCATGCCAAAGCTGCTCTCCACCAGGCAAAAACACGGTCTCAGAAACTTGTTCTCATGGAAAACTCATTTCCAGTCCCTAAATATTGTCATTCTCAATAAATCCTAAGTACTTTGATGACAGTGTGCACAACTAACAAATCACGGGGAACAGAGCTGTTAGACCTGGAACCATGCTGCACTTCCAAGGGTCACAAATCAAAAAGGAATGCGGAAGAACTGTGTTCCCATTACCCACCCGTAAACAAAGTAAAAACCTGCTCTGCTAAGAATCCCTGGGCTGACAGGCACTGCATGGGAAGTGTTGCAACAGGTGTGTTCCTTCTCTCCTCCCCGAGCCAGCCTCTCCGAGCAATGGGAACTGTTTGTACAACAACACAGCACCAGGATGGCTCCAGCGCCATGGAGAGCCCTTGGCTGCCATCGGGAGTCACAAAGCCCTGCCCTGTCAGGCTCTCAGGGACTTTCTGAGGTCCCCGGTGCCAGAAAGGCTTTCACATGGGAGGCTCTGGATGAGTGCAGGCTGGTATCCTGGCCATGGCTAGACTGGCCAAGCTGCTGTCCACAGGTTCTCTGGAAGCAGAAGATGGTTGGAAACCCTTAGAAAATTCCAGGATGGGTCACGTTGGAAGAAAACACAGGTGGGTCATCTGGTCTGACCTCCCTGCTCAAGCAGGGCCATCCCTGAGCACAAGGCACAGGATTGAGTCCAGATGCTTCTGGAATGCCCCCAGTGAGGGAAACTCCACACCCACTCTGGAGAATCAATTCCAGTGCTCTGCCATCCTCACAGGAAAAAAGTTCATCCTCACCATCCTCACATCCAGGCGGAACTTCCCGGACATCAGTTCCCACCCACTGCCTCTTGTACTGTTGCCTGGCACCACCAGGCAGAGAGCCCAGCTCCATCCTCTTGGCAGGTCGCAATACTTGTCACAGATAAACACAGGTTTTATCCCCTTCATATTTTCACGCACACATTTCACCCGGTGATCCACATGGCCGTGTCCGACGGGGAATTCACTCCTGCGGCGCTCCCCGCCGACCGCCCGTGCCCCCCTCCCTCCCAGCCCAGCCGTGCCATGCCCGGGGCGGCCGCGGTACCTGCGGGCGGGATGCGGGGTGCGGGACGCTCGGCGTGCCGGGATGGCCGGCGGCGCTCACCTGGGCGGAAGCGGGAAGCGAGGGGCGATCCCGGCTCACCTGCGGCGCAGGAAGCCGGGGCGGCGCGGCAGGAGAGCCGCCTCCCGAGGGACGGCCGGGGCTCGGCCCCTCCCGGCCCCGCGCTCCGCCGGGACACGGGCTCTGGCCGCCGCGGGAAGTGCAGCGCTTGCGGTTCACAGCCGAAATTTACTTTCCAGTCTATTTCCAGGTGAGCCCGACCCGCCGTAGCTTGGATCTGCTGTGTGGCCTCTGGCCTCCCCAGTGAAGGCACACCGCGTGTGTAAATATTGAAGAAAAGCTTGTTTTTCACTTATTTGCAGCGCATCGGTGTCCAGACTCAATGGTACTCTGTGATTCTGTGTTTTGAACTCCCTACGGAGCCGGCTTGGTGTGAGGGCTCCGCTCCCTTTGGACACAGGGGTGTAGATCCTCAGGTGAAGTGTGTATAATGATATGGGTATAATAATATTTTTTATAATAATATGCTCTGCTCAGCCTCAGCAGCGCAGCCCCCACCACTTGTCAGAAGGGAATGGCAATAAACCATAGGAAAACTCGGATGGAGTAAAGGGATTGCAAGACTTCTCCCACAGCACCCCAAAGCACACAACGTCACTGTGTCTTCCAAGACACAGAACACTGTCCAGGATGGCAATGGTCACAAAATAGTGAGAGGAACCATTTTAGTTGAAATTAACTGTGTGAACTGTGTGTGCTTTCTGAAACCTGTACATTAGTCTGCTTTCTGGCTTACTAAAATTATATACATACACACATAAAATAGTCAAATTAAAATCGATAAATACAATTTTTATTCTGCTACACAGTTTCATGAGCTCATCTGGTGACCTTACATGGCCCCGTTGGTTGAACAGGGTAACAAGAGGTTTGGAAATCAATTCCTCATGAGTTCGGATTGATTTCCCCTGGTTCTGGCACCCGTTTGGTTTCACTGAGCGGCAGCAGTGGCCCCAGAGCCAGGACACACTAAGAACACGCCACTCCATCCCCCTTCTGAAGGATTCCGAGCGCTCAGCTGCCCGGCCCGAACCCTCACTTTTAATTAATGTGGCGCTCGTGAGAAGTGACAATTTTCCTGACAGTGATGAACAGCGAGCGGTGTATTTATCCACGCGAGGGACGCGCCGCAGACAGAAGAGCCGGGCACTTTTCCCATCAGTGCACCTCTGTCTCCATCTCCCAGGGCTGAGTTCATCCCGGAGCGCGCTCCGGCCCTGCCCTTTCGCTTCCAGTCGCTGAGAGGAGTATCAATTTTCATTTGCATGCTTTGCCCGCTGAACTCCGGGCTGCCAATTCAGTTTATGCGAAATCTCTCCCAAAAGCTGTTAGATGGCAATATTTCACATTGCTGGCTGAGCTCTTTGTCAGCCATCCACACATTTTAAATCCGCGTTTCCACGGATTCTTGGAATATCTGGTACCTTTTTTGGTACTGACAGGCTCCAGGTTAAGCCACCACGCACCAAAGTAATACCCAGAAAACCCAAGACTTCCAGAAAGGATGGGTAGTGATGATGTTCTCCTCACTACTATTTCAGAGTTGCTTTCCCAGCTTTTTAGGTTTGGTTTTCCAGTTTTTAGGCCCCTACTTGTTTTTCAGGAAACGCTTCTTGAGCAGATGTAAACTTGGGACAGTGGTGTTGCCTTTCCTGGGTGTGTTTAACCCAAAGGACCTCCCCATCTCCTGTAAACACTCCAGAATCCCTTAGCAGTTCATAAGTGGAAAACTGATGCCTTCAAACACCAGAGAAACCTGAAATAACCACAGTAGAAAAACAATGAATAACTGTCGCGTTGGTGAGAATAGGGAACGGTTTGTAATCACTGCAAAATACCTTGTGAAGAGCAAATGCTGATGAAAAGCTTACCTGCTCCAGGAATTCGGTATTCATTTAAAAATTGAAATAAAGAGCATTTTTAACAATGCAGTTTTATGTGAAAATAGGGTAAGATTTTAAAATTATTTCTTTAATCCGACTGCTGTGGGTGTGCCAGACAGAGTGTCACCACACCAGGCCCACCTGGATGACAGGGGATGCACCAGTCTGGGTTAACCAGTTTTGGCAGGTCATGCCTTCAACTTCTGCTGGGCTTTTTCAAGATATTTTTCAAGTTCTCAGCAAACACCAGCGGGGACACCCAGAGGTGCAATTTTGCCGGGTGGGCCAATGCTATAGCGTGGGTTTGGAAGAGCGGGGAGAGTTCCCTTCACCCGGCCCCGCCGCTCGGTTCAGGGCGAGTCCTGCCCGCGGTGCCAGCACCCGGAGCTGCCTCAGCCCCGCTGCGGGAGCCGCCTCAAGGCTCCTCACGGCTCCCCTGCATCCCGGGGCCCTCCCACTCGACATCTTTAGTGCGGGCAAGCGCGGGGCCAGTGCCGGTGGCGGACGGGCGCGGCCATCTTTACTCGGGGCGCGACCTCGCCCGTCCCAGCGCCGGGCCCTGCGAGTGCCATCTTGAGTGAGGGCGCGCTCTGCCCTCAGCGCGGCCTCGCCCGCCATATTTAATGAGGTCACCCCCCACCACTCAAAAAAACCCTTAAGGTCCCCGAAAAGCCTAACCCGTACCCTCAGCAAGCCACGAGCACTTCGGGATTCCCCTCCGTTTCTCCCCGCAGCCATCGCGGGCTCTCCCCGCGGCGGGGCCGCTCCGCTCCTCCCCGGGTCAGCTGACGGCGGCGGCGGTTCCGTCATGGCCGCCCGGAGCGGCGCGGCTGAGGCGCTGGTCCTGCTTCTCCTCTGCTTCGCAGCCCTGGAGGGAGCAGCGGGCTCGGAGCCGCCGCTCAAGTGCGAGGAGCTGCGGCTGGGGCAATATCCTGAGCGGGGTCGGGGTCGGATCGGGGCCGGTTGTTGTGGCGGTGGGCCCGGTGTGAGGGGGGGGTGCAGCGCTTGTGGGGAGGGGAAGGGGCGGTGGGGACCGTGAGGTGCCGGGCAGGGCCGGGGGGTCGGGGGAAGCCTCGGGGTGGAGCCCTGAGGGGGTCTCGGCTGGCAGGAGCCGGACAGGACTCCTCAGGGTGCGGGAATTGAGGACGCGGCCTCAAGCTACGCCAGGGGATTGTTCAGGTTGGGCATCAGGGGGAATTTATTCACAAAAAAGGTGATTAGGCATTGGGAGGGGCTGCCCAGGGATGTGGAGGTGTCCAAAGAACGACTGACTGTGGCACTCAGTGCTCTGGTCTGGGTGACAAGGAGGGCATCAGTCACAGGCTGGACTCCATGGTCCCAGAGGGCTTTCCCAACCTGATTAATTTTGTGATTTCCGGTGGTTCTGTGTGTGCCCCAGCGCGTGCTTGGGGTGTCCTTCAAAGAGATTGCCGTGGGATGAGAGAGCCTGCTCTGCTACCACTCTGCCTTATTTATTATTTGCAGGAGTGAGACGTGGAGACTTTGCCATTTTTTTCAGGAAATAATGCGTTTCTGTGCCCTGCACAGCTCCGAGGAGCAGAAGGTGCGAGGCTCCTGGCTCTCCAAGGCACCTCTTGCCCTCCCCAGAACATGTTGGTTGATGGCAGCTGACATTTTTTGATGATCAAAAGTGTCAGGAAAGCAAATCTTGGAAAAGCATGCTTCATCTCCTGCTTTACTTGGCTGTGGGAGTTGAGACCTCTGGAAGTCAGTTCCTTCTCAGTTTGTTCCTGTACCAAATTCCTGGCGTTTCACATGCTCATTTTTACGCGTTCGTTGAATTTTGCGTGTTCCCGTATATTAAATTTCCTCAACCAAATGCCTCGATTTCAAGGCACTGTGGTATTGAAATAAGGGAACAAGACCAGATGGGGCGTGTGCTACCTTGTTGCCTCCAAATACAGAGGCTGTGACTGATAAATATTGTAGTTCCTTTAGGTAGTGCTGACTGCAGCACTAATTAAACGTGGGGCTTATGCGATATATTGGTGTATTAAATTGGATTAGCAGATTTGCTGCATGGTAATGTGCTGCTCCTCTTTTGGGGGATGGGTAGGCACCAACATCAAGGTGCATCTTAAATCCGCGGGGTTTAAAGAGGTGGAATAAATTACTGTTAAACCTGTTGTAGTGTTTGATATGAAAACTGTTTTCCTCAATTACCTGAACATATATGTGTGATGAGCCTAAAATAGACAATAGCACACAAGAACCAATGAATTGCACAAATCACACAGCATATGGTAAGGATTTCTAACTTATATTTTGATTAACTACATTTTTTTTCAAGGAACTGTTCAATTTACCCGTTTGTGTATCTACTTGATGAGCTTTATAAAAGATGGGATTAGTAATATCATCAGTCTGAAAGCCCAAAACACTTGTGTGGATTGGGTGCTTTACTAAAAAGGAATAAATACTCTGTCTCTGATTGGTACTTTTGTAAGTGAGGTTTCTGGTAAATCTCTTCAATGTATGTTACACCCTTTAGGCTCTGTCCTGCACCACTGTGATTAAAACAAGCCATTCCTGTCATACTGATTTTGCATATAATTATTAAAAGAATTGACATGTGACAGAACAGCCTTCAAAATCTTCTAATTTTTAAGTTTTTTTTTTTTTCTTAAGGCAACATTGTGCCTTCCATCATCACCAGGTTTTGGTGCATGAGGCTCTATTTTGAAAGCACATTTATTTGATGTTCAGTTCTGACATACTTCAGAGCACAACAGAAAAATTCATAACTTGATTACTTATTTTCCTACCTGTGCTTAACTTTGATGTTCCCAGGCATTGAAATAAATGGTGCGTGTTTGATGGCACAGCAAGTTCTCTTTATGTGCGCCCCTGATTTAAAATCATGGAATTACAGAATAATTTGGGTTGGAAGGGACCTTAAACCTCATCCAGTGCCACCCCTGCCATGGCAGGGACACCTTCCCATGCCCCAATATCCAACCTGGCCTTGGACACTGCCAGGGATGGGGACTCCACAAAATTCATGTGTGTTCATATTTGCTTCCTATAAGTGCTGAATGATTTCCTTCTGGGATAGTAAAAGTTTTCCAAATAATTTCAGACACTGGATGTAAATACTTTGCACAATGGATCCTTTAGAAAGTTTTTTTCAGTTCTTTCCATAATTTTAACATTATGTCCCTGACTGTAAATGGGCAGTCAGAGACCAGAAAAAATACTGCACAGTTTGAGATTGATCATAACTCAAGATTATCAGTTGTTAAACTAATTACCATGTGATTGTATTTAATACACTGCACTTTTGAACAGGAGATAAGCTTCAGAGTAGAACAAGTGGCTGAATTAATTAACACTGTTTCTTTGTGTAGCATTTTTACACACACACACCAATTTTTAGGTTGTCCTCGCAGTATTTGAATTGCTTGAATTTATTACTGAAGTAATAAAAAGTTAATTTCTGGATCATACTTGAAGCACTACAATTTCTGATCACTTTCTGTGATCCCTCACCCAGACAAACAAGGGTTCAATTCAAAGCTGCAAAATTGTGTCATTGAGTAGAAGGTTTGGAGTTTTTGGAGTGACACTGAGAAGAAAACTGTGGCCTCTTCTCTGTCGATGTATCTTAACTGTGCTGGGTTTATTCTAATAATGGAAAAAACTTCCTTGCTTAATTTGCTTTACAAATAATAATGTTTATTTTTGTAATTGCCTCAGATTAGGCACATTGATCGGTAGCATCAAGGAATGATTTGGGTTGGGCAGGGACACCTTCCACTGTCTCAGGCTGCTCCAAGCCCTGTTTAACCTGGCCTTGAACACTGCCAGGGATGGGGTGTAAAATCCATGTAAGATTTTATAGCAGTTAAGTCCACACATAACTCAAATCTTATTTTATTTTTTGGCCCTATGCAATATGGATAGGCATTAAAAAAATCCATCTCTTGCCTGTGTGCATTACTGGAAAATCTGGAAAGAATGTTAAACCTGGCTTGCAGTTTTGTTGGAATTAACCAACAAGGTTAATTTCAGGGCTCGCAAGTACTGAAAGCTGATAGAAAGTACGTAAAGGACTAAAGATATTTTTTTCTTTAAAACAACAGACTACAGCACTGAAGAGTGACTAATATTCCGGTAATATATTGCAAACTTCAGCAGGTGTGACTTTCTGCTGTGATTTCCACTTTGGTTCCCCTAAGAGTCAAGAAAAATGGAATAATTTGGGTAGAAAGACCCTTCAGGAAGTTGCATAGTCCAACCTCCTGCTCCAAGCAGTGTTGGCACTGAATTTCAACCAGGTTGCTCAGGGCTTTGTGCAGTCAGATCTTGAAAACCTCCAGGGATGGTGATGGCATGGCTTCTCTGGGCAACTGGTTCCAATATTTGACTGTTCTCATGATGAAAATGTTTTCTGTAAGTCAGCTTCAGATTTCTCATCGACTCATATTGAAGCCAGAGTGGAAATTACAACAGAATTGGGGCAGCAATTAGGTTTGTATATATTGCTTAAAACGTAGCAAAGAAAAACTACAAGTTAGTGGTAGGACTGGCTTAAAAAAATGTTTTAAACAAGTAATTGTGTGTGGACTGTGCTTTGTATCAAGACTTGCACAGTAGAACTTAATTTGTTTCACTTGTGTGTAGTCAGAAAACTGCTCTGAGTGTCAGTTACTGCTTAATATCAAATCATTTTTTGTCCTCAGTTCAATGTCTGCCAGCACCAAATATTACTTGCAAAGATCACCTTGGCATAGAGAAAGTCTTTACGGGACAGGAAGTTGGATTTTACAAGCCCATTGAGTGTCGCAATGTGTGAGTACTCTTTGGATCTGAAAAACTGAAGTTTGTCCAAAATTGTATGCTGTGTTGGCAGAAGGAAAATAGAAGTAACACAGAACCATGCACATTTTGCCCAGTAGTTAATCCTCTAATAAACACTACAAGGATGCAACACGGGGTCATGGGAAGGGTTGGGTTGGGAGGGACTTAAAGCCCTTCTCATTCCATCCCCCTGCCATGGCCAGGGACACCTTCCAGGTTGCTCTGAATGTGCACGTTCATAGGGAAATCTGTCTGTCTCTCCTTTTTTTGTTGTTTAGTTATGTTGGTGTCTTTGCTTTACCTTATTCTTTTACCTTTGCTTTACTTTGTACTTCAACTTGGCAAAATTTTGCTCCAAATGCTGAGACCACATTTCACGTGTGTTTAAAATCAGCCCAGTTGCTGGAAGGAGCTGTTGGGGACCCCCTCCATCCCCTTCCCTGACAGGCCCCAGGACATCAGGGGCCTGGCTTGGAGCTGCCTTGGATCAGTTCCCCAGTTTGAGTCACAGAACAGTGGCTTCAAGTGCTGCTGCCAGCGCAGGGATGAGGGTGACTCAAGGATAAAACAGAGAGGACAAGGAGGGCTGGACAGGGCTGTGCTGCTCAGTGCTTCATGCCAGTTTAAAATGTGCCTGTAGCTGCAGCTGAAGTTCTGTGATGCATGAATTTTAGGGGAGCTTCAGGATCTCCACAGTTCCCCCCAAAATTTATAACAGAAACTTTATATTTTGAAACAACTTTTGTGTTTAATCCGATCCACAGTGCCTGTTTTGGGTACAGGAATGATGGACCTCCTTTTTGTAAAGCACATTGTGAGTGATGGAGAGCTCTGGGTACCCATAAATGTTCCAACTGGCCAGTGCTAATGATCAGCCAGCACCTGTCACTACCATTTGTTTCCTCTTTTTCTGGGATTCACACTGGAACCTTTCTCTTTTGTCCTACTGGAATCTTTGGGAATTAATACTGGATACCTCCCTATGACTCTAGTGGGCACATAAATCTGATGTGCTACTTGCTGCTCAGTAATTTGCCTAACTCAGAAGTACAGCTCTGCCTCTTAGTTTCATAAATATTTTCTCTGTATTTTTAGTCTTCTCAGCAGTCAAAGCTCAGCAAACGGAAGAAAACATATTATTACATCTAATCAGATTTAAATGCCAGCAAAGTAGACGTCAGTCACATTTTTGTCCAGAAACAATTGTGTTTCAGTCCCATCTGTGATGGGGGCTGAGGAGAAGATGAGCTATACTAGTTTAGTGAAATTGCTTCCTCTTTAGATTAGATGGTAATTTCTGTGTTTGGAGCTTTATTGTATACATATATTTTTGGTTTAGTATATTTTCTAGTAACATTTTTTAAAGGTAGCTTTTCTTTACATGTATTTATTAAAATCCAGGTCTGTAGGCAGAGAAATGTCTTCTTCCCTACAATATCTGTTACTTGATCATGACTGTTATTTATAATGAATAATCAATGATTATGCTGCTGAAACAACTCGTTCTGACTTTTTCAGTCCTTCAACTGTTGGTATGGCAGAAAGAGAAGAGAACCCTTTTTGGATTGAAAATTCCAGTAAAATACAACTGTGAACGTAGATAGAGTTACACAAGGATGTCCTTCATAGTGTCCTAAAACCAGTAAAAAATGGCAGCAAGATTAATATCACCATCCTTCATCTGTACACTTATTTAAAAAGTGGGCCAGTCACTGACAGGCCTTTTATGAGGCACTTTGAATGTTACCTAAGTGTTAGAAATATTATTTTAAGCAGGAATCTGCAGCTTGCTATTTTACAACAATAGCCCTGCCTTTTCTACTGGTGTTTGGAGATTTTCCAGCATCGTACTGAGTTTTGGTAAAAACTGTAACTGTAGAAATAACTGCACATCATTTAGCCAGAAAAAGAGTTTGAGAAGGCATCTTCCCATGGCAGGATTGTCCCAGCATGGGGACAGCAGGTGAATCTCCATCCCCATCTTTTGTGAAGGGCAGATCAGCAAGTTGTCCTTAGCCAAAAGTGTAATTTAGTTTTGGCTAAGTTCTGGGGTCTGGTTGTTTTAGAGCAAGATCAGGAGATGTTCCATGTTTGTGAATGTGTTAAAGTTCAGGTACCCTAGTAATAATAACTGAAGTAAAAACTTGTAAGTTTGCTCCAACAAAGAAGTACTGGGAGTCAAGATTGCTTAGGTTTGGCTTTAATCTGATGTTTTGGAGGTAGATCTTATTTTTTGGCCAAATTCTAGAATCCCCCAGATTGGCCTTATCATATATTTTACTTAATATGTGCAGGTCCTGATGCTGCAGAGTTGAAATGCCTGTTGTTCAAGTGTTGCCATTCCAGGGAGGGAGGCCATGGAATGATTCTCTGTGAAATTCACGGGGTTCAGTGTGGACAGGTCTTTGAGCAGAGCCAAGAGACCCTGAAAGAGCAGCCTACAGCAACACCTGCTCTTGTCAACTGCTGTGGAAGAGCTGGGAGGAAAAAGTTTTAACTTGGCAGCTGGAAAAAATGCATGCAGAAAAGATAAAGGTTGGATGAGGCTGAGGAGCAAGAGAAAATCAAGAGGAACTGACAAGAAATTGCATCTTTTTACCCAATTGTTGAAATTCCTTCAGATGCTCGAGATGTGTCATTTTCCTACTCACTGCTTTACTCTTTGTGCATGTTTTTGTCTGAAGGAGTAAGGCAGAGGAAACAGCAGAGTGGATGCAGCCTTGTTTGTTACAGTGCTCTCATGCTTCCCCTTCATACTGGATTTCTTCTGCCCGTCAGTTTGATGTTGATGAGGTTGCAGAAACTGTTGTGCTTTCAGAAGCATCTCAGTGCACAGGCAAGGGCTCACTTTATTGCTAGCTGTGATCAGGAGCAAAATTAAAACGTGTTCCCATTTTTTATGTAACAGCTCTTTTTATGCTTTAGTGTCCTTGGAGGGCTGTTGACACTTTGTAGTTGATAAACAATTTCCAACAGTTTACCTCAAGTTTTAAATAAACCCATTAGTGTTCTTTACAGTGGAAACAAGACAGTTCTAAAGATGATAATTTACGTTACATTAGGTTCCAGGAATGCCCTGTGTGTTCCGTGTTGCTAATAAACACCAAGTAACAAATACTGAGGTAAAAGTCACGGTTTAATCACTTAATGTTGCAGTTAGGTTTTAAAGTCAGCAAATTTAGATAATAAGCAAAAAACGTAGGTCTCTACTTGGCATTGAAATGCTTAATAAAAGTGCTTGGACTTTTGTCAGCTACTGTCTTTTTGAGACTGTTTTATTCAACTGTCAACCAAGAGTTTAATTTGGGCCTATTAAATAATTGCTGGCACATAGTGGTGCACGTATCAAAACAGTGAATTACTGAATATTTTTCAGTTCTAATTACATTTGGGTTTGCTGTTCAGGAGCTCGCTGTTGGCCGAGGCAGCAGTTCCAGCATTGAGAGCAATATGTTTTTAGCTCCCTTATTAGTGCAAGGTTCTCCAGCAGGGACTGCACTTACAGGTGGTTTGGTGGCTGCATCGCTCCAGCTGTTGGCAAGAATGGTTCCAATTAGGATAAGTCTGAAAAAGTCTGTTCTATCTGTTTATTTTGTATGATTAACCACGGGAAGCTTAACTTGCGAGTGCCTCTCTACCCCCGTGCATCTCTGTGCTGTCAACAGTTCTTTTCATTGTGACTTTGTGCCATTTACAGTGTAATGAGTGAATCCAAGACTTACTCTTTTTGTTGAATCCTTCCTGCAGCTTCTTCAGCCGGTGGCCATGGTTCATTTCTCCTTCAGATCTCGTGGCAATTACTGTCTCTGCTGACATCTCACCTGCCTGTCCTGTTCCTCTCCATTTGGCTGCGTGTGAGACTAATGCCTGCAGACAGTATTCACACACCTCCCGCCTTCCTGGGCTTGTCTCAGTAGGGCTGAACTGTTAGGGCTGCTTTGGGAAGCTGGGGATGGATCAGCAACTGAATTATGTCTTGACAAGAAATCATCATTTAGTTTCAGAATAATCTGTATTCTGTAAGAGTACAGTTGAGTTGCAGCAGCTGAGGTTCCTTTATGGAGGATGCTTTCCCAGTTTGAAAGCTTAACATTATCAATTCTGTGGCCGTTAATTGAAGATAAATAACAAGTCTGTTGTTTTTATTTAAAACCAGAGCAGCAGGAAAATGAGTCACTACTTTAACAGTCAAAAGTATGAGTGGATATATTTTGCAGTCATTATCCACATTGCTTGTTTCTTTTGGCAGAAATGGATACTCCTACAAAGTGGCAGTGGCTCTGTCCTTATTTCTTGGATGGTTGGGAGCAGATAGATTTTATCTAGGATATCCTGCATTAGGTAAGTTTATTCCCTACGTTTTTCTTTGTGGTAAATCTTATTCTTATGACTGACTTGTATGTTTATACTCTTATTTTGAGTAATGAAGGCTGACAGTCACAGTTTTAATATTTAAAACTAGAATCCTTACTTCATGGTCAAGTGAGACAAAGTGCTGCATTATCCTCAGCCTGCTCTTCTGTTGGAGTGGTGACAAATGGAGATGCAGTGTCCAGCAGATAAAATCCTATAAGCAAATGTGGTTATTGCTACTCAAAGTTTTGCTTTGCATTGATGTTTTATCACAGCATTTTTTGTGAGGCACTGGAGCAGAAGTGGCTTTGCCTCATGTGCCAGCCTTAAATGAGACTTGACTTCACCAGGAAAAGACTGAACAGATTTTACAGTAAACCTGGTGTTTTGGGAGATGGAATTTCTTCTGGCAAATGCACACCTTCAAGATAACTCACGATATTAATAACAATTCTGCAGAAGCTGGAACTTCTAATAAAACCTCTCTCTGGTTTTTAGGACCTCATTCCCAGGATGATGGTGCCACTGGCTTTTAAGTAATGGAAATACCTTATTATAACAGAACTGCCCTCACAGCCTTGTTTCTGAGCTGGACAAGGGAGTGAATTTAAGTATAGATAGGATGGAGCAGTGGTGTGGAAAAAGCTGTATGTGTTGTTGTCACTTCAACCAGAACTTTGAGTTTCTGCCCGTTAAATGCCAACTCTTTTAAATTACATTATCTGTCCTTTTCTATAATCTTGATTAACATCCATGTCTTTTATCCCTGGGATTCTATAATTAACATTAACTTTGTCCATCTGTGTCACAAAAATATACATTTCTGAAAGCAGTCAAAAAGGTGCATTATTTATTTGTACTACTGGATTTGGAATAATAATTTGCAGTAGTTATTTTTAATATATTGTGGTAATATAGATTCATAAATCCTTAGTTCTTTTGTAGAAGTTCTTTATGGCTAATGCTTTAACCCTAGTGGCTTATACTGTAGCCAGTAGCCAGAGTTAATATTTAAAATTAAACTCTTCCAAAGCCAGATTTTCAATCTTTTGAAAAGCAAATAGGTAAGAGTAGAAAAGAATAAAAGTCAACGCATTGGATTCCTTTACAGTGGCTGATTAGGGATTTCTTAGGTCATCTGTGCCTTGGCAAAAAATGGTTAAGAAAGGTTAATGGCATTGAAATCTTTTTTGCAAGTGTAACGAAGACTGTAAATGCTCTTTGGTTTATTTTTTCCCCCTTCTCTTTTGTTTAAAGAGCACACAAATACAAACAAGCTATTGAGTATAAAGAAATCAGGAAGGCAACTTTTTCCTCTCCCACACACTGTGAACCAACCCAGGAGTTATTACTGTAGAACAACACTATTTTTTTCCCCTCTCTGCTTTAGAGCAGTTTATTTTCTCAGTGTGATCTGCTTGTAGGGAGGGAAGTGAGGAGGAAGAAAAAAAAGCCAACTTTACCCTGCACTCTAGAAATAAATGCCAGTTTCAGAAAGAGTTCTCCTTCATCCATTCCTTAAGCAAAGGTTCCAGGGACAGGGACACCATCACTGGATCAACTTGTGCAGAGCTCCATCCAACCTGGACAATTCCAGGGATTCAGCCACAGCTTCTCCGGGCACCTGTGCCAGGGCCTCACAGGGGAGGGTGCACATGGACTTCCCTTCCATGGCAGACAAATCCAGGCACTGGGATGCTCTTCCTGCAGGGAATGCACTTCCTCCCCTCCTCTGTCCCCTGTGCAGCCCCAGAAACAGCCCTGGGCAGAGGAGGTGCTTTAGGGGCATGTTGGTGCTTTGGAGAGGGGGGATTAACCAAGATCTTCCCCTGAAATAATGCTCATAAATATATAGTTCTCTCTGGATTACATATACATATATATTCTCATATATATAGTTCTCTCTGGATTACATTCATTGTACAAGAAACTATTGATATTAAAAAAAAATAAATTTAAGCCAGCCTTTTTTTTCTGAAGGCATTTTCCAAATGATGTTTGCCTTGCAGAACAATTTCCAATAAAACATTCATCTGTCAATTGCTATTCCCACAAATTTTCTATTAATCTTTCATTTATTTGTATAAAACCGAACATTTTTGAATACCAGTTAAAAAGAAGTGTTTATATATTTTTAATACATATTCAAAAGAAATTGATATTTCAGCAAAAATATAAAAATTATACAAAGGATTGTTTTCCAAAGTTGCATGTTCTGAAAATCAAATCAGTATGTGCTGCAACTCATGAGGTGGTAGAAAGTCTCTTTCTATTCAAAAGTAAATTTTTCAGCTCAAATTGGAATTTTTCTGTCTTTGCCTCAGTGAAAGGAATATTTCAGTAACCTGATTATCAACTTTTGCCTTTCCTTGTTTAAGAATATTTAGATGTTAAAAAAGTTAATATTTAAAATCTTTAAAGTGTGTTCAGGATGTAGAAATAGGAATATGTGGTTTGGTTTTTTCCCTTAATAATTAAAGAAGTTTAACTTTAGGTCTTCTTCTAGATAGATGTGTGTATATATATATATATATATATATATATATATAAACACACATTTTTGTGGGGTGAGGGGAGAGTTTGGATTTGATTGCCACCAGTGATGAAATCCCAGGGATTGCTTAAAGCTACATTAAATTTTACTTTTCCTTTTTAGGTTTGTTGAAGTTCTGCACTGTAGGGTTTTGTGGAATTGGGAGCCTAATTGATTTCATACTTATTTCAATGCAGGTAAGTCCAGGCTTTCAAAACAAGATACAGATCTGTGTTTTTTAAAGCTTTGATTTGATTGCTAACACTTTGTTAGCATTTTGGCCTTAAGAACCATTGGATATTGAAAAATCAAGGCATTTATTTTGGCTCTGTTTGTAGATTGATGTTGTAGAATATAGACACAAAATATCAATATATTTGCTGTTGGAATTAAAACTTAGATTAGCCATCTATAAATACTGACAATGAATAGCTTGGAAGCCATAGCACCATAAATTCAGGTGGTCAGAACCAATTTGTGTGAGGCAGGGTGTTGGACTCAGCATGGGGTGTCCTGCTGCTCGCAGAACCCTCAGGTTCTGTGCTTGCCTGTGCTTTATGCTGATGAAAGGAGACATTGCCACTTCCATTTTCCACCTCTCCTGCAAATTCCAGTTCCCCATCAGCAGAGAGCTGTGACTGAGGGATTCACGAGGGTTAAATCCCCAGCTGGGGTGACATCTTGTGACATCATGAAATTGCCAAATTGTTTTATTCAGCAGCGCAGCCATTTAGCATGAATTGCAAATCGGCTGTGATGAACTCAAAATCCATTGTGGGTATGGGAGTTGTTTCTGTGGGTTTGTAGGAAAATATTTTAAAAGTGTGCACTTTGGATCTGTCTTTTGTGTGCATTCTCAAACTCCTTTCTCTGCTCTCACAGTGATCCTGCCTCAGAGCACTTAACAGATCCAGTTGAGAGTATCTTTCATCTCTCCTTGTTGATCTCCCTGGTGACTCCACATCAATTTAGCACTTCCAGAACAAAAACTCCATGATCTTTCCTCCTCCTCTTCATTCCTTACCTGTTCAGTATTTCAAAGACACTTGTCATCAGCCTAATTCTCTGCTGCCGACCCTCCTTTGTTCAGGAAAAGTGGTTTGGAGCCCACTCATTTGTTAGGCTGGTTTTGTGCCTCAAATCCTGGTCGGATTAGCCGAGTCCCAGTGCCTGGCTGTGTAATTTGGTTGATTAGAAGCCCAGGGGAAATGTTCCTTCTGAGACAGCGCTGGCTAAAACAGTTAAACTGCAGCATAACTTCAAAATAAATCTAGTTTCTGTTTGACTAATTAAGCATGACTAATTTTATGATGGGAAAATTAGCAGTAATTGAGACATTAGCACAAAGTATATATTTCACTTCATATTGAAAAGTCTTGGTTCTTTTTTTTTCTGTTGCAGATCGTTGGCCCTTCCGACGGCTCCAGCTACATCATCGATTATTACGGGGCCAGGCTGACCCGGCTCAGCATCACCAATGCAACCTTCAGGAAAATGCAGACCTATCCCTAATATCCCTAACTCTGGCAGGGAGGGGCACAAATCCACAGGTGCAGCTGGTTTTTACAGCTGGATCCACTGGAATTGCTGAGGATTTACTGATCGCCCCTCGTCAGAACAGGAATATTACATGCACGGTGAACAAAGATGATAAAATGTGAAAGTTCCTCACGTGGACAGGTTTACCTCAGAGGTGGAACTTTGGGGCTGCTCTGTTTGTGGGAGCAGAGGGTTTGTCACTGAGTTACATCATCTGTGAAACGTGCAGACTGTTGCAATTTGCACTGATGCTGTGTCTGTGTCATTTAGAGTGTTACAGAGAGCTGCAGAGAGAGTTGTTCATAATAAATACGCAGATATTTATTCCATTGAAATGTATAAGAGTTTCAGCATGGATACACCTGGGGCTCTGTCCATGTGGCAGTTTGGAAATTAACTTAAATATCCCCAACCACACAAACTGCCCGTTTTTCCCCATCCTCTTAAAGCCTAAAGAGCCCTAAATCTTAGGCTGGTGTAGCCTGTGAAATTGTGTTAATTAAAACAATTATTTCTTTAAATTTTAGTCAAGTTGCAAAATTTGGTCAGGTTCTGATCAACAGTAGAAATATGGATGTGTAAAAAATAGATCTGTAGATGACATATCACAAAAAAAGAAGGGTGGATGTTGGGGTGCCCTGAGGTTAGAAAAACAAATAATTGTCCTGCTTATTTTGATTTTTTTTCTTTCCTCTCTTGCAACCATCCATAGTGAAATAAATACTTTTTTTTTCTCCTGAAAATAAATTGGCGTGTGTGTGTTTTACAGCTACTGAGTGTCCAAAGAGTGAATTCTTCATACTACTGAAGCCCTTAAAACGCTTTTGTTTTGGGTCAGTTGTGTTTCAGTGCAGTAAATTCAGTAACTTTGGAAGCAGTTTGACCAAAGTCTTTTGGACAATCAGGATTTCACTGGATGTTCCTTTCAGGAAAAGTATGTGCACACAGACAGAAAACACGTCAACAAAATCTTCATGCTATTTGACCAATTTTAAGCATTCTCTTCACCTTCTAATGAAAACTGGCACTAATTGAGGGAGAAACCCACGCCTTAGAAACTTCAGTGTAAATTTTTTTTTTTTTAAAAGTCTGGGCTTTTTTTTTGTTTGTCAGGTGAAACTTTCAGCCTGTCATTAATATATCCACTAACCGTATTTTTAGGGGAATTCCCAAGAATGAGATTCCTAAGTGGATTTATGAAAGCACAATTTGTGGGGTTTAGGCTCTTTTTAACCCACATTAAGCCCAGTGCACAGAGAGCTTTGTAAAGAAATCCTGTTTTTAACCCAAATCAGCATAACCTGACATGTCACGTAATGAGAATAAACCACAAGGAATACTTTGTGCTTAACGTTAATTCTGCCCTTCACGCAAGAAAGATGTGGTTTTGGAATCCTTCCTGCCATGCATTTTCCTTGTGGGTTCAAAGAGACAGGAACACTCTGTCAGCTCCATTCCCTTGCCTGATATTTGTTCTGTCTCCCTTTGCTCCCTCTCTCTCTGAATGCTCTTTGTGCTCATCAGTTTTGTTCCCTGAAATACTTTGAAAAACAAGACAGGAAGCGGATGGAAAATGGATGTTTGAATCAAGTAAAATCTCCTGCCTAAGATCATCCTGTGACTTGTCTGCTTTTTGTTTTTCCAACCCCGAAGCTGATAATGAAGCTGTGAAAATAAGAAGATGTCATGGATGTTATAATAAAAAAATAGCCTAGGGCGACTTATTACACAAGATTCCGTTCTAAAATGTATCTCCAGGTGTTCAAGTAGCAGAGGGCTCGACTTGGTGATTTCAGAAATCCAGGCTGTGCTTCGTGATCTGTAAAAAAATTCCAGGAGCTGCTTTGTGTGAATCAGGTGAAAATAGGATTTTAGTTCCGAGGTTCATGAGATTCTAATCCCAGAGGCCAAGCAGCCAGCAGAGAGAAAGAGCTGCTGGTCCAAGCTGCAGTGGTTGTGTAGGAAGAGAAAATGTGTCAGGAAATCAGAGCTGCTGTGGGATCCATTCTGCTGTGGGATCCCTCCCTGCTGTGGGATCCTTCCCTGCTGTGGGATCCTTCCCTGCTGTGGGATCCCTCCCTGCTCTGGGATCCCTCTCGGTTCTGGGATCCTTCCCTGCTGTGGGATCCATTCCTGCTGTGGGATCCATTCCTGCTGTGGGATCCATTCCTGCTGTGGGATCCTTCCCTGCTCTGGGATCCTTCCCTGCGGTGGGATCCCTCCCTGCTGTGGGATCCATTCCTGCTGTGGGATTCCTCTCTGCTGTGGGATCCATTCCTGCTGTGGGATCCCTCCCTGCTTTGGGATCCTCTCTGCTGTGGGATCCCTCCCTGCTTTGGGATCCATTCCTGCTGTGGGATCCTTCCCTGCTGTGGGATCCCTCCCTGCTTTGGGATCCATTCCTGCTGTGGGATCTTTCCCTGCTGTGGGATTCCTCTCTGCTGTGGGATCCCTCTCTGCTCTGGGATCCCTCCCTGCTCTGGGATCCCTCCCTGCTCTGGGATCCTTCCCTGCTGGAGCCCTGGCTGGGATCCAGGGCTGCATACACTGGGACTCTCCCCACAGCCAGGACACAGCCATGGGTGACATCTCTTCCCTTCACAAGGGATTCCCCTCAATCCTCTGCCTTGTCCTGACAGCTTCCAACCCCAGCCCCAATCCTCTCCCATGTTTTAGGAGTGAGTGCCACCGATTGATTAACCTTTGGGAATTTCATGGGCTGCTGCTGGGGTTGTGTTCTCTATATGAACACGCAATAAATGTAAATATATGTATAAGATGTTTCTATCTGCTCTTGAGCTGCACAGCTGAAGTGGAGAGAGGGTTAACTGAGCAAGCAGATAAAGCTGCAGGGCCAGGAGACAGTTAGTGGGGTCTTTGTTTTCATCTTGTAATTGTCAGATATGGCATGTTTACCATAAGGGCTGTGAAAAGTGTGATGCAAGATGTAAAGCTGTCCCACTGTGTTAATAATAAATTGGCTGCGGTAATATTTATCAAAATGTCTGTCCAATGATGATTTTTTGTGTTGCTGCCTGCTTTAGCCTTCTCCTGTCAATCAAGTTGTCCGTCCCAGTCTTTCTGCAGTTCTGATTGCACTGCAATAATCTTCTCTCGGGGTTGTTTTCCCCAAAACAGTTGAAAAGCAATGAAAACAATTAGACAATGTAGTATGTCCTCCTCCTGCCTTGTTCCCAGATAAAATGATATCTGCTGGCCTTGCAGATAGTCAGGAATCCTTACAACATTCCAACTAGGCAGAGAAGTATTATTCTGTATCTGTAAAAATAAAGAACATAAAAAGTAAAGGCCAGAGTTTAAAACAAGAGTTTGAGATGCTCAGCCTTTAAAAACTCAGATAAAACTGTTCACTGAAGATGCTGCAGATCCAGGCCAGGCATTAAACACAGACCTTCCCAAGCTACCAGTGCAATTCAGTTATTCCAAAAATGACTCTACAAGCTGTCCTATTTCCCCCTTTAATGACCAATTTAAGATTTTCTGCAGTGTGCTTAACCATGACCTGAAGGAGCTGTAGTTGGGAGAAACATCCAGCTTTGGGCACTCCACATCTGCTCCCACAGTGCCAAAGTGGTGGCACTTCAGTGTGCTGACTGCACCAATAAATGACTCTGGGTTTCTTTCCTTCAGCTGGGTTAGCCTGTGCATCTCTCACTTGTGTCTAGAGCTCCTTTTCATGGAGTTTTTTTACATCAAACCGGTTATTCCTCCTGGGATTTAAACCACAACTCCACCACAGCAACTTCCTGTGACAGCATTTTGTTATCCTCACCCTTTCCCTCTCCACCACCACCCACCACTTATTACATGAAGATATCACTGCTGCTTTCAGGACCTGATAACACCTTAAATGTTAGCTTTTACTCTGTTTCCAAAGATGTATTCCTGTACGTCTGCCAGTAAAACTTCTCAGCTCCACAGGAAGGTCTTTGTGTTTGAAATGCTCCCTTAGAATTTTTTTTTTTGAGAACATCTGTTGTCACCCCATCAAGGATTGTTTCCTTTGTTCCTCAGGAGTATATTCAGTTATATTTGCTTGCACAGCTCTGTCTATTCAGTCTGCTCCCATCTCCTCTCAGTGTTTTTGAGGTTTTTTTCTTATTTTTAGATTCATTAGGTGTTTAGGCCATCTCTGTACTGCTGCTTGCTCTGCACTTTTCAAACCTGCTTCCTCCTGAAAGTGATGTTAAATACAAAACTGGGTGCTCAAGCCCCCAGCTGGGGAAATTCCAGAGGCAGGTCCATGCATTTCCATTCCCTCAGAGGACTGGTGCTAATTGTGTGATTGCTGATTATTTCAGTAAAGCATCACACAGACTTTCAAACTCAGTGTCATCCCCAACTACCCTGCCATTTTCATTGTTATAAGTGGTCACTGTGTGGCTTCTTTAAGAAACGCACCATTTAAATTCATTTAAATCATGCTGTTTAACCAGCTACCTCGTTCTGGGTTCAGCATCAGAGTCTGCCAAAAAGTGAAATATAAGAGATTGTTCCGTTTGCATCTTCTGCCTGAATCCGAGGAGAAAAAATAGCTTAACTTTAGGCATATGCTTAAGTGTTTTGCTAGACTGAAATATGATCAAGACTCTTCCCACTTTCTTCCTCTCAATCCATCTGTGATACCCAGAGAACCTTCCTAATCTCTGGGAATTAGAAGAGAAAATCACATTCTGCAGGGCAGCCTGAGCCCTGACGGTGTGAATGGCTGAAGGCGTTGGATGCGCTCCTGTGGCACCCCATGTACCCCGACTTTTTGCCACCTTAAAGCTGCTTTTTGGGGCTTTTTGTCCAAGTATCAGCTCCCTTTGGACATCCTGCCCCAATCCTCCAGGCTCTTCCAGGAGGAGGTGACTCCTCAGAGCTGCATCCCTCGTGCGGGAATGCCAGGGCCCCAGATCAGGGATGCTGCGATAAATCCGAGCAGGGACCCTTTGGGGGGCAGGAATGATGTCAGGCTCCAGGTTCTGCGGGAAGTGCCCGAAACTCATCCCCGCGCTGTCCCTGTGCCTCCTGCTTCCTGAAGGTGGAGCCAAACCCCCTATCAGATCCCAAATCTTCCCGAGCCGTTCCCTATCGCAGCGCAGACTGAGCGCTCCGGTATTTTTCCTTGCACAGCAGAGCGAACTGGAAAGGGGCTGCGAGGATTCTGTCTGGCCAAGGCGCGTTTTGCACCGCGGATCTAAGACTGCAGCAAAGGCAAAGAAATCCAAGGATAAAAAGGACGCCCTCAATGCTGTCTGCGCCGTGTCTGATGGAGATCTGCTTCCCAACATTCCCAACAAAATAAAGTATTAAAAATAAAAAATAATGTGTGTCTCGGACACCAGCTCCTTGCTTTTCCCAGGGTTTCTGATTGTAACTCTTTGTGCTTCATAAAAATCCCGGCCATCCACGTGCTCCAATAACTCTCCATGATCCATTTGAATGGCTGCTTTCAGGACTGCAGTGCTCCCCGAGCTGCACATTCCTCGGGCTCTGCAGATGCATATGACACAGCAGAATTTTAGGCAGTATAAGAATTATAAAGCTCAGTTTCCATTACTGTAATTGCTATATAAATCCTACCTTAGAACAGGCCTATTTAACCTTGGTTTGAGCTGAGACTTGGTCCAAGTCTGATTAAGTTGAGCACCAAATTCTTTTTCTTTTCTTTTTTTTTTTTTTTTTTTTTTTTTTTTTTTTTTCTGCAGTATCATAACTTAGTGGGCAGCGGGGTGGGGAGGGAGACGAGATCCAGCACATCCTCTGCTCCCCGTCCTGCCAGGGGGTGGCTGCGGCCAGGAAATACCTGTCCCCAACCAAGAGCAGCACGAAACGAGCTGTGCATTCTGTTCCCTGGGAGAAGCACCGTTTCTCCCCTTGGAGCCCGTGGCTGCTGCTGTGCACAGCTGCGCTCAGAGCAGGTGTGTGAGATGCCCCCGAGGCTGGGGGGACCCTCCAGAGCCTGCCCGCTGGGGGGACGGAGCAGGAATCACAGCTTTTATGTCATTTGCCACCACCTCGATGGATATTGGGTGCCCTGGAGGTTCTCCCCTCGGGGCATTGAGGTATCTGGAGCTGCCTTTGGGTCAAAGCATCCAAAACTTGTTACAGGACAAGGAGCGCTGGGGTCAAAGTGAAAGAGGGGAAATTTAGGTTAGAGATACGCAAGAAATTGTTCCCTGTGAGGGTGGGCAGGCCCTGGCACAGGGTGCCCAGAGAAGATGTGGCTGCCCCTGGATCCCTGGAAGTGTCCAAAACCAGGCTGGAGCACCCTGGGATTGTGGAAAATGTCCCTGCCGTGGCAGAGGCGGCACTTGATGAACTTTAAGACCCTTCCAACCCAAACCAGTCTGGGATTCTGATTCTAAAACTGAGGAAGAAATTGTCAGTACCATAACCAGAGGTTGGTGATGTCCTGCTTCACTGCTGGAGAATTCCAGACTCCCTTTTAGGCCAGGGAGCAGCTTTGACATGGACAGCCACGACTTGCTCCAAAGAAACTCTGGCACAGCATTTCCCATGCCATAAACCTGCTCTGCAGTGGCTGCTTTGCCCCCCAGGTCAGCAAAGCCATAGGAATGTATTTATTAATGTATTCTGCTTCCTTTACAGGGTCTTCTTCAAAGTTCCTTGAATTTACCGTGGGGAAAATATGGCAGGAAGATGTAAGGGAACGCTGAGAACTGAAAAACTGAGTGCTCACCTTGAGCTGGACAGGACTGCCCACCGTGAGGACTGTGCTGGCAAAGGCAGGGGCCTGGGGAATGCAGAGGTGGGGGGTAATTTTTAGGGCTTTCATTCCAGGGCCCCATTGATTACAGCCCTATTAAGAGGCTGATGCATGCGACTTTTAAGTTATTTTGTTAACTAAGTGTAGGCAATGGATGTGTCATGCTAACAACCATAATTGCTGGTGTGTCTAACACAGTATGTAAGTACAGTAGAGTGAATTTAAAAGGTTGTGGTAATCTAAGAATGTTAAAAGGGGAATGTGTGCCTGAGGGGCGTGGGGGCTGGGGAGAAAAACGACTTACTTGACATTCACTGTCTTCCTCCCAGCTCCTTTTGCTAAAGTAGGAACAGAATCGGAACAAAAAAATGTTTGTTTTACAGCTGTACCAAGTTACGGCGTGGACTCGTGCTCCCCCCCTCCTCTCCCACTTGCATCAAGTACATCCTGTACTTTTGGCAACATGTTGACTGGATATTTAAAAGCTGTGAACTGTTCTGAAAGTTTCACATACTGGGTTATGGGCCATGTGTGTTTGATCAAAATTCAATTACTGCACTGTACCATGCTTGGAAACCTATCATCCCAAGTTATGAAGTATGACGAAATAGGCTAATCTAATTGGTTCAGTATGGGAGCAGTATCAACCAAGCTTGTTATGATAAATAGCTTCCTGTGTTAAAGGTTCTCTAGAGCTTAAGTATCTTGGCTCACCTCCCTCTACAAAATAAGAATAGTGTTCCCTGGGAACAGTTACATCACTGTCCCTCTCCTACATTCACAATTAAAGGTTTGTGGATTTTTTTTTCATCTTGCTGTTCCTTGAGCAGATAAACCGTGGACATCTACTGCATTCCCCACTTCCATCCCCTCCCCGTTTCCTCAGGGTGGGCTGTGTGGTGCTAACCCTGAGCCTGCTGTTCCTCAGGGCTGGAACACACTGGAAGTGTTCAAAGCCAGGCTGGAAGGGACTCTGAGCAACCTGGTCTAGTGGAAGGTGTCCCTGCCCATGGAAGGGATGGAAAGAGATGAGCTTTGAGGTTCCTTCCGACCCAAACCATTCCACGATTCCTGGATTCTAAAGCAAGCTTGACCGGGATGCCAAAATCCACCCTGGGGCTTGTGTGCTGCTGTGTCAGTGCATGAGAGGTGTCTGTCTGTACAAAGATCTGGAATTTCTGATGTGAAGTTAAACTTTATGGAAGACCTTTAATCTTTCTGAGCACCCAATAAAAGAACTTCTGTTCGGTGAGCTCCACACCTATGGATGTGCAATTATCTTCTTAAGCCCCAAAGTTTAGGTCATCAGTAGTTAAACACAAATCCAGGGTGCAAGTGCTGGATTATGGCTAGGGAAGGACTATGTTCTAAACCTGGATTTGTAGTCACTAAATTTGGCACTAAGACAGTGAGCTGTCTCCCATGAGATGATATTGGCTTCGTGATTTTATCTGGTCCAGCTTTGGCAAGAAGTGCTTAGCTCGGATTTTGATGTCACAGTAATAGACAGTGTCAAGGGGGGGGAAAAAAAAACCACGTGGAAAAGTGGCTCCTTATGCTCTGGTGGTTCAAGTTTTTCCTTCCTTGAACCACCCCCCTCCATGTGCCTCCTAACTCAGAAAAGCCCCTTCAGGCAAAATAATTGTGTGATGATCATTTTACAAATATATAACTCAGGCCTGATAGGGCAAGGGCCTTTAGCACTGCTAAGTTTTCTCCGTAGAATAAAGTTATTCACTTACTTAGGGCTTGGTAGAACGAGTTCTTATGTAAGTGAGTCTTCGAATTAGCCCCAAGACTGCCTAATACCTGGATTAAGCCTGTATGGTGATTAATGCCTATTTACTGTATCTGTTATCCCACTGCATTTTGCTCTTCAGCCTTGATTAAGCCCTTTGCTTTACCATTTAAAATGTCCTGCTTAACCTTCTGCTTACAAACGTACACAGTGCTGAGCTTTGCACTTTTAACCAGCACAAGTTCTACCATAAATAATAGCATTTAATTTTAAAGTGCAACAGCTACAGTCACCACTTGATTAAATGACAAAGAACAGCAACAGCAAACTGGGGAACACAGAGTTTTTCACCACAAATGTCTACGTCCACGTAAGTGAAAAAATTACACCTTCCTGCTGCTGATTAGCACTTTCTGTGCAGGTCTTTATTTTACATGTTTACAGAAAATTATTGCCAAAAGAGCCTAAACAGTGACTCTCTGCGATTTCCCCAAATATGTTTTGAAGGAGATAAACTAGATTAATCTCTCTTTATAAAGTTCCCACAAGAAAGCTCACAGACACAGTAGCTTTACCTTCAAAAATAGAATGTGACTGTAGGCACTTATGCTAATCTCTTTTTTGGCAAATCAGCTTTTTTGTATTGAATCTTGCTTGATTGAATAGCACTGGAGCTGCCAGAGTAAATGCTATTATCAATGTACAGTAATTAAGGAAATAGTCCTTGTCACTCCAACAGTGTCCAGGCAGTAGTGCCTTCTGTAATAAAGTTAAATGATAAAGAAATATCTCCAAGGTGTAGATACTGGACCAGGGGAGCTCTTGAGATGCAGGGAAAATAACCCAGCGTGGAACTACAGGTGGTGGGGAAAGTGTAAATGCCTGTGGAATTCATGCTAAAAAGCTTGTTTGATGCTAAATGTTTAAATAGAAGCTCAGCACTAAAACACATAATTGTTTAATTTGTCATGTAATTTCCTGACTCAGGGCAGTTGAGCATCTCCCAGTCACCACCCTTAAAAAATGTGTGCGAGGGAGAGGAGGGGGGAGACCCTTCCATCATTCAGCAACTTCAAAGATCTTTTCCCCCTTCAGGCAGCAGCCTGCACGAATGATAAACCTTGCTTTAAGATCAGCAGAGCCTGGCTCTGCCAAATCCATTTGGGGAGAGAATTTCAGTAAAAAGGGCTTGTCATTCCTTCCCCCGCCCTCCCGCTTCGCTTGGAACTTTGCAGCCCGGGAGTCCTTCGGTGGGTTGGGATTGTTCCTGCAGCACCCAACAGGGAGATTCCCCAAGGACAGAGAGGAAAAAACCCCTTTGGGTATGTTCTGCATTAAAACTGTATCACAGGCACGGAGAAATGTAAAGTGTAGGAAGGCAGGGGAGCTCTCAGGTCCCAGAAAGGGTGTTTAATAAGCAGGGAATGCTGATGGGTGCTGCCGGAGGTTTGCAGAG